>JAJHPC010000016.1:8094312-8694312 GCA_024447665.1 Juncus inflexus
TGAAGATCTGAGTTATTCGCTTGCTCATCCAGGTTAGGGAATTTGATTTTGTCCTCCTTTGGTTCCGTTATTAGTATATTCTGTGATTGCTTGATATATTCTATTTTTGGTGTTGGTATATATATATTATTCTTTGATATATTATGTTACTTGTATGATATAAATTTGTGGGTTGTTAAATGGATAATAATGGAGGGTTAAATAATCTAAATAATTGATACATGTTATAATTATACCTATAGGGACTAAGTAACCCGTAATATTGTATATTATATTAAAGCACTAAATGAAAGAAATAAAAGAAGATAACATAATTAATGTAAGAGAAGATAAAAGAAGATAAGATAATAACAAAAATAATAAAAGAAGTAAAGAGAAGAAAAGAGAAGAAAGAGAAGAGAAGAGAAGAAGTCAGATCTGGCGGAAAGAGGTCGGCTCCTAAGTAGCAATCTTGGGCAAGGCTTCGCAACAACGTTAGGGGTTCCTAAGTAGCAATCTTGGGCAACTCGACGGATAGTGAGATCTCCCTGTGTAGCAAGCTCGGGCATCTCACTCAATAATTGAAAGGTGGAAAAATTAAGTAAATTAAAGAAGACTATTTTGACGATGATAAACATATCAATTAATAAGAAAATAAAATTAATTAATTAAATACAGAAAAATAATCAACGAAGTTAAGAATTATAAATTAGGAAGTAATACGGGTATATATATACACATATAAGTATAATTATAAGGAGATCATCACGATAATAGCTTATATAAAAGTTAATCTGAAGGAGGCTGGGCTTCGTTTATTTTGCTTTTATCCTAACTGAGTGCATCCGTACTCACCCTCTCTTTATTGTTTCATTGTTGGCCCAGGTTAGCGAATTTATGGGAAGCCTTGGGGTATCTTGAGCGGCGAAAACATTTATCGTTATCTATTATTATGTTGTAGCGTACTTTATTATCTATTTTAGTAAGACATTAAATTAATTTGAATAAATGATGTCATCGGACTATTTACATATTTTGAATAAATTAAGACTTTTATTATATCTGTGTGAATAAGTGTGATGATGCCTTGTAGTTATGGCTACGGCGGTTGTCCCGTTTCAAGCCCTATACTTAGGTTTTGGGGCGTGACAGTTGTCTAAAAAAATAAGAAATTAGTAAAGTAAAATTTTTTGAGATCAAACCCACAATTGTGGACTGAAAATCTTTGCTGTAATATGTGCTAAACTAGATTGTATTTCTCGGACTCGAACTTAAGACCTCTTCAAAGTTCTAAGACGTTTTATCGCGCTTGAACTAGCAAATTTCGGCAATTAGTAAAATAAATTGATTGTATCAAGAATTGATGGTAAAGGACTAAAATCTGATTTTATCAGGAATTGAGGGTTCTATCTTAAAGAAAAAAGAATTGAGGGTTCTACCTTCAGGAAAAAAAAATTGAGGGTTCTACCTTCAAAAAAAAAATAAAAAAGAGAATTGTGAGTTCTTCTTGAATTTTGAATAATGAGCGCAGTTCTGTTTCTTTGTTTTGAAATTTTCCTACTTCTGTTCTTTTTGAAACACTGCAAATTGGGAAATCAATTAATATAAATAAAGACAAATGAAAGATCAAAAGGTGAAAAGGATGCATGCAAAAACCTATACCTTTAATTCATTTCCATAGTGTATGGTTTTTTTCTAAGAAAGTGAAAATTACGGTCTAGCTATGATTACTCAACTACTAGATTAACTCAATCTTAGCGAAGGATAATTTGGATAGTTTTATTTTGTATATTGATTGGAGAGATTATGGTGAGAAAGTTTAGAAGATGGATAACAAATCTTCACAAGACTTTGTTTTTCTTGTTGTGGCAAAAATTCACCAAAGAGAGAGTGATAAAAAATACAAAGAGACAATTTGCTTTTTTCAAAAGGATAGTTTCTTCTTATTTATTTCTTTATTTCTTTTTTCTTGTTGCTTTGTTTACAACATAGATAATGAGGGGTTGGATTTGTTTCTCAACTCATGATCTCTATTTAAACTCTATTACACCTTTTCAAAGGTATGTTCCACACCATTTTTCTCCTCGGTATAATTGGCTTGCTTATTTGCATTATATGGGCAATCTTTTTTAAGATGACCGAATTTTTTGCACTTATAGCATTGGGGTTTTTCTTTATACCAAAAATCTTTTTCGAAATGAGAGTAATTTTTGCACCACTTTTGATTATTTCTTCTATTTTCTTCTTTTCCAAATCGACTTTTCCCTTTACCATTTTTACCGCTGCGAGATGATTCTCCCTTCATCGTATTTTGGTTTAACGATTTGGTTATGGTGATTTTCGATCGGAAGACGCTCTCAAAAGATTGCTCCGTATCCCTATTTATCATTTGGTCATATCTTTCTAATGAACCCATTAGGTCATGTACATTAAGGTTTAAGATATCTTAAGTCTCTTCAATGATCGAGACCATATTGTCATATTTTGCCGATATGCTAATGAGGATTTTTCCACAAACCGGCTTCTCGGAAAACTCCTCACCCAAATTTCTTATTTTGTTTACCAACTCCATAATTTTAGATAAGAAATCCGTTAGCATATCATTATCCTTCATCTTCAAATTTTGAAGAATCCTTTTGACGGTCAAGAGTTGAACCGTTCACACCTTCTCGTTTCCTTGGAATCCCTTTTGTAGGATTTTTCACGCTTCTTTTGCGCTTCTCGCCTCGATTATTCTCGGAAATAATTTTTCCGAAATTGCTTATTGTAACAAGAACAACGCCTTTGCATTAAAAAATATAAAGATACAATTTGCTTTTTTCTCAAGAGGGATAGTTTCCTCTTTTTTATTTTTTTATTTCTTTCTTCTTGTTGCTTTGTTACAACATAGATAATGAGTGTGTTGGATTTGTTTCCTAACTCATGATCTCTATTTATACCATATTATACATTTTCAAAGGCACCCCAAAATTACATCATTTTGGATGAATATACATCATTTCATACATAACTACACAAGCACCTTTTTAAGGCACCCTTGCACATACCCTTAAGGATATACATATTTTCACTCACACTCTTTGGATGTAAAGGTATATATCCATACATAAACTAAGAAAACTACTTATAACCTATAAGCCATGGGCCTTATAACTTAACCCAATAATTATTTTAATCTAATTTTAGATAAATAAATATTAATGCAAAAATATTAATTTCACTAGGGCTGTCAATGGTATAATTTTATCATACTCGACCTTATTATAAGTGATTCTTATTATAACCTAATTATTATTCGAACCAGGTCTGAACTAATTAGGAGTATTTTTCCTCTTCATATAACCGACCCCACAGTGATAAAAACAATTTTGCTTCATATACTACTATGATATATCAAAACTACACAAAATTACCTATTCTGTTTTAGGAACGGTAAGCAATTACCTTTTCCCTTTATTTTCATTAAATAAAAGGTTCGTGCATAGAAATTGGTAGAAGAAAGAAGATACAACAATCTCTTAATAATTCCATTTTCATTTTGGTGCCAATGTCAAATCTAAAATCTTTGGTTTATTATATTTTACACTTAACCATAACTCAACTGGAAAGGCATTGGCTGAAATTCAATGAAATAGATGACCGCTTACACATGATTTGGTCACTAGCGAATGTTTCCCATCGAAATGTGGCTAGAAATTTTTCATTAAAATGTAAAGAAACAATACAAGAGCTCAATCACTGGGCGAAAGAGAAATTCTCTTTCAATAGGCAGAAGGCTGCCATTTGTGAAGCTACTATTCAAGGTATGGATAGGGCCGAAGAAATTAGAGAATTGTCTTCTCATGAGAAAGAACTCAGAATCAGCCTTAGAGCAAAGGCACATGATACGGCCAATTTTTATGAAGAAAAATGGCAACAAAGGTCATCTTGCACTTGGGTGAAGTTAGGTGACAGGAACAGCTCCTACTTTCACGCCATTGCTTCAGCAAGGCAGGCCTCTAACAAGATCAGCTCAATCTCAGACAGGGGACAGTTAATGACAGATGGGACACAGATAACTCGCGCCTTTACTCATTATTATAAGAACACCATGGGGACTGTGGATCCAAACTCAAACGATATTGATTTCTCACTGCTATACGATGCAGAAGAGCACAAAATCTCACTACTACCGCTCAATCAGCCTTTATCAGAAGCGAAAATAAAGGAGGCAACGCTTTCCTTACAAAAAGAAAAAGCATCGGGGCCAGATGGCATGCCTTCAGAATTCTTCCAATTAAAGTGAGAGATCATTAGGCCGGAGCTCATGCGTCTAGTAAGTGCATTTAACGAACACAAACTAGACCTCTGGTAAATTAATAAGGCCTCTATCACAGTGATCCCAAAAAAAAGATTGTGCAGCGGCCATGGAGGATTTCCGACCCATTAGCGTTGTATCGGCACTGATTAAAATTATTACGAAAGCTCTAGCACATAGATTGCAAAATGTCATTCCGAATTTGATACATAAAAATCACACAGCCTTCATAAGGAAGCGGTCCATTATTGACACATTCATGGCAGCTAGGGAAGTATTGAACTACTACCACAAAAGAAATATACCCGCCATAATGTTCAAAATCGATTTCCGAAAAGCATTCGACAATGTATCCTGAGACTTTTTGGTAAAGGTGATGGAAAGTAGGGGATTCCCACCTAGATGAATCTTATGGATCCGAAAATTACTGAGCTCGTCTAGCTCCTCCATTAAGGTGAACGGCAATGAGGGTCATTTCTTCATGCATAAAAAAAGATCGAGACAGGGGGATCTACTATCCCCGCTACTCTTTAACCTGGCAGTAGACGTCCTATAGAGAATCTTGGACAGTCTCAGACCATGGCTTACAGCGGCGGCAAAACGGATGCCTACAATGCTGCAATTCGCTGATGATACTCTGTTATTTTGCGAGGCACAAGCAAACAATCTGAAAATTATAGCGAAAACACTACACTACTCCGGGTTAGGATCAGGACTCCTCATCATCCGGGAGAAAAGTGGATTTATTCCGATCTCAATTCCTCAAGATCTTCATGATACAGTGGCAAACATACTTCAATGCCCTAAGCACTCATTACCGACTAAATACCTAGGCTTTCCGTTGTCATACAAGCGACTGACAAAACTGACATTTCTGCCTCTGCTGACAGCAACTCAGAAAAAATTGGTCGGGTGGAAAGGAAAGTTCCTATCGTATGAGGGTAGGCTGGTGCTAATACAATCAGTATTGACAGCGTTACCCACATACCTCATGCAAGAATTTAAGATCCCAATAGGGATCCTAAATGAGTTACAAAGAGTAATTCGCACCTTCTTTTGGAGGGGAGACAAAGAATGCACACCCATACACAACCTCGTTAGTTGGGGGAAAGTGTATACGTCTAAGAAATCAGGGGGGTTAGGCATTCCATACCTAATAGCGAGAAATAAGGCTCTCCTGCTAAAATCTCTGTTGCAAATAGAAACTAATGAGCCGCGTATATGGATATCACTATTAACAGAATTGTATGAAACACGAGGAGTAAATGACTTATCTTCCATACCTTCCTCCATTTCTTCTTACTTCATCAAGGATTTGATATCCATATTACAACTATTTGACGTGGGATTGCAAAGAGGACCACCATATGGATGGAGGTGGACGACCAAGGGTGTCTTCACCACAGTATTGGCCTATGAATTCTTAACCTTTCCAGGTATTACATACACATGGCATTCTAGATTCTAGAAAATTAAAGCTCCATTAGAGATCAAAATTTTTGCATGGGTGGCGATGCAGAATAAAATACCAACGTACACGAACTTGAGGAGGAGAGGTTTTGTAGGTCCGTCCATATGCTGCATGTGCCAAGGTGCGGAGGAAACCACTAATCATCTCCTAAATTCATGCCCTTTAGCTCGACAAGTTTGGGCCGAGCTATCGGCAGACCTAGGTATAAGCTTACAGCATGCGGGGGGCACGATCCTCGAATTCTGGCGGCAGCATGGATCCATACAAGACCGGATGAGGCAAAACAGCTGGGACCAGCTATGGTTGGCGGCCATGTGGTACCTATGGTTGGAACGAAACAGAAGAATTTTCAACGGACGAGCAGGACATCGGAGAGGAATTGTTGCAAAAGCGAGATACGAGATGTAACTTTGGCGAGACAAGGGCTAGCATAGGTCCCTTTAGTGCGTGAGGTGAGCTCTGGCAGAGTTGGGTGGGGCCGAATGTAACTTATTCAGCATAGTTATGTTTGTGGCTGTTTGTAACTCTTGTATAATACGAACGTTTGATTAATATTAAACACCAATAGGCGATCGCATATTGTGTATTTCTCAAAAAAGTTGTGGTATACATCATTATCGTAAGTATCTCATTACTTCAAAAAAATGATCAAAATATCTTACATGATCAAAATATATGCACATACAGATGATATGGAATCTTACATAATCAAAATATATCATTCAATAAAAAAATTCTTATTGAGATAGGGATATATGGGAAAGTTATTCTTAGTCATATTCATAATTTATACAAAGATTGCAACATTTCATTATGTTTACAAGTCTTCATCAAAAAATTAGATGGCCGTTGGAAGGGCCATTATTTAAATTTCCCTCGTCCCTTTCTCTCTTTCTCCTCACCAAACACATTGCTTCAGAACTGAAGAATTGCAGTCTAAGGAAAAAAGACCAATGTCACACAAGCAACCGGAGATAGAAACAGAACACCTTTCAATCTTTTTCTCATTATTATTTTTTTTCACAAACCTGTCCAACAAACTGTGGTTGGAATCTCACACATATAAAATCAGTTCCTTCTTCTTAAAAACTCATTGGCTCTTTCAATTTCCCTCTGTGTGCAACAATGGAGATTTTGTTGGTTTTCTTGACCATCTCAATTTTCTTTTCTAATGCAGGTTTGTTCCTTGTTTCTCCGTTTCTGCTGTTTTTTCTTCCATTCAATTGTCTTTTTTTTCGATTTGTTAAACTTTTCTTTTATGTTTTTCATAACAGTTGCATATGACCCGCTAGACCCGACTGGAAATATAACCATCAAATGGGATGTTATGTCTTGGACACCCGATGGATATGTCGTAAGTGCACATCGACAAATCAATTTCATATCAAATTTTTACCTCCATATTACAAAATACAACACATCATCATCATCATTACAATTCATAACATAATATTTCAATCTTGATTTATTTAGGCGGTCGTGACGATGAATAATTTCCAGATGTATCGACAAATAATGAGTCCAGGCTGGACGTTAGGCTGGAGTTGGGCGAAAAAAGAGGTGATTTGGTCCATGGTTGGTGCACAGACGACTGAACAAGGCGACTGTTCGAAATTCAAGGGAAATGTACCACATTGTTGCAAAAAGACCCCTCAAGTTGTCGATTTACTCCCCGGAGTCCCTTACAATCAACAAATCGCGAATTGTTGCAAAGGCGGGGTTATTTCTTCGTATGGCCAGGATCCCTCAGCTGCTGTCTCATCCTTTCAGGTTGTTAATAAATCCAGTATTCTTATGACGATTAGTTATTTTTTTATATAGTGTGTTCAAAAGTTTCATTGTTTGTTTAATTTTATTAACTTTTACATGTTTTTGGTATCAGGTTAGTGTAGGGCTTGCTGGTACAACAAACAAGACTGTAAAACTTCCAAAGAACTTCACCCTTCTTGGACCCGGTCTAGGATACACCTGTGGGCCGGCAAAGATAGTTCCATCTACTGTTTTTTGGTCGCCTGACCACCGCCGTAAAACTCAAGCTGCGAGTAAGTTTTCACTTTTTAGTTTAAGAAAAAAATGGTATATTATAAAATCTTCATACTTATATTATATTATATTATATTATACATTATTTCTTATTTATTAATATATGCAGTGACGTGGAATGTAACATGCACATATTCTCAAATATTGGCATCTAAATACCCATCATGTTGCGTCTCATTTTCATCCTTCTACAATAGTACCATCGTTCCTTGCCCCACTTGCGCGTGTGGTTGTCACAAGAAGAATTGCGTCAAGTAATTCATTTATTCAAAGTAACAAAACGTATAATATAAATCAAACAATAATAATGATAATAATAATGATGAATTATGTATTGAATGCAGGAGTGACTCTAAGACTTTGACTACACATGGCATAAACACACCGAGAAAAGATGGTTCACCGTTACTTCAATGCACGAACCACATGTGTCCAATTAGGGTTCATTGGCACGTTAAATTGAACTATAAAGATTACTGGCGAGCCAAAATCGCGATTACAAATTTCAATTATCGCATGAATTACACTCAGTGGACTCTTGTTGCACAACATCCCAATCTTAATAATATTACAGAAGTCTTTAGTTTCGACTACAAACCGATTCTTCCTTACGGAAAAATAAGTAAGTTTTTCAGATTAAAAAGATTTTGTAAAGAATTTAAATTTCAATATTATTTTGAGGTTTGTTGGATTGAGGGCAACCTTTTAATTTTTCATATTTTTCTCATATTTGACTATATAGTAAATTACCTTATATGGCAACTTTGTTTTTTCGTAACATCTTACTTTAAACAATTGTTTCTTGTTAGCAAATATTGCAAAATGAATTTTTGCTTTAACAATTCTTGAAAACTAATTTCATAATGCATATATTATTTTTTGAGGGAATTTTTTTTAACATATCTCACATTTTATTTTTCATTGATTGATCAGATGATACGGGGATGTTTTACGGAACTAAATACTACAACGACTTGTTAATGGAGGCCGGACCAGAAGGAAACGTTCAATCGGAAATTCTCCTTCGAAAAGACGCAGATACTTTCACTTTCAAACAAGGTTGGGCTTTTCCGCGAAAAGTGTACTTTAATGGGGACGAATGCAAAATGCCGTCTCCTGATGCCTACCCTTACCTCCCTAACTCTGCTCCTAAGTTTGCATTGAGGTCCCTACAACAAGTGATAATTGGTTGTATATTGTTTGTGGTAATGATTTAAGTTGTATGAAAATTCAAAATTAGGAGACGAAATTTTGAAGGAGAAGATTGAAGAATGTGAGATTTTAGAATGCATTATTTTGAAGTATGTTTGAGGTTTTGTATAATCCGAGATGTAATTAATTTTTTCTATGCATTTGAGATTCTTTATTCCGAAATGAGAAGGATTATAATGTGAAAATAGTTGAACTATTTTTTTTAGTTTTTAATCAGAAATTAATAAAATTGCATTTCTTCAATATATTTAATAAACTCAATTAAGTTCTTCAAATCTAAATGAATTTACATTCGAGCTACTAAATATACCACTAACTTTCCCCAAATTTACACCTCTCAAAAATTGCCCACAAATTCACAAAATCACCCTCATAAGATCAACAAATTAATCAAAACAGTCCAAACAAGAAGAACCGGTACAATTCTAGGCGAAGAATTAGGTAACATTGGATACCGATCGGGAGGGGGCATTACGCAATTATCCCCGTTGAAATAAATTCTTCGCGGAAAGGCCCAGCCTTTCGAAAAGGAGAAACTTGGGTCTTTTTTGAAAAGTATTTCTGACTGTAAGTTTCCGTCCGGACCCGCTTGCATTAAAAGGTCGTTGTAGTACTTTATTCCCCAAAACATCGCTGTGTCATCTGAAAAAGGAAAAATTAAAATTTTAAACATAATATGTAAAATTAAGAAAATTTAGGAATACATTATTGTTGAAAATTTTGCAATTTAAGCCACAAAAGAAACATGAAATTAACCCAATCACCTTAATTAACCCTCAATTTGCTCTCTGATTCTTACTTTCACCTTAATTAAGCCTCAAAAGAAACATGTGGGACGTGCCCTATATCAAGGGCATATTGGTAATTTCCCCCACCCCATTCATTAACATTAATTAACCCCCATTTTTGCAATTAAGACTCAACATAAAATAAAATTAACGAGAGCCCGAAAAAATGGGATAAACGCACCGTTAATCCATGTACTTTCATTGAATCGCAATTTAGTCCCTGTATTATTAATTCGGACTTTTTTAATCATCAAGTCAGGAATTAACCGTGGATAATTTGATAAATTAGAGGAACAAAAAAGTCCAAATTAATAGTTCAGGGACCAAATTGCAACCCAGTGCACATACATGAACCAAAGTACATGGACTAACAAAAAAGAAATCGTTTCCCACTTACCTTTCCGTAAGGGTTCAAGCTCTTATGCTCAAAGCTATAAACCAAGCTCAAATTATCGAAATTTGGGTAGTTAAAACTCGTGATCGCTACTAATTATAATTCAATTTCACATGCCAATGCACTATGATAGGACACATGTACTTTCTCAGGGGCGTATATTTACTTTCCCTCACCTTCTTTATTAACCCAATTGACCATAATTAACCCTCATTTGTGCACTTGTCCCCTATGAAAACATGGCGATTAGTCCTTGAGTCAGAAATTTACGTCCACAAGGACCAAAAAGTCCAAATCAATAATTCAGGGACTAAATTACAATCCAATGAAAGTACATGGGCCAAAACATATCAAGAGAGAGAAATATTACTTATATTTCCATAAGGGTTCAAGCTCTTATGCATAAAGCTATAAACCAAGCTCAGAGTATCAAAATTAGGATGTTGCGCTACAAGATTCCACTGACTATAATTCATCCTGTAATTAAAATTCGTAATCGCCACTTTCACGAGCCAGTACTCCTTATAATTCAATTTCACGTGCCAGTGCACTCTGATGGGACACATATGTAATTATGTACTTTTTGCATAGGCGTATTTGTACTTTTCCCACACACAATTTTAAAATCTTAATAATAAACCCTCATTTGACACTCAGCATAACAAAAAAAAGGGATAAATGCACCGTTAGTCCATGTACTTTCAGTGAATTGCAATTTAGTCCCTATACTATTGATTTGAACTTTTTGATCCTTGCCAAAAAGATCAAATAAATAGTTCAGGGACCAGATCACAATCCAATGAAAGCACATGGACTAACGATGCATTTATCCCAGAAATAATCAAGAGAAACAAGAACTTAGTTACATGGACTAACGGTGCATTTATCACAAAAAATATCAAGAGAAACAAAAACTTACTTATATTGCCATAAGGGTTCAAGCTCTTATGCATAAAGCTATAAACCAAGCTCAGATTATCAAAATTAGGATGTTGCGCCACCAAATTCCACTGACTATAATTCATCCTGTAATTAAAATTCGTAATCGCCACTTTTACGCGCCAGTACCCCTTATAATTCAATTTCACGTGCCAATGAACCCTAATTGGACACATGTGTGATGTGCACTGCACCAAGGGCGTATTCGTACTTTTGCCAGGACCGTTTATCGCGTTGGAGAGATAAGGCGAATTGGCCCTGAAAAATCATAGTTATGATCCAAATAATATGTTATCTGTTTTTGTAATAAAGGGTGTGCTAACGAATTGAGATAAAGATGGGGTGTTTTTGGCTAAGTATCATTTGATGAATTAAGTCCCTGCGTGATGCTAACTTTGCAAAAAGGCCCCTCCACTATTGGAAATTGAAAAAAGGGTACATTTGTTACACAATTGTAAAAAAGTCCCTACGGTTTAAAAAATTGCAAAGAAGCCCCTATCATTTGATTATCAAACAATGCTGGATCTTGACAAAAGTTATGGGCTTGTTTGGGTTCTTTTGCAATTTCCTATAATGGAGTTTTTTTTTCAATTTAAGCATAATGCAGGGGTTCTTTTACAAATTCCCTTTAACAAAAATATTATGTAAGAATTTTATGCAAAATATGGGTCGTGAATACAAATCTCGACAACATTTCACAGTTCCAGACAAATAAAAATGCATCAATTATAAACAACGTAAAACAAAGCTGCTGAGTGTGCATGCTAATTTCACAATAACACAAGGTGTTTTTTTGGTAAAAGAACGAGTTAAAAGTTAAGTTGACTTACTCGACACAGCTTCCTGGATTTGTGTTGTTGTTTTGGCACCCACAAGAGCAAGTGGGGCAGTTCACAATCGTGTCGTTGTAAAATGAGGAAAGCGATACGCAACAAGTCGGGGTCCTTTGCGCCAGAAATTGCGAATACATGCACGTTATATTCCACGTCCCTACACAAATAATAAGAAAATTGAAATAAATTAATTAATCAAATGTCTTTATTGTCCTTAACTATTACTTTATTTATTGCAAATTAATCAAATTTACTTATTATATACGAAAAAGGGGTTCTTTGCGCAAGAAGTTGCGAATAAATGTACAAGTTCAATTCCACGTCTCTACACCAAATAAAATAAAATAAAAATAAAAAAAAGCTTAACACAAAATAAACAAATTAATAATGAGGGAGAACTACAAGATATAGCTTGCTTCGTTCTTTTTAGGATGGACTCATATGTCCTATCCTAAATTTTTTAAATCAATCCTGCTAGACCCGAGATTCGATCCCCTCACCTATGGAAAGGTGGGATTGGTACCGTTACCACTAGGCTAACCTATTGTTGATAGGTTAGTATAGTTACTATTGATAACGTATTAATAAGCACACAATGAGTAATTTAAAAGTGTACAAGTAGGTACATACATGTAACATTTTAATGGTTTACAGGGCTACAAACGAAAATACGTCACAGGAACTAAATCCATCATTTTAGAAATTTTTACTGGCTTACGTGCGGCCTGAGTGACCCTCCTTCCGTCGGCAGACAAGAATCTGCTGGGGGTAACAGGCACGGCGGGGGAGCATGTGTAGCCGGGGCCGGGGGCGAGCAGTGTGACGTTCTGGGGGGGTTTGACGGTCGTTTTGGTGGTGCCCGATTGGCCCACGCTGATCTGGAAGGCGGAGACGGAGTTCAGTGGGTCCTGCGTGAAGGATGCGAGGACTCCGCCTTTGCAGCAGTTGGTTATTTGCTGGTTGTATGGCGTGCCTGTTGTACAAGTTGGTAAGAAATAATAATAATGTTCATACAAAGCAATAAATAATAATAATAATAATAATAATAATATATATAATATATATAATATATATAATATATATAATATATATAAATAATAAATAAATAATAATAATAAAAGTAATAAAGAATATATATAAATAATAAATAAATAATAATAAATAAATAACAAATAATGAATGAACAAATTATAAATAACTATAATAATAATAATAATTGGGTGATAGAAATTATTACTATATGATTTACTTTAAACAAAAGCTCCTTATTATTTTTCATACCGGGCAACAGATCGACAATGGAGGGTTTGTGGACGCAACTATGAGGAGGAGTTGTCGCCGATTTGAACTTGGAGCAGTCACCTTGCTCGGTTGCTTGGGCCCCAATCATGCCCCAAATGATCTCCTTCTTCTTCCAGGTCCACCCCAGCGTCCAGCCTGGCGCCTGTATGTGCCGGTATTTCTGGTAATTATACATCGTCACCACCCCCTAAAATAATAATAATAATTAATATGGTGACACAGAATTAGTTTACTTTTGGAGAAAAATAGTTTGGCCCATTATGAGTGTTGTCGGATAGTTGTGGCCCAAGAAGAAGTTTAGGAAGTTGTCATGGTTGATGTTGATTTGGCCTGTTATGATTTGGTACAGGAAAGGTTTTAAGTGTTAAGATGACAACTGAGGAAATAATTATGAAATTATGATGATTAATGATAATTGTGGATGTGAGATTAGGTTTTGACATGGTCGAACATGACATGATGAAAGGGACAGCTATGAGCATGGAATTGGAAAAAAAGCAGTGAAAAATAAATATTAATAGGTCAGAAAGAAATAGTAATCGTGTTTGGGAAGTAATATTGATTTGAAATGAATTTTTATAATTTTTGTAAGTCAACTATAGAAGAGGAAATTAATTGTATACTTTGTTTTATTACTGAAAGAGGAAATGACATATACTTACTACATAGCCATCTGTAGTCCATTGCATGATATCCCATTTAATTGTTATGTTTCCAGTTGGATCCAGCACATCATATGCTTCTACAAGAAAACAGAACAAAAATACGCATTTAATTCTCAAAATTAGAAGGAAAATAAATGAAGCAGCCCAAATTGAGAAGGGCAACCTAAAACCAGCCTATTTTGCACAGAAGTACAGAACTTTTTTCACTTTTTCAGAAAGGCCGAAATGTGAGGGACACCACAAGCTACACCAAATTTGGGGAATATTCTCTCATTTCTCTTTTTTCCAGCCCAAATTTCAAATTGATCCTTTCCCAATTGCACCCTTTTGTTCTCAATAAAACTAAACACAAATAAATTTTAGGAGACCCCACTGATACAACAATGAATTTTAATCTCTCAGACTATTTTTTTTTTTTTTAAAACAGAGAGAGAAAATAAATTCAATTGGAAACGACCAACAACTTTTACTAGTGAATTCTCAAACATTCTACACGAATTTAAAATAATAGTGCAAAAAAACAACCCAAAAAATCAAACCTCAATTTCAGAGAAGAAATCAAACAGAAAATTCAAAAAAACAAAAAATACGTAGCTAAATTACAAAAAAGAGCACTCAAAAAGTCAAAAATCAAATTTTAAATTTCTGAAAAAGAAAAAACAAGAAGATGGAATGTTGGGTTTTTTGACTGACCTGTGGAGAAAGTAAAACAAGAAAGGATTAAGAAGGCCGCAGTCACAATTCCAAGAGGCATAAATTCGTAGCTCAATCGGATCATAATGGATAAGCTCTTTGCGTGAATTCAATGTGGGTTATTTGGATTATTAATTCTCCCCCCTATAATTTCAAAATCGTCTTTGTGTGTTCGAGTGTGTGAGTAGAGAGAGATAGAGAGAAAATTCAAAGCTTTCCTTTCCTCTTTTTATGTTGAGAGAGAGAGAGAGAGAGAATTGGTAAATCGGGGTTTAAGTGCGTTTTTGGAGGCAGTGATTAATTGCATGCTCTACGTTAGTAACAAGATGAAACAGGTTTATACAAAATATAACCAATGAAAACACGCCACGTAAGTAATCCGATGACATGGCAATCTAGTCTGATGACGTGCCAATCTATCTGGAGTGCTTTTAATGAACCTGTTCTGTAGTCTAGTAGTTTCTGAGTGTTTATATATAGGGGCAAAAATGTAATTTTAATGGGGGAGAACTGAGAAGTCAAGTTTTCTTGATTTTTGAAACCTCCAACTTTGAAAAGTATTAATATAAAAATAAAAAACTTTAAAAAGTGGTTTGGCGTATAGATTTTTTGGAGCCCCAAAACAAATGGAAAAAATTGAGCCCTTTCAGTATTTTTTTTTTTGAGTAATATAATGGAAAAGTAGCACAACGGGTCTCATATTTAATTAAAAAAAGTAGGTCTTATTTACCAGTGACAAACGTTAGTTTGGGAGCCTGTTGAGGAGATGTGTATATAATGTCTTGCAATGGTTTTTATATATTTACTTTATTTGTAGTATATATATTATTGTATACATTATTTTGCAATATATTTTAGATTATTGTATATTTACATATAGATATATTATATCTTATTATATATTATATTATAATATTTTTATAGTGCTTATAATATTTTATAAGTTGTTCTATAAAGTTGTGCTATTTAGAAACTAATTGACATCTTTTTGTATGAATTAATCATTTTCATTATCAAAATGAAATACGAAAACAATAATTATATTGGACTAATTGTCACTACTGTTTCAACAATACAAAAATAATATAATATCAAAAAATTAGGTTCATTTTTTCCACACTGCAGCAGCTGGGTTTTTTCTGGGGTATAGACCCAAAGTATTATTTGGTGAAAGTTGTTGATTGTAAAACTCCCCTAGAAAATATGTACCAGCTTAATCAGAATCATTGTTTTTGACCAAATATATTTCTCTTTGATTTCATATAAATTTGATAGTAGATGAAATATTTTGTAAACTATGAAGTTAGTTCTCAACTAATATCAATTGTCTAATTTTTAGGCACATAGAATGATAGAAATGTTGTGGGGGACTGGTTTATATGTGAGTTGATAAAATGATTCAAATGACTTAGTTTTTTTCTAAATTCATGAGTGAACTAGCAGTCAGCTAAATTTATTATTTTTTATTTTAAAAGGGAACAAATTTTCAAACCTGTTATTTCATAAGCTCATCCCAATTCACACAAAAGTTTTTTTTTTTTTTTTTTTGTGAATGGAAAGCTTGACCAATTCACACACAGTTATGTGGTGCAAATTCCTTTGTCTGGTCTAAAACATGAGGACTAGTTCAAATGTTCTGTTATGGCATGATTTTCAAACTATTTGATATTAACTTGTTAATCATAATTTGGATTTTTTTTTCTAATATCATCCCTACTGCTATGCTAATTTCTTAAAAGAAATGCATAAACTATTTTATGTTGTGTTAACCTTTACGTTAGAATACTTAATGAACCTGTTTGCTGTGTGACAGAAAAGAAAACATGAAATCACCATCTGGTGCAAAAACCGTGTTGCCGCCTATTTGGTCAAAGAGATTTAGTGCTTCTCTAACTTTGTAGATCTCCATGTAGTGAGATGACTTATTTCTACGATGAGTATTAAAGAAACATGATATGCACTTTCGGCTTATTTATCATTAGCATCATCGTAATTCAAAAAAATATAACGAAATTAAAAAATAGTATGTTAACATCTAAAATTTCTCTTACACTTTCTCGCTTTCTCTGATGTTGTTATAATTTTCATGTGAACACTTCATCTAAATCTCTTTTAAGGTAGATTTTTTGTTTAAGTGTTAGTGTATTTCAGTTTATTTTAGCAATAGCTTAAAATTAAAGTATTTTTCTTATTGAGAATATCATATTTGCTAAAAATCTATACGGATTCAATGGGGAAGCGTTGTACATCCAAAAAATGCTAATCTATAAGGTTTGATATATTATTTATATTTTATATATTATTTTAAATATGCTATTAGTTTGAGAAAAAAGTTTAACTGTTTAAAAAATTGTGTAAATTTTTTTAATATTGCTTTTGTAGTAGACAACTATTTTTAAAATGTTAAATATCATTTTATTTTATGTAATATTATAAAAAAATTATTATTTGTTAATTATAATTTATTGTTTATTTTAATTAATTATTAGTTATAATATATTTTTTTTTGTCATCAATCCAATCCATATATTCCCCTAAATTAAATAATTTCCCATTATCTTTTCTTTTTTTATATAAATAATTCTAGATTTTTTATTTCTTGCTCATATCCAAAGAAACTGGAGAGGTGTTCTTTATAAATTAAAATCAATCTAATATGTCGTATAATATATCATAGAGGCAAAAAATGAACTCTAGGAGCGGTTTTGTAAAAAAAAAATAATCTAGTTGGGTTCTTTTTTTCCAAAAATAAAATAGACATCGGTACTATTGTCTCAAATAACTGCTCTTCCGAAATTCGAAAATGTTAAAGTTGAAATAAGTTTTAGACACAGTTTTTAGTAATTTCAATTTCAAACTATGGAAAAACTTCTTAAGCAGGAGTTCCAAATATTAATTTTACGACCTTGAGATACCGATTCATAAAGGCCTATACAGGGAATACAATAGAATATCTTGTGATGCAGACAAATATTCCCCCACATCCACGGGACCACATGCGTAGCGTTTCTGTTTTTCTTTTTAAATATTAATAAAAAGAGTTTTCCCTCTAAAAACAATATTAAAAAAAGTTTGCGTGTTGACACTCAACAAGATAGCTAAACATGATATTATAGTTCGACACAAAACCGGGAAGCGAATTCTGAACTTTTACTAAAATAGTAAAATCATGAATTTACTTGGTTTTCTTAATTTCATACAAGTTGGTATAACGATTCCATTTCTGAATTTTGTTGCTTAAGCCATGTCCGTCTGTCTGCTTGATTTGTCTCTCAAATGCTATTTACAGTTGTGTTGACAAGTTTTCTTAATTTGAAATATTCGAAATTCATGTCCAGTATAAAGCAAGTACTTTTTAAAATCTGCCTTTTATATTAACATATGTTTAGGACATACGTGATGTTTCTAAAAATAAGAAATGTATTATGTTTTGAAAACAGTAATAATGTTCCTGTTTCTAAAAAAAAACTTTTTTCCTCCCAACAACTAAGATCTGTTTTGTATTTATAATTTACAAATGAAGAAGAAAATGCAGGGTCACCTATTTCTCCACTGTAGGTATGCAAAGCGCATATGGAGATCAATCTCTACACTACCATCAACACCAAACCTACAAGATAATTCGCCCTACAAGATAATTCGCCAGTCTTCTGGAAATAATTCAGAAAACAAGTCCAAGGAAGGAAGCAAAAAAAGCAGAAAGACACTCTGAGCAGCCACAGTTTGGAACATGTGAAAATAAGTGAATAATAAAATCTTTTCTGATAAACTGATGTCACCCTCAAAAACCTCCCAGTGGATCATCCAGGAGAGCAACATGTGGTGGAACTCAATCTGAAGGAAGGAAAGAAACCTACAACTCGGTTTAGAATGGACTTGATCTAGAGTAGTCTAGGAAACTACGAATAGCTATTTCTTCCAGAGCTATGCGATGTATCTCTTGTAAATATTTTTGTATCAAACTCAATTAATCAAGCAGCTCAATGATCAATTGCCTACTTGAATCAAAAAAATAAAAGAATATGTTTTGTATTTTAAAAAAATGTTTTGCTTTTAAACTACCAAACTATTTTCTAAATTGGAATTGGGTTTGGGGCTGATGTGAGCCCAGAATCAAAAATTTTGGGCAGTATTCAGGCCCAATATATGATTAATTGGCCCAAATTTTTTTTGAAATAACTGAATATGATCACATTTTATGGTTTGCATACAAATATCAAATTGAATCTCTATCACCCAATAAAGTAAAGAGAAATTATTCGAAATGTTTAGTTTTTGGAGTATTAAAAAATGTCCACCATACGATTTTAGCTGTATATATATACATTTACACTTAAACCTTTTATGTTTACAAATATATCATTTTGAAAATATATTTTTTTGTTATTTCACTATATCTTTTATGTTACAAAAATATTCTTTTGTAATTTCATTGTATCTTGTAATCGGGCGCTGTTGGGCGCTCCAAAATACTAGCCACTCAATATCGAAACCCTAAAGTAAAACGGTGCGGGTTTTGACCAAAGTTGATATCCAATCCAATTAGAAGATTTGAAAGTAAAAAAGTGTAGTTTAGGCAGATGATACTTCCAGATCGTGCATGCATGATATTTAATTTTTGCAGGGTTTTTGTTACTTGTTAGACATCATTCCTGTTTGTAAACTGCCATGTACTTCTTTACTGGATATCTGTTTTGAGCCTAATTTGAGAACCTTTTTCAATAAAATTGAATGAATGTTTGGGACAACAATAAGCTCATTTCAAACTTCTAAATATGCCAAAATCTGTATCATACTTCAAACAAAAGTTTTACTGATATAATATAATCAAACTAAGCATAAACCACACAAAACCACTTATTTTCTAAACACACATCAAAACACACAAGCACACACCCTCTCAATTCCCTAAATATCACACACACGCGCGCACGGCCCTCTTACACAAACCAACCCCCCTACAAAACTCGAAGGCCCCCAAAGCTCTCCAAAAAAAAACACAAAAAACCTACTCCACAATCTTTCTCAAAAACTCGGAGGGGCAAAATCGTCCTTTCCCCCCTCCATCACCCCCTCTCCCGCCTCCTTATCCAAGAACCAAACCAACTCCCCCTCAACCAAACTCACCATCCCAACCGGCCCCGCCTTCTCCTTCTCCTCACCCAAAACCCCTTCCAAAACCCTCTTCTTATCCTCCCCAATACCCACTATCCCCACGTTCCCCGCCGAGTTAATCACCTGTTACACCCCAAATTTCAATAATGAATAACTTTCTAAGAGAAAAGATAATTGACACCTGGAATCACCACCGAGAAATGATATTCTTATTCTTTTAAAAAAGATAGGTGGTCAATGAAATGAGTGATTGTTATAATTAATGGTTATTGAAATTTTAGTTATATATGGTTATTCTAAGACATTAGATGGTTATTAAAAAAAAATTAATATAAATGACCATATTAGGGAGGCTGACCACTTTGACCATAAACTAGGTGGTGATTCTAGGGATTGAGTAACTAAGTCCATTTTTCAAAAAGAACTCGAACTCCAAAAATATTTCGACACGAAATTAACAAAATATCAAAAAATTCGGGATAACATCACCGGCAAAGTAAATGTTATCCTCTCCGGCGGCGGCTCAGGGCAATCCATCACGAACGTTATCCACTCGTCAGAGTTAGAGAGAGAAGGGTGAGAAGGGTAGAGAGAGGCGATTTGCCCTGAGGGGCCTAGAGAGAGGAGGATTAGGTCGAACTTGGGGCAGTCTTGGGACGATGACACGTCGATGATGCGCGCCTTGACGAGCTGGCGCACGGCGAACTCGTACTCTGAGGCCGCGTCCTCAACTGTGAGCGCGTCGTTGAGGGAGTAGACATGCGAGTTTAGGATCGGGACCTTGAGAGAGAGAGAGAGAAAGAGAGTGGTTAGAGAGAGAGAGAGAGTGGTTAGAGAGAGAGAGAGAGAGAGGGGGGGGTGTTTGGGTGTTGTGATGGTGGTTGGATGTATATCGTGTGATGAAATGGAAAAATGTCATGATGTAGGTATAAAATGTTTTGAAATGGGAACCTAGAGAGAGAGAGTTTTGAAATATTGTAATTGATCAAGTATTGATTTTGTGTGTGGTTGGAAAATATAAGAATATAACAAATGCCCCTATGAAATGAGAAATGTCATGGATGCTATCATGCTAATTTAAAGCATAAGAAAAATATCAAGTATGTTCTTTCTTTCCATATTTGTTTCAAAAGATTTATAAATTAAACTGTTTTGTTATATTTTATTTACACATTAATAAGAGTGAACAATTGCGTAATTTCGGCATTTTTATGTAGGGATATTTGTGATATTTCAAGTTTTGAAGGGGTATAAATCATATTTTTTTGAAGTTGCAAAGTCAGGTACAAGAGTAAATTTAGTTAACTAAGAGGGGTAATTTGGGAAAAGAAAAAAAGAGAATATAATTTACCTTAGAAAGAAGCTTCTCTTTGGTGATTTTATAGTTGCTTTCAGAATGGGTCTTTGAAACGGCTCGCTCATCGGCCCAAAACACGTACCACTTTGACCAGTCCAACATTTTGTGGTACGGCGCCTCACATAATTTCCTAATTCACCAAAAAAAATAATCACATTTTTTCCATTTTAATAAAACTAAAGATTTGAAATTGGAGACAAAAAAAGAGTTTGAAATTACGAGATCAAATTGATGATCGGTCCGCCTGAAATTGCGATTGTGAAACAACCACGTTCTTTGACTGAAATTTCTGACAATTGAGAGATGTATTCTGCTAAATCCAGTGATAATTCATCGACCGTTTCGAAAATTCTTATTTCCGTGTTTTTCTTTGTCTCGCAATGAGTCGCCATTGATTTGTTGTTTTGGAAAAGATGAATGCCTTTTTAATGCTTGATCAAAATACTCTGCAGAAAGAAAGAGAGAAACCAGAATGGGAGTGAGAGAAAGAGAATGAAAGAGAAGAAGGAGAAAAAGGTAATTTGTCAGTATAAACTTTTCTCTAACATCATCATTTCATTCTACACCAATCGGAGATTCCACCCTTTTTGAAGAATCCCAAAAGAAAAAGATAGCCACTTTTCCAACATCTACCTAATTTTTATTTCCATTCAAGACAATTGATGAGAAAGAAGAGTTGCGAGACTCATCACCATTTCAGAGATTTACGAAGTATTTAGGAAATTGAAAAGAAAGTAATAAAATAGAGAAGAAAAGGATATGTTGAATTGAATCGCATCATTTATTAAAAATAAATTATGCGCGAAAAGAATGATACCAATTTGACTCTCCCAAATTGGAGAGCTGTCAGGTATCCAGCTCACAAAATCATCAATTCTGGCGATAATAAAAAAAATACCCAGATCCCAAAACATTGTTTAATTGATTCTTTATACCAATTTGAAGGAGAATAAAACAAAGAGAAAGAACAAAAGAAGCAAAAAGAACCAATTAAAAAATCAGAGGAAATAACTAAGAACTCACAAGGCTAGAGCAGTGAAGTCCACCAATAGATAGAAAAAAGAAGGAAAGGAAATTAAAAAGAGAAGATGGATAACATCACATAATTATGTTAATCCATTTGAGACGTTAGATTAAAACCCATTTCCTTATACCCCTCTAAATTATCAAAATATAACCTTCACCCATGAAAAACAGTCCAATATAAAACCACTCTAAGATCACACACAATGTGAGAAAAAAAATAACCAAATTATCTATGCTTCCTTAAATCTTTCTTCCCATTTAATAAAAAAAATTCAAAAAATATCTCCTCAAAAAAGAAGAAGAATTTCTACACACAGAGAATGCTTCTCATCTTACAAGGGCCTATGTGATCATTATGAGATTTTGAAAGGGTATACATGGAATTAAACAAAACCAACAAAAGTAAAAAAGAAGAGAGATCAAACCTGGTGTTTTATCTTCATTTTGTTTATTTTGAGGGCTTCTAGTTCGACCTTTTGGGCAATAAATAAAGAGAGGAGCGGAGATGAACAGAGCAGTTATTCTGTGTTGGGACTTGAAAGCGAAAGAGAGATGCAAAAGGGGGAAACGACAAAGAAGAGTTGATAGAATGAAAATGAAGAAAGGACAGAGAGACGTGTATTGAATATTTTACTGACAAGTGGAGAGGGAGATTGATTTCTTTTTTTTTTTTTCGATTTAAGAGGGGAGATTGATTGATTTCTAGTTAGTAGTGATCTATCTATATAGGACGTCTGATTAAGCGGACGGTTTAGATTATCATCAGTTCTAGAGTTTGTCTTCTTGTGTTTATTTTTTTTTCTTCTTTTGAATGTTCTGCTTGTGTTAATGTTGGGAAATATGAAATGACATAAAAAGCTGACCTTTTTTTTTAAATGACTCTATTATAAAAAATAATTCATCAAATAATATTTTTTTTTAATATAATTCAGCAACTAATATGTTTCAGCTCTTCTGACGGAACAGAGGTCATTATGCTAAAGATTCTAGAGTAACTGATCTTTTTTTCATTTTTATTGATGCTGATCATTTGATAGCTTTAAACACACTTAATTAGGCAAAAAAGACAATTTCGTCAGGATCTTTGAAGGAACTCTTTAAAAAATATTTTTTCAGCCTAAACTCTAAATTTAGAAGGAGAATTAGCGTAAAAAAATATAAATTTCATGGTCCAGCCACCCCCTCTGGCGGAACCAACATTATTCTACTTTTGAGATTTGCTGCATTAGTAAGGAGATTTAGCAACAAAAGAAAATATATAATAAAATAAAATAAATTTAATGTTCACTGTTATGCCACCCACTCTGGTGGCACAGTAATTTTTTTTCTTTTTTTGCTAAATCTCCTTACTAATGCAGCCAGCCTCAAAAGTGGAATAATGTTGGTTCCGCCAGAGGGGGTGGCGGAACCATGAAATTCGTAATTTTAACACTAATTTCCCTTCTAAATTTGGAATTTATGCTGAAAAAATAATTTTTAAAGAGTTCCGCCAAAGTTAACGGGGTGTTTTATCACTTGAGCTAGCAAGATTTAGCTTTTTGTATTTAATTTGAGTCAAATTAACCTCCCGCATTTGTTGGCTTCCTAGCTCCCGACCACCCAGAACGCGCCACGTGTCGGCTAAATATGAGCCATTTAGAAAATGGTTGTGGCTCCCGATTCAATTGACTCCCGCCCCATTTGATCATGCGTGTTTAGGAGCTCCCAAAATGATTCACAACTAATTCAACATCTATTTTTTTTCATAACTCCCTATGACTCATTCAATTTCTCATTATTTCAATTTCTCGTGATAGGTTTCAATTTCTCACGGGTTTTCTTGTTTTTTTTTTTTGGATAATGCCTGCGCTCCCGCATTTGTTGGCTTCCTAGCTCCCGACCATCCAGAACGCGCCACGTGTCAGCTAAATATGAGCCATTTAGAAAATGGTTGTGGCTCCCGATTCAATTGACTCCCGCTCCATTTGATCATGCATGTTTGGGAGCTCCCAAAATGACTCACAACTAATTCAACATCTATTTTTTTTTCATAGCTCCCTATGACTCATTCAATTTCTCACGATAGGTTCAATTTCTCACGGATTTTCTTGTTTTTTTTTGGATAATGCCTGCGCTCTGCTGGATAGCTTCGCGCAGGGTTGCACGCGCTGCGCAGGAATTTTTTCTCCGCATTTTAAATATAATTTATTTATTTTTTCGGGAATTTTTAGTAGATTTTTTTTTTATATTTTTTCGGCGCGTTTTTAGTAGAAGTTTTTAATTTTTTCGACGTGTTTTTTTGACGTTGTCTGCGCGAAGCTAGACAGATGCCCGCGCGTGCTGCTCGCGACTTTTTCGGTGCATTTTTAGTAAATTTTTTATTTTTTTGGTACGTTTTCAGTAGAATTTTTTAATTTTTTCGGCGTATTTTTAGTAGATTTTTTTGATGCGTTTTTAGAAGAATTTTTAATTTTTTCGGGGTATTTTTTTTACGTTGCCTATGCTTAGCTAGACAGGTCTCCGGACAAATGTTCAGCTTCACACAGGGTCGCGTGCGCTGTGCGCGGCTTTTTCGGCATGCTTTTAGCAGAATTTTTTCGGCACATGATCAACGAGTTGTTAGTCTTTCTAAATATTGACCTAAATGCATTTTTCATGATTTGAAATTGGGTCTCCTCCAAAATTAATAGGGTGCTTTATCACTTGAACTAGCAAGTTTTGACTTTTGTATTTAATGTGAAAAACAAATGAGATTAAAATTCAATTTAATTTTATTTCTCAATTTTGTTGGGAGAAAAGAAAAGAAATAAATATGAGATTGAAGTATTTATGTTGTAAAATACTTTTACTAATGGGAAAAAAGAGAAACTTGTTATTTAAGTAATGTAAAACTAAAGAAAATGTTAGGATCCGAATCTAATGCTGAATAAATATTTGTTTAAAATTAATTAATTCCACCTCATTATTTTTCTAATTTCTTTGAGTATTTTTGTTATGCTACATCATCCTAGTTATTTAAACCATTAGATGGCGATGTGAGGATAAATCTTGATCAGTCATTATTCATTGATTTTAAAAGTTGTTCTTTCTTTGTAATGTTTTATGTGTCAAAAATTTGTAAGGAATTTTTGAGCAATTTTAGAGTGTCATATAAATTTCAATTGATGATGTCAAGCAATATTATTGATTGAATTGTTTCAACTTCTTACATTTAACTCAAATTTATTACATTTTTTACATTATTTCCAGATTTCTATATAACTATCTATATGTCATTTTTTACATTGGACTTATAGAGTTCATCATATAATTTTTCTACATGCACGAAAAACTCAAAAGATTTTCCAATTAAAATAAATTATTTTAAATTCGTCTTTTCTCATTTCGTTTCTTTCTCCTCTTTTTTTCATAATAATCATTATTTAAATAAGCTACTGTAATAAAATCTTTATATGTAAATTTCTCTATCTTTATTTTAAGCTGCATATCACTATAGTTCCTATCTAAATTTTTCTCTAAATTGAATATCTATAGGCTCGTTTGACATCTTTTCTATTTTTCATTTTTTAATAACAATTTTTTTATGTTTTTGTTTTCAAAAAACTATTTTTTATTTTTAAAACCGATAATAATTTTTCCTACTTATTATTTTTTCAAATGTACAATTATAACATTTTCAATGCCAACATATCAAGTTTTCAGCGCCAATATGCCGTTTATATTATCAACATAATATTTTCATTGTTAATATACTATTTTAAATACCAATATAACATTTTCAGTGTCAATATACCGTTTATAATGTTCATTTATCATTGAGTATTAATATCCTATTTTCAGTAACCTTTTTTAGAGTTCATATATTATTTTCGATGCCAATATATTGCATTTTCAGTGTTAATCTACTGTTTACAAAATTTTATATCATTGTTTCTGTCAATATACTATTTCTAGTGAAAATATATTGCTTTTAGTGTATCAAAATACCATGTTTAGTATCAATAGAATAATTTTAATGTCAATATATCATTTTTAGTATTAAAAAAATATTAATATATTATTTTTAATATCAGTATATATCATTTATATTGCCAATATATATTCAGTGTGAATATAAAGATTTCAGTATTAATAAACTTTTTTCGGTATCATTATACTACTTTCAGTACTAAGTTACTTGATTTTTACTGCAATATAAAATTTTAGGATTAATATTTTTAATTAGTGTTAACTTACCTTTTTAGCGGCTACAAAGTTCTAGGGTCAAAATTTTATTTTTAATGTGAATATACTATTTTTTGTGCCAACTTATATTTTTTAGCGCAATACAATATTTTAAGCTCAATATTATTTTTTTAGTATTATGATATTATTTTCATGTGGTTTTGGACATTTATAGGTTTTGCAATGAAAAACAAAAAAAAAAAGAAACAATTTTTTCTTGTTTCCAAAATCCTGTTAATTTTTTTGTCATTTAGACAAAAAAAAGAAAACATAGTCATTTTGCCAAACACGTTTTTTTTCTGGAGAAAAAACTAGAAAACAGGAAACGACAACGATATCAAAAGAGCACTAAAAAACTATATTAAATATATGAGAAATTATTCTGAGTGCCACCTTATTTAGTGCCTAAATAACGCCGTCCCATTTAAACGTGTGGCCAAGTAAATGTGTGGGTTTAACTTAAACCAACGATGCAACTTATTCATTTCCGCGGCTCAATTCATACTCGTTCCGCTCCGCTCCACTCTACTTTGACTTTTAGTTACTATTATTCATTTTACTTTGAATAATATGACTTTTTGGCATTGTTTTGGATTGCTATGTTTTCTGCATTGTGTTGGATTAATTTACATTTTTAGTTGTATTGTTATGACTTTTAGGTACTTAATATATATTTTGTCTTGTGTTAGATTGATATATCTTTTAGTTGTGTTTATATGACATTTTAGTTACGGATATGTCTTTTAGTCGTATTGATATGATTTTTTAGTTACTAATTATATTTTTTTTACATTTTTAGTGTAACGTTATGCCTTTTGTATTGTTTTGGATTGATATGTCTTTTTAATGTAATGTTATGTCTTTTATACTGTGTTTGATTAGTATGTCTTTCAGTTGTGTTTCTATAACTTTTTCGTTACTGATTATGTTTTTTAGTGGATTGTTATGTTTTTTTTTGTATTGTGTTGGATTGATATATTTTTTAGTTTTGTTTATATGACAATTTAGTTACCGTGTATTTTCTTTTAGTATAATGTTATACCTTTTTATATTGTTGGATTGTAAAATGACAAAAGGGATAAAATAATTAAAAGCAGCGAGCAACGTGGGGTCTGCATGTGGCGTAGAGATCTTGATGCGCTATTGGAACAACTTTAGGATGTGCGCCACTGAAGACGCATATCTAAGATGCGTATTTGCGCGACGTGGCGCGTTGTGATTGAATGAGCAACGTTGGAGCTAAATAAAAAATTCTTTATTAAATAAAAAATTATATAATGCAATTAATATTTTATTAAAGAAGAGACTATTTTTCACATTCATTTTGATGCTAACAAAATTTACTTTACAAATGTTTGATTTATTATTATGTTATAATATATGAGAAATGGAAAATCACGACGGGGGTACTGTAGTGACCATGTTGTTGTAATCAATTTGATTAAATTTTTAAACTATTCTGAGATACTAATACATTTATTTGAGAATGTCTTAAGCTAGATAGTCGCACGATCAAGTTCGCTGAAATGAAGAGTAAATTGAATTGGATGTATCTTGCTAATCTCAGAAGAACAAAAAGTTGTCACGCGTGCAAATAATTTCAAGAGAGGATTTGAAGGCGTGAGAGTAAGCTTCTTAGTTCCTCTAGTGTGTAGTCTGTTGAGATAGTTTAATTTTTATTAAAAAGAGAGTATAATTCTGCAAAATATTGAATCCTGACTTATTCTGTTGGCAGCGGAAGTGGTCCGTTGATAACGAACCATTCTGTTGACAACGGAATCCTCCATTGAGGATTTTGTTTTCTCCTGACATGGCTAATCGATTTTGGTTGTATAGTCCGTTGGGACCGGACCATCAGAATTATAGCTGTTAGGAGAATATCCTGCTTTAATTTCTTTATGTTTTTGTAGTCCGTTGGCAACGTAACTGCGTAGAATTTTTTTTCTGAGGGCTGCTCTTTCCTCCTTTAAAAGATACAACCCTCCTCAGATCCAATACTCACGAATTCTCAATTGAAAAGGCAAGAAAACTCTCTTCTTAATACTAGTTAAATTACTCTAAATCTAAAAGTAAGATTAGTGGAGTTTTGAACATGTTGCTCGTGTTTGTTTGTTGAAGTTCAAGAGATTGAGTTGTAAGTTCTCCATCGATTCATCAAGTTTGTTGTAAGACAAGCGGTGTTTCAAAGTCTTGTTAGTGAAATTGGAGCCGCAAGGCAAGTCCCGGAGAGTAGGCAACTTGTGAACGCGGTAAGGACTGCTAACGAGTAAATGAGTGGTTAAGGCTAACGCAACCATCTCGCCGAACTTTGTCAACAGATCTGGTGTTCGGTATTGAGTTACTTTCTCTATTTACTTTAATTTCTTGTTTACTTAATTTAATTTGTAAATTAGAATTTAAACAACCATCAACAAAATTCTAAAAATGATTAAAAAGTAAAAATCCTAAAAATTAGTATAATCTTCATACTTCCGCACGTAGTAGACCCCCTTATAGGTCTCCAATAGACAACAATAGCGACGGATTGAAATTATATACTGTTTTCTCGCGTTTTTATATACGCTATATATTGTTTTAATTTTTTACAATATATACTGTTTGCCGAATGAATTTTTATATGCTGTTTGTTTTCAGTTTATATGTTTTTATATACCGTTTTCATTTATTAAAATATATACTGTTTTACCGAATGGATTTTTTATATACCGTTTGTTTTCAGTTTATATATTTTTTTCAGTTTTTATATACTGTCGCTACAGGGTCACTACAGTACTGTCACGTAGTATCAGCTCCCATAATATATTTAGTTAACATGTTAATGGTCATTAACTTGACTAAGAATTTTTTTGAATTAAAATCTCAATTTTATACGCTGCGACTCGTAGTATTTTTTTTTTTTTCAAATTATAACGTTTAAGAGGGTTATATGTTTTGAAATTTTCTATTATGTGGGACTTTATCCTAAGTCATACTTTGATTAAGTCCTAATGTTACAATTGTCCAAATTCAATAAAAACAAAAAGATGATGCAATTGCTTCTGTTTTCTTACTCAGATTTCAAAATATGTTGCAATCAGAAAATGTAAATGAAAATGTCCTATTTCTTAACCTAAATTTAAGCAAAGAGGTCCCTGTCTTCTTTTCAGGGAAAAAGATGTACCATCTCCTCCACATTTAATTAGAAAATGATATCCTACATATTATCTAAACTATAAATTTATGTTTACATCTAGATAGAGCAAAATTACCCAAGGGATTTATAATGAATTTATACGATGATTTGCAGTGATTTGTGTTTCTAATACTTTATTCTTTTGGGAAAATAAAATTACCTAACTTCAATGCTAGTAGAAGTTTTTTTTTTTTTTTTTGAATGCACAATGCTAGTAGAAGTTAATCAAGTCAATTTTCTTTTGAAAATAAACAGATATTTGAATTTGTTGCATACCATGGTTGCCAATTTGTATACATCCGTTGTTGCTCTGTGTTAGAACAAAATAAATGTAGTTATCTCTAGTCTATTTATGAAATGTTTATATATAACATTTATTCTAATAATCACAATTACGGTAGAGTAGAGTCATAAACTTTGTAACTATTTTCTTGAAAATTTCAGCTTTTTTTGCTATCACAATCGCAACCTTGTATCTTTCATGAGTTTCCAGATTCTTTAAGATATTTTGTGCATATTATTTTATTAGATGCTCGAGATTCATTTTCAAGAATTTCACACAAAAAACACTAACATAATAATGATAAATTACGCAAGTAACTATACGAGAAGATTAATTTTCGGTATTATTTTTCTTAACCAATAATTATATAAAACGTGAGGTACATGAGAGCAGAATTCGCATTGACTAGTCTGATGTCACAAAATCAGTTTTTGGTCTCTTTCTAAGAGCACTATTTTTCTAAGAGCACTATGAATTTAACATCACCATTATCCCATCAAGGGAAGATCAATTAGATATCTCATCTCTTTCCCTATTTACCTTTTTATATTCTGTGGGTGCTAGAAAACTAGGAAAAAAGAAGGAAAAGGGGTCGGTGTTTCATGGTTGGAGAGGAAAAAGAATACCACATTATCAAACTATAAATAAAATTATTGATCAATAACTAATTGAAGTATAAAGTGATTTCCCATCAATTGGTTTTAAAAGAAACATCACCAGAATCAAGAATATAAATTCCTTGGCTTCACGTCCGATCATGAGTTTTTCAGTACCGTTGGTGACTAAGATTTACAAAATATTGATGATGATAACTAAATTAAAAAAAGGAAAATATGCAAATATGACGGGATAATCATGTCTAAATTATGCCCGTCGTGCAATACTCCCATCAGCTCCTCCCAATTTTCCGTCGCTCTTTCTTCTCCCAATTATGACGGGATAATCATCACTATATACTGTTATTGGCTGATATATATATATATATATATATATATATATATATATATATATATATATATATATATATATATATATATATATATATATATATATATATATATATATATATATATATATATATATATATATAGCATACGTAAGCAAAATGAAATTTTGCTTACGGTCCAAAAAATTATATGTATCATCAAAAATTCAAATTTCAACCGTGCGGATAAAATATATATGTTTTGAATATGTTGTAGATTAATTTTCACAAAAATCGAATATTATATCATTGCCATCTTGTGTCATCAAAATATATATAATTGGAATATATATATATATATATATATATATATATATATATATATATATATATATATATATATATATATATATATATATATATATGGGTGTGGCTAAACAACATACGTTTTTTTGCCACACCTAAAATATGTATTAAAAAAATAAAAATAAAAATTTCAACCGTACGGATGTAATATATATGTTATAAATATGTTGGAGATTAGAGTATTATAACATTGCCATCATATATCATCAAAAATATGCAGCACTATTCAAAACATATATCGGAATAATAGTTTGATGATACATGATGGCAATGATATATTATTCTGATTCCCGTGAAAACTAATCCACAACATATTCATAACATATATATTACATCCATACGGTTGAAATTTGAATTTTTACTTTTTCTAACCACTTTACGGGTATTTAAAAAAAACGTATGTTCGAACATACGTATGTTGTTTAGCATCTCCCTATATATATATATATATATATATATATAGTGATGAAAAATGTTATGTTTCATTCCTTCCTAGAAAAATGTTTTGTTTCATTATTTCGATCTATTCTGGAAAAGCAAGCCTCTCTAGAATAATCAAAGAGTAGAACCAAGAGAACCGAGCGAATTTGAATTGGATAAATACTAGAGGTTCATCAAAATTTTGTACTATATTTAAGCAGTTACGGATCTTAATAGAGATTAGGAGACAGCCGACCCCCTCCTAAATTATTATTATTATTATTATTATTATTATTATTATTATATATATATATATATATATATATATATATATATATATATATATATATATATATATATATATATATATATGTTTTGTATTTTGTATAGAAATTAAAAGTTATGTATATACTAATTCTCTAGATTTCTAGTATATTTTTCAGTATCATCCTCAATAACTTTTAGATCAAGATTCACCACTGTATTTAAGATTTATATTGATACCGATTCATATATACCTAACATGTTGTCTATATTCAAATACACACAAATTACATCCAATACAACCAATCTTCAGCAATAGTGATGTGAATCTGTGATCATATATACGGATATGGGATATAGGACCATCATCCTTCAAAGAAGGTGATAAGGGATTGATACGTACCGTGTCAAACACTGATTGGCTAGCTTAGACTCAATTAATTTAGCCTAATGAAACAAGATGTGACTGATATTTTTGGTATTTGTTTATTTAATCTGAATCACACTTTTCAACAAAACCCAGTATTATTCATGGACATTTTGGCCGTATTCAATAATCCATATTTGGATTTTCTGTTGCATTTGGTCTAGCTTTCAAAGTCAAGACACAAGACTAAGTTTCAAACATTGGGCAAGTTTTCTTATCTAATCCTCTTAATTTTTGATATATTCAAATTAGCCTAATTTTCAATTTATTTCTTCCACTGACTCTTAGTTAAATTTTCAAATTCGGTCTTAAATATAAAAAATAAAATCTGGAATGCTGCTTCATCATTAACATGTTGAATTTCTCTTTATTTGATGCAAACTTTTTTTTGAAGAGTCGGCAGTAGCCTACTAGGATTTCATTAAATAAAGTTTTTAGATTTACATAGTGTTCAAGCGGATTTTACTTTGTACAATATACAAAACAACATAAAGAAAAACACTATGCTAAGTCGGAGTGTTATGCTATGTCTGTAAGGAAAACGGATAACTCAATGAATATTCTCATAGAAAACAGAACAATAACGCTTTGATATCTATGTGGACAACGATAATCCTTTGGTACTATAACAGATAACTGTGTAATTATCAAAGTAGCGGAACAATAGTCACTGTGTAATTATCACAACAGTGAAAAACCAGTAACCTCGTGGTTATCACAGTAGCAGTACAGCCAGTGATTGCGTGATTATCACAACAATGGAAATAGATCTTTGAAAGTAGAAGAAAAAAGATTCAGCAATGAAACTTGATAAAACTAAAAGACAAGCTTTTATTATAAGAGCAAAGAGAGATATTACATAATGATGTTGTTTGAGTGGTGCTTTACAAGGCACACAACCTCCTTATTTATAGCCAAAACTAAACCATTCTATTACCCACTAGACTATATATCATGTACATAAACACATTCTATTACCCACCTATACACTTTAGACCATCCAATCAATTAAATGCTAATATATCTAATCAAATAAATACTCTAGGATACTATGCCAGTGTGTATCCAAAAGGACACTGAATATCTCCAGTGCACAACTGCGTCCATTATCTACAAGGAAAACAGATACTAATACAAATGCATTATCCAAGAAGACAACGGATCAATACAGATGTATTATCCAGGGGAACAATGGATCATCACAAATGCATCTTTATAATTTAACACTCTCCCATAATGTGCACATGGCCATGAGACCCAACTTGGCTCGCAATAGTTCAAATGATCTATTGGAGAGAGAATTGGTGAAGATGTCAGTCACATTGTCAACACTTCTCACCTCCTCAACTCCAGTCGTTCCATTAAGCACTTTTTCTCGAATGAAGTGTGATCTCGATGTGCTTGGTTCTCTCATGGAAAACAGGATTAGTCACTAACTTTCACGCGCTCTGATTATCGTCTCGAATAATTGTAGGACCAGTAACCACGTCATTAACACAGCACACTCTTGTACTGCAAGTGTTGACGCTTTGTACTCTGTCTCAGTAGTAGAAAGAGAGACAAAATCTTACTTCTTACTACACCATGAAACACCTACATAACCATATGAGAAAACATAACTGGATGTGGACCTCCAGTCAATCAAATCACCGCCCATGTTAGCATCAGTATACCCAAGTAAAATGAACTCCCCTTCTTATAAAATAACTCGAGATCAAGAGTGGAATTCACATACTTGAGAATTCTCTTCGTTGCATCCAGATGCGACTTTGTCGGTGCTTGCATAAACCGACTCATAAAATCAACCACGAAGGCAATATCCGGTCTCGTAATCGTCAGATAAATTAGGCTTCCCACAAGGACACGAAACTTCCAAAGGTCCGAAAGAACTTTACCATCATCACACCTCAACATGAAATTTGAGTCCAGTGGTGCGAAACAACGCTTACCTTCCTTTACGCCAAATTTCTCAATGAGCTTCCCGGCATATCCCTTCTGAGAGACTAAGCTCTCCAAGATTCTTCATCTCGAATCGAATTGAGAGCTCACATCGAAGTCTTGCAACTTCACTTTCATTACTGCCGGTGATGATCATGTCGTTCACGTATAAAAGGACAACAATATGCAAATCCGCTTTCCTTTCCACAAACAAAATGTGATCCGAACTCGAAGAAGAATAACCACAAATTTTCAAATACTCCGCAATCTTGCCGTACCAAGCTCGAGGTGCCTGCTTCAAACCATACAACGCCTTCTTCAGCTTGCAAACATAATCAGGATGCACTTTGGAGATATATCCAACCGATTGCTCCATGAAAAATTTCTTGTCGAGATCACCATATAGGAAAGCATTCTTTCACATCCAACTGGCACAACTTGCAACCAAGAGAAGCGTCCAATGAAATCACAACTCGCACGGATGTCATCTTGGCAACATGACTAAATGTCTCTTCATAATCCTCACCATACCATTGAGAAAACCCTCTCGCTACAAGCCTTGCCTCATAGCGCTCAACACTCTCATCTGTCTTGCGTTTCACTTTGTAGACCCATTTACAAGTGACCGGATCCACACTCTTGTGGTTCGGAACAAGATCCCAAGTTTCATTTCTCCGAAAAGCTTACATCTCCTCATCCATAGAATCTTCCCATGACTTGTTACCTTTCGCCTCATCAAAGTATGAAGCTTTATCACCCGTCGACCCGGAAAAGAAACATGAATATGTCGAAATGAAATTCTCATCTCAATATCTAGCCGGTCGAGTTATTATCCTTATTGACCTCCTTAGAACTTGTGCATTAATCCCTTCTTGCGATTGCACTTCATTGCTCCCTTATCACCTTGATCCATCCCATTTGAATTTGTGATAGTCAATGTAGGCAATGAGAACCTCAGATCTTCACTTGGGTTACCCACATGAACAACACCCTGGTTACCCATGTGATCAACATGTGATAACGGCAGATTCGTCACTCCCACTTGAGAACTACCATCACCATATAGAGAAGACGCTTCATCAAACACCACGTCTCGAGAGACAATAATTATATGAGTCGTAGGATCCATGCATTTCCATCCTTTCTTCCTTTAATCATGACCGATGAAAACACTTCCGAGCCTTAGCATCTAACTTCGTCCTCTTCTCATTCGGTACATGAACAAAACATGTAGTACCGAACACATTCAAATGCTTCACACTTGGTTTCTCGTCGAACATCAACTTGTGAGGTGACCTCATGTTAATCGGACTACATGGTAGCCAGTTAACCACGTAGGAAGCGCATGCCATACCTTCCGCCCACAAGGCCTTCGGTAAATTCTTCGCATATACCCAACTCTTCCACACCTCCACCAGATGACTCCGTCACACCATTTTGTTGCGGTGTATAAGCACAAGTCAATTCCCTTTTGATGTCATGTTTCTCGCAAAATGAAAAAAAAACCCTTGGATGTAAACTCACCTCCATTGTCGGTTCAAAACTTCTTAATTCTCTTACTGAGCCTTGCCTCGACCGTAGTTCTAAATTCTCGAAATTTACAAGACATCTCTCGTTTCTCCTTTTTCACAAAATAAACCCAACTGTACCGTGTAAAGTCGTCAATGAGTACCAACATATATCAAGCACCCGAATACGAAGCCATCGGCGTCGGATCCATCAAATCCCTATGAATAAGTTTCAAAACACCTTTACACCTTGAAAGAGACCTATCAAAAAGTCTGCGATGAGATTTTCCATATTGACAACCCTCGCATACCTCAACACCACTTGAAAACGAAAGAGACGGAAATCCGTTGACAAGATTCCTCGAAACCATCACCATCACCTTCAACTTGTTCATAGCCATATGGCAAAGCCTAGCATGCCAAACCGAAATACCATATGTTGGAGAATCCATTGCTATGTACGTTACATGCTCAGAGGAACCTATGGATTCAATCCGCTCTAGGATCATCGTTAAGGGAATAAAAGTACGAGATTAGCTATTAAAATTTATACCTCGAATCTTCCTGATACGCGAAATGGAGAATAGATGTATGTCTGAATGATTCTGACTTGCAACCTTCTCCTTCGTGCTCCTAAAGCTCGACTCGAATGAAATACTTGCTTCTCCTTGGGTGAAGAAACTAATCGCTCTCTAGTCTTCAAAGTAGAAGACCTCTACTCGTATTCACGTCGAACTTCGAATCGTAAGAATTACCGGACTCGGCTAGACGAGTCTGGAAATACTTTCAGGAGTCTCTCTCTCTCTCTCTCTCTCTCTCTCTCTCTCTTACTCTTTGTATTACGATAGCCTGGAGGCTCCATTGGGAGCTGCCCCTCTATTTATACTAGAGAGGGAGGTGAATGATTGTTCAATTACGATAACTAAAAACCATAATTTATGCCTATTATGTTCCCAACGGAACTATTCCGTTGGAAACGGAATAAGTATTTCCTTAATCAGAAACTTCGCAGCTAATGTTGAGTAGTTTTCATATATATTCCGTTGCCAACGAAACTGTTCCGTTGCCAACGGAATAGTGTTGTTTTGCACAATCAACTATCCAATAGTTGATCATTTGGTTCACCAATTTATACATCATATATATAACCTTTAAGAGCGTTTCCTTCCTGACTAGATGTTGTTCTATGTGCGACCGTGTAGGTTCCATTTAATGCTGGCAACGATCTTCTAAAGATCGTAAGTCATGAGTAACCTCTAGACTAGTGTCATGACTACCCATATTAAATGAAATGATCAGTGATCATAAACCTATCTAAATAGACATTTGCTTATTCATTTTGTTCTACGATATATGTCTTGATCACAAGGCATGAAAGTATGTCATCCTTGAGTTTGATCAAAGTCTCTTTCCTGATCAAGAATTAGATTGAATAAATATAAAATGATATTAACAACACATGTTAATCCATTTTGAGCGTGGCCATGCATTTCCTTCAGTCCTAGTTTATCAGGGGGCCTAGAGATATCTCACGCCTATTCCTCGTCATGATTCAGTTCATACCTAATGATGACCCTAATGATCATCCCATTATGAATGACGTAGGATCATATTAAAGTATGCAATTCCTCATACAGAAATCTTTGGTGACCTCAAGTCGTAGGAACAAGCGAACTATTCATATGAGAATCACTAATGGCATACATCATGCATATTCTCACAGTGTGGTCAGTCCAATACGTGTTCTCTAACGCGTACCTATATTCCAGACTTAACATCCCTATGTCCATAATCAGCATAACATAATCATCCAGTCTGCGAATATACTAGTGTGGATATGTAGCTTCTTACCTGAAGTATGTTTATCTCTATAAACATCCCACATATCACTAGGGACGATTTAGAATGTTATTCGTTGGTTCACAGTTCTACTATCAGAATCACGTATTTTTGATGATGTGAACCCGAAGTGTCATTCATGGTCGATCTAATATATGTAAATATATTAGTCACTCATACACTCATTCATATATGAACTGAATAAACGTGTTTCGCATAATCTAATCTCTAGTCCAATACTTTGGCATAGGACATAATTCCTTCAGTCTCCCACTTGCATTAGGCCAATCCTAGGCTTCTAATGCTCATTAGGCAACATGACTTTCATGTTCTAGTAGCGGGAAATATATGCCTATTAGATTATAGAAATTTACATTTCAAACTTGTAATGTCTACTATTGAATCCTTATAGCTTTAGTCTGAGCGATTCTTTATTGACAACATAGATTTTCAGGCTTTATGATCACTTTAGACTACTTCTAGTTTCAAGATCAAGTGCTTGATCCAAGCATATCTATTATCCGCTTTTAAAGTGGCAATATGGACTTGTTTCAATTACAGTACCTTATTTAGAACTCTTTCCAAATTATTGTATTCAAAATAAATGAATTGTGATAATGATCCTTGTTAGGAAAGTGTAATCTCTTACCACTACCTAGCTCCTCATAGATCGGGATATCTTAGTTCTTCATAAGTGATAAGATGTATTTTTGCAGTCGTTTATACTTACCAAAAGAAATTTATAACCCTAGACTTAACTACAACAAAGTAGATAGTGGAAGTAGGGGTCGAACCACAGAAAGCTATTTAGACTAAAACTAGGTGAAAGGATTACTCCTCTAATGAAAACGGACTCGAACAAAAACAGAAAACTAGAATAAAGAGAAACTAATACCGTAAATAAAACCAAACACAAGACGTAAAACAAGACACACAATTGGGGGGGTTGTTGATTGGTTGATTACAACAAAATGAAAGTAACAAATAAAGAGAAAACTTAAAGTAAAGACTAAGAGATGTGGTGGTTTTGTGAAATGAGGCATAGTTTCGTGTAGTGAATTTGTGTGTAACTTTATCCTTGATTATAATAATGAATTTGGAATTAATATCTTAAGTGTAGTAAGATGAGCTCTAACCGATAAATAACTCAAACGAAAAGATAGAATTTTAGTTTAGATGAGCTCGTAAATAAAAATACTAACCTACTTGAAGATCATAACCAATTCAATAGGAATCATTGGCTATTTAAACAAATCAAAACCTCCTAAACAATGAGCTTGTTCAGAATTGTTTAGTTCGTTATGAGTTATTTGCACTTGGCTATTATTCAAATTCTAATGGAAGCTATTGAGCAAAGAAACCAAAGGAATTTTGTGGCCCTTGTTAATTACTACTGAACATAGAATTGACCGGAATAAACTTAAAACAATTCATTGAGCATGAAAGATAATAAGTAAATAAAAACAGAATATAACCGTTCAAATAAAATTCATTATTAATGGTCTCAAAAGTTACAACACAAAAACATAAACACTAACTATGCCTCGAAGGGCTTACTCGAAATACATGGAAAATAAAGAAAATAAAATAATGATAGAACCCATTAATGAAGCGTGGATGTAAGGGTGAAGCTTGCTTGACTTGCCCAACTCCAAGAGAGAGAATGATGAAGTTCAAAAGTGATTAGAAATGATGCCTTGCACCTGGTTATAACCCTCTCAAAAGGTGATCATGAGGGATGAATGAAGCTCCATGCAAAGAGTGTGAAGGGAGCATGGCAAAGGCATGAAGAGTGCATGCACATTGCATGAAAGATCTATCCAGAAGATGGTCAATTTGGGTCTTGTGGAATTCGGAATAGGGCTCTGATGATATGGAATGAATTGTGGGCTTTGTTCTCTTCTTTCCAACGGTATATAGTATGTATATAGAGGGGGCCCAGATTGTGAGTTATGGCCGCAATACTGAGGCTGTGTCGGCAGGCCCGAGTCTTGATTATTATTTCCATCTTGGGCTCCAACATCTTTTCTCCAAGTTATGCTCCATCTAAATTGCACCTGAAATCACATAAATATCTCATCAGTAGTATCAACATTCAAGTTGTGATTATTATCCATATAAATAGAATATTAATACATATAATGGTGCAATATTACATATGTATAGGGTATAAAATGTGTATAATTAATGACTTATCAATAAGAACTTAGATATTTATTCTGGTCATCAAATGACTATCCTTTGCTCTCTTATGCTCCAAGCATATTGCACAATACATTGTATGGCTTGAAGAATCTTATTCATCCCATTATGAAGAATTATTTCTTGTATATTGAACCTTTCAATAAATGGATGATAAGCGCATGTCTTCATTATATTAATGTTGTAGGTAAGAATTCTTTCTTGCATATTGAACTCCTTCAATATATTATTGAATGTATAGAATCAAATTCGTGTGCCTTTTATTGTTCATATTAGTGCCCAAAACAAGAACTCTTTCTTGCATATTGAATATTCAATATATGGTCGAAGGTATAGAATCTAATTCTTATATCCTTGTATTGTTCAAGTGAACGCCATAAGCAAGAACTCTTTCTTGCATATTGAACACTTCAATATATGGCTGAAGACATAGAATCTCATTCCTATGCCTTTCATCATTCATATGACTACCGTAAGCAAGAATATTTCTTGCGTATTGAATTCTTTCAATAGTTTACCAATGTACTTTCTCTTACAACCATAAGTCTATATAGACTTTAACTCCCAACTATTAAGATGATATAAGTTGGTTGTTTGTAATACAGGAAGACTGTCATACTCCCACTGGATTTCTTGAAATCAAGGTGGTCGCATCTATTTCGATAAAGTCAAATTCTTCAATTTACTTTGTCAAATAGATTCATCTTGAGATGCTTGCTTTAATCCATTCATGGATTTGAAGCCTATAACCTATTCAGAATTCTTGGGAACATAAAATTCTTCAGTTTTTATATGCTTGTTCCATCGCATTGTGCAATGGAGTTTATAATTCTTAATAGCATCAAATGAGAAAGTATTTTACTATATCTCATACTATAGCTACTTTCTTTGCTATTTATAGGTTATCCATGTATTTTATGCAATGGTCATCAAGCCAATGGATACTCCAATCAAGTTCCAAACTTGATTGCTTGTAAATGGGTTGCATCTCAGTTCTCATGGTCTGATAAGCCCGCGAAATAGGTCATTTTGTATTTTCTAATTAACAAAATTATGCAAACTAAATTTGTATTATTAGCCCTTTCTTTTATTTAATTTTAGGTAGTATGAAATGAGAAAGGGGTCATGTCCACTGAGATGAGATAATTAATTCTGGATTTAATTAATAAAGGATAGACCAGGAAAAACGGAGTTTAAATTTCGCAATTTGATTTTTGTAAATAGGTCCTTCATATTTTACGAAAATGTCCTTTTTACTATGCAATTCCAAATAAGATAAATTTTATGTATATTATAGGGTTTTAGGATGTTTTGAAATCAATGGTGAACTTAAAATTCAGAAATATTGACCCAAGATATTCCAAACAGAGAAATTCCAGCAACAGTTTCAAAATAGTTTTTGTAAATATGACCCTAAACTTCTTTAAATGATAAGTTTATGATCCTTTATCTAAATATAGCAAAATTTATGTCTATTTTGACTACAAAATATGAGAAATCCAAATATGAGGTTAAAACAGAGAAACGAAATAAAAAAGTTGCTGAATTTGTCAATTTTATGTTCTGGTTGCAACTTGTTTATATAATTATTAACAATTTATTTTGGATTTTTAAGAAAAATAAGAATTGAACAAAAATAAAAACACAAAGTTATTTTGGGATGTTTTTAGGACTTATATTAAGTGAGAAAACACAACTAATAACACAATCGTCATAGAATTTGAGAAAAACCAAGAAATTTTTCTAAAATCGAACCTTTTTTCAACAACTTCAATGTACGAAAATAAGAATTATTAAATTAGAAGAACTTAACAATGACGCTTATTCAACCACTTAATAATCCTATTCAATTATTACAACTCAATCACTCAACAATTATTTAGATTATACCCTAAAATTCCTCTAATTGATCGGAAAAGAAAAATTATAAAACTTTAACCTAAATTTGGAAGATCATGTTGCGGCAAGCGTGGCACAGTAAATCGATGCTCTTCCGCTTCCTATAGCAGCCGATTTGAAGGTTCGAGATTCGCACACCAAGAAATATTGTTGGATGTGCGAGTCCGTCGTCGAATTTCTTCGATTCGCATCGTTCCGGAGTGATTGGATTATGTTGCACTCTCAAAACCTTTGGTGAATCTAACTGATCAAACAATTCCAAGATAATCATTGGAAGAGCTTCCTCAATCGATTTTTTGGGTTATTTTTTGTTTAGGGTTTATTTCTCTCTTTTTCTAAAAATCTGACCGAATTGGTGGAAATTATGGATTGTGTCTGGCGGCTGAAAAATAATGTGTGCTCTCTTTGGTAGCCTCTCTTGCCGTATATATTGCTAGGGTTACAAATCTTGCCTTAATTTCTCTAAATATGGTCTAATTTTCTTCCATTTATGATTCAATACTTGTCAAATCTGTTGCTTCTGTAAAGATGTACGAATTTCAGCCAGAAAGAAGCCAAATTAGTCATCTTAGGATAGAGGGCCTTTTGTAGGCCTATCTTTTATCTTTCCAGCGTGTATTTAAATGCCTTGATCTGAGTTTCAGGCCGTGAGATATGGCCAAAACACTGAGCTGCTGCTAGCAGATCCAATCCATAAAAACACTGAGCTGTTGCCAGCAGATATGGCCATTTTTGTTTATTCTTGTAAAATTATTTTAGGGAGTAAGTCCTAATTAAGCATGTAATATATCATTGGAAAGATAAAAATGGGTACTTTCATTTGGTCTAGTTATGTTTATACTTTTGGGGCTTCTAAAATTGCCAAATAATTAAATTTTATTTTTTTCAAAAATCATTTTCATAATTATAATTCAAAACATGCTTAAAATCGTATTTTTAGCCATAAATTATATTTTAGATCCATTTTTTCCCTTTTTTTTTTATCAAATACATAATATTTTGAACCCTTTTATATTATTTTTATATGTATAATTATATTATTTAGCCTAAAATATGTGTGTAAAAATACACACATCATGGTCCAACCGTTGACTCTTTATAGTCTCCAGGATAGAAAGTCGACTCATCCTCTATGAGCACCTTTTATGAGAGATCATATCCCTCAGCCTAATGTCTACCAGGACTGTGAGGAGAACCTTATATTTCAAGTATAACCTTATCAACTCCTTGATATCCTCATTAAAGGTTTATCACAAGTATGTGAACCTCGAACCTTTCGAGATGTATTACACTCCCACTGCTTCTTTAGGAGATGAGATCTTTTTTAAAGAAGTCTGAATTATGAGTAGCAAAAAATTTGAACTCGTAATGGATGTAAAACAATATCAAATTGATATTCCAGAAATATTTATAAGATTGTTGTGTTGACACCGTCAAACCTTTTGACACGAGTCGTACTTCAATCTTTAAAGACAACATGGGTCTATCCCAACCCATATCATATATGGTGTTCTTTTGAACCTCATGATATTCAGTGCTAAGTATGTTTAAGATTATAAACCTATAAAGATTTCGGAGGATTTGCTTGACTTATCATAGATTGAATCTTATCCAATAAGGTTCATCATCTTCTTCGTGAGATGTTCCATATAGAGTTAATTGTGAAATCTTTTTCACAATTTCTAAGATAATTGTCAAACTATTTACTCAAATACTTGCCACTTTGATCTAATCGAAGTGATTTTATTATCTTGTAAATACAATATCAAATTTTATTCTTAAATTCTTTGTACATTTAAAATATTTTGTGTGTCATTAAGTAAGCATTTTACTCAAAACACTTTAATATGAAATTCCGATATTCCTATTTCTAGCCGGCTTGCTTGTTGTCTCTCGTGCATCTATATGCATGAGTCTCAACAAACTAACCCATCAACTTTGTGATGGTTGCCCAATCTTGTTATCTTGTTCGATAAATAAAATTCGCACGTCTCATTTGATCCTATATCCAATAAGTCTAACGTTTCACATATGGTGGAATTTAGAAATGTGATTCTTATTTTGTAACTTAAATGACTCTGCTAGAAGTAAAGGTCATGAAAATCAATAGACTTATATTTAGCATATAATGGTTATTTTCTATATGAACATTTCAAATAGAAAAATGTAAAAATATGAAATTTTTTTATTATTCCAAATAATAAGTTTTACAACCACTTTAATGGTTATATAGAAATTATATTTATTTTATTACAAGTCCAAAATGGTAAGTCAATAAAATCCTAGAGCTAATGTAGCAACTCTTGCTTCTTCCCAACTCGTAGGTTGACTTCTCCTCTAGCTAATCTTCTACTTCTGAGTAATATCCTGCACATTCAAAATGTGATAATTACAATGGATATCCAATATCCAAGTAGAGATTTAGAAACAGGAATTCCTGAAATTGCAGTCATTGATTCTTCTTCTTGACATATCTTACATCCCCCTCTCCAGTGATCACGCATAGAACATGCAATCAAGTCTTCGAATTCCTCAGATTTTGGCAACACTTTACCTTCACTCTTGATCCACCTCTCCCATGCGGCTTGTCTATTCAACTTCCTTGTCATTTCAATCCTGAGGGCATCAATGATAACTTTTGCCTCTGTGTCCTTCTCTACCTGTTTAAGCATCTTATGCAATTCCATGATCGTCGTCTCCATTCGACGCTTATGTTATTCAGTAATGAACAAATCAAAGCTCATAGGAAGCGTTCCAAGAATCATGTCAACCGCGAATTCTCTTGAAATAGGAGCAAGTCTCTTTAAGCAATCAATGTGGCTTCTCATCTTGAACACATGAGTATCCAAATAGGAGCCTTGAGCCATCTTGCTCTTGATTAATAACTTGGTGACCTTGTAGCGCTTAATATTGCCTGCTTTCGGAATATTTCCTTAAGCACATTGATCATATCATAGGCATCCATAAAACCTATCTTCTTCCGAAGCTTAGATTTCATTCCTGCTAACATCATTCAGGCTACTTCATCATAATCACTAATACGCTTCTGATAAGTGTCTTGATCGACTCTAGAAACGGTCGAACGCGGTGGATTTGGGATCAGTGTCTCAAGGACGTACAACTTCACTCTTGAGAACAATTCTCAGAGTCCTGAACAATTCTCAAGGATAGATCGCAAGTTTAAATTTTGAACTCATTCTACAAGTTTAATACGCAATATGGAGTTTATTTTAAAAAATTAAAGTTATCCTAATTTTGGTTCATATATTATACTCCCAAATTAAATGAGGTTTCATAGTGAGTCAAGATCCGTATTTCATTGAACAGTAAATGCGCTCCGGCACAACCCTTAATGCTCAACTATTTAGGTAGGAACACATTCCAATTGCATCATATGAAACTCTTGCCTTTTATGGAAGGAGTATCTTATACTCGGTGTATTATCCCATCTTGTGCCCTGAGCCCAAGTCCGACATGCTTGCTCAGTTAAGTTTAATCATGTATAAGTATCGGCAAAGCAGTTTCCAGCACACTCAGCTCAGACATAACCTATGCTAGTCACTACTTCTTGCTTGTACCTTTCCAAAGACAATCCCCCATATGCCCAGCTCCGGCATGACCCATGTAAAAAACTATTTGAGTACCAAGAGTTACAGTAACATGGGAGGTACTTCATTATTTAATATTCTGAAGGATTTTATTTTAGATTTATAAATATAAACATCACAGAAACTAAGTTAAATATGGTATGAGCCTATTCCTCACGAGCGATTATGAGGTTCCTAATCCTATATCTATCTCTAGATTGCAGGTGTAATCTTCAACGAACCCTTCGTTGTTTGTGCGCAAAGATCCAATGCCATCTTCCGAAGATTGCGCCAAGATCCTCGTCTCGTCTTGACATAATATTTTTCCTAACAACTAACATATTGCTAGACATAGTAATTTATAACTTTGGATAACTCACAAGTTACTATAATTACCACTTTGACAACTCACTAGTTGTCATAGACATTAAATAAAATTACAAACATTCACACACAAGATTACATCCCAGAACAATCACAGATCTAAGGCTCATACCATATTTATATATTCAAATTCCATGTATGACAAAAATTAGGGGCTTTTGCAAAATTCAGCCTTATTTCGTTGGGAACGGAACATGCACAGAAAAGCTGATAGTTTCCAACGTTATTCCGTTCTCAACGGAACTATTCCTTTGGTAACGGAATCGTGTTGTAAATTTCATTTTCTTTTGTTTTAATTATGTTTCCAAAATAAATTTCGAAAAACTATTTTCCGAAACTCTAGGAAATCATAATATCCAATATTATATTCCCATAAACTATTTCCGTGGTGTTTTGAAATAATATTTTCAAAACCCTAAAATTTATTATACTATAATTTTATAAATTTTAAATATAATCGATGATTATTTCCTTAACGAACATTCTAATACCACTGTTGGTGAATCCATAGCCATGTACGTTGCATGCGCAGTGGAACCTATGGATCAACCCGACCTAGAATCATCGTTAAGGGAATAAAAGTATGAGATTAGTTATTAAAATTTATATCTCGGATCTTCCTGATCTGCGAGATGGAGAACGGATGTAGGTCTGAACGATTCTGATTTGCAACCTTCTCCTTCGTGCTCCTAAAGGTCGACTCAAACTAACTACTTGTTTCTCCTAGGGTGAATAAATTGATCGCTCTCCAGTATTCAAAGCAGAAGACCTCTACTCGTATCCACATCGAACTTCGAATAGTCGGAATTACCGGACTCGGCTAGACGAGTCCGAAAATACTTTCAGGAAGCTCTCTATCTATTACTCTGTATTATGGTAGCCTGGAGGCTCTGTGTATTGTGTATTAGATAGAGGGAAGGGATGCCCCTCTATTTATACTATAGAGTGAGGCGAACGATTGCTCAGTTACAATAACTAAAAACCCTAATCTACGCCTACTCTGTTCCTAACGGACCAATTTCGTTGGCAACGAAATGGGTATTTCCTTAATCAGAAACTTGGCAGCTAAGGTTGACCAGTTTCCATATATATTTCGTTGCCAACGAAACTGTTCCATTGCCAACAGAATAGTGCTATTTTGAACAATCAACTATACAATAGTTGATCATTTGGTTCACCAATTTATATATCATATGTATAACCTTTAAGAACGTTTTCTTCCCGACTAGACGTTATTCTATGTGTGACCATGGAGGTTCTATTTAATGCTGACAACAATCTTCTAAAGATTGTAAGTCATGAGTAACCTCTAGGCTGATATCATGACAACCTATCTGAATAGACATTACTTATTCCTTTTGTTCTACGATATATGTCTTGATCACAAGGCATGGAGGAAGTATGTCATCCTTGAGTTTGATCAAAGTCTCTTTCCTGTTCGAGAATTAGACTGAATTAATACAAAATGATATTCATAACACATGTTAATCCATTTTGAGCATGGTCATGCATTTCCTTCAGTCGTAGTTCATCAGGGGGCCCAGAGATATCTCCTTCCTAATGAGAGGAACAAATTCCATCTTGGTCACGCATATTTCTCATTACGATTCAGTGCATACCTAATAATGACACTAATGATCATCCCGTTACGGATGACGTAGGATCATATTAAAGTATGCAGTTCCTCATACATAAATCTATGGTGACCATAGATCGTAGGAACAAGCACACTATTCATATGAGAATCACTAATGACATGTACCATGCATATTCCCACAGTGTGGTCAGTCCAGTATATGTTCTCTAACATGTAGCTATATTTAAGACTTGACAGTCCTATGTCCATGATCAGCAAAACATAATAACTCAGTCTGTTAATATACTAGTGTGGATATGTAACTTCTTACCTGAAGTATGTTTATCTCTATAAATATACTACATATCACTAGAGACAGTTCAGAATGTCATTTGTTTCTTCACATTTCTACTATCAGAATCACGTATTCTGATGATGTGAACCCGTCGATATAATATATGTCAATATATTAGTCACCCATACACTCATTCACATATGAACTGAATAAACGTGTTTCTCATAATCTAATCTCAAGTCCAACACTTTGGCCTAGGGAAAAATTCCTTCACCATCATTGTTGCTCACCTTGTCAACGTATGGAAGAAGCCGAAAGAACATACAAATCCTTCACTCTCTTACCGGCGTGAGTAACATCACCCTTCACTTCCTCCACATTCCGGAGGAAATTCACATCATTCTGTCCGAACAGAATATAATGTCCCGTATTGACCGCATTCGCCACCAACATAAGATTCTTCTTCATACCAGGCACGTGATAAATACTGTTAAGAACAAAAGACTTGTTGTCTTGACCAGAAATGACCACCACTCCCTCATTCATCACATGTTGAACAGAATTGTTGGCATTAATAATGGCAGCTTTGCCCTGGTATCCGCGTAGTGAAGTAATCTTGGAATCATCACCACTAATATGATGACTACAACCAGAATCAACGATCCAGGCGTCCTCGTGGTTAACAGAAGCAGACGTGTGATGGTGTTATGCCCTAGGCCAAAGTGTTTGTGACCTAAATGATGGATTGTAATAACAAACATAATATTTATTCTAAGATATTTCATATAATATGTGCGTATAGGTTATTTTCATATAATTAAAATAGACCATGAATATGCAATTCAGCTTTATGTCATCAAAGTGCGTGACTTTGATAGAAAAACTATAAAGTGTTATGAATGCTATTCTAAATCGTCCCTGGTCATTTATAAGATATTTGTGGAGACAAATATACTTGCAGATACATATAAATATATATATTTATATACAAGCTATAAACGTACACCAGTATATTAGTTGACTGATGATTATGTTTTACTGATCATAGATAAATAGTTATCAAGTCATTAACATAGGTATATGTTAGAGACCATATATTGGACTGACCTGCCATAAGAATGCTACATGTTTGACGTCATTAGCGATTCTTGTAACATAAAGTATTTATAGTCCTTTGACCTGAGATTGTCTCGGTTCCCAACATGAGTAATTTTATACTTTAATATAATCTAACACTGCCTTTAACCGGGTGGTCATAACGGTTATGATTAGGTATGCAATGAATCATGTAGAGGGATGAGTGCAATCAAGATGGGATTTGTTCCTCTCATAAATGAGAGAGATATCTTTAGGCCTCTTGATGAATTGAACTGAAGAAATGTATGGCGATACTGAAATGAATTAATAAGAGTTATTAATGTCATTTGTTCTTGTTCAGTTTAATTTGGGATCAAGAAATATTAATCGATTTATATAAGGATGACATATTACATGCTTTATGATCGATATAGATATCGCGTGAGAAAGGGACTAAATACGTGATTGTTGATTAGGTAAATCGGATCACCGATATTCACTTAAACTGGGTAGTCATGATGGCTTGCTAGAATCCGCTCATGATTTATAGACTGTCAAGTCTATTGCCAACATTAAGTGAACCTACATGGTCACAGACAAAGAACAAGCTAAAACGGGCGCAGAAAATCCTAGCGACTTACATGATGAGTTGCATAAGAATGTCACAACTATTGATCTTGTCAATATGATCTTTGACATGTATTTCCATGCAATCTCAGAAGTTTCCGGACTATGGGGAATAGGCTGTTGTCGGCTTTAGCATAGTTTCAATGTCTGTTATATTCCCTGATTCGATTCTGCCAACTTCCATAGAAAATGAATTCCTTCCATTTTCCATTCTGTAGTTGAAGTACGCCGTATTCATTACAAATATAGCACATCAAATTTCTGAGAGCAGTCGGTGGTTGTGGTCCGCGCCTCGTAATTAGAAATGCGTAAATCAAGAACGCTGGAAGATTGATGGCTCCGGCAATGAAATATGAATGAGTATTGTCAAATCAAACGAATTAGATAAACTCATACTCTAAGAAAGGAAGAAATGAGGCCAATTTGGGACAGATGAGGGAAGGCAAATTCCAAAGTAGACCCGAACATAGCCGCCTCTTCTAGCTATCTAGAGAAAAGAGCCTTCAATTACAAACAAACCTTGACCCATCTCTTAGAAGAAAGGAGGTGGCATTCTCATCAATCTCCAAGCCTAAAGGAGGAAGCAAGGTTTTGGAAGGCGGGGAATCTGAATCTCCAGAGTGCTTCGATAGATCGATGAAAGCAACTTGTCCAGCAAAACTTTGAGAATATTCAATCAATCTATTTACTAGAAAATCCAGTTAGCCAAGTACTAGTCGAAATTCCACTCTTTCGTTCCTTCATCTTCAATCCATGTTTTTTTGATATTAGTATCTCGCTAGACTCGATCAGTGACCCATTCATTGATAGTCAGTGTTTTTATTGAATGAGAGAGGGCCGGCGCATTCCATCAAAAACAAAGCGGTCACTTCGTAACCAATCATCCATAATATCAAATAGGTCATTTTCCCAGCTTAATCAAAGACTTCGCGAGGTCGGCGTGGGGATGCGATTCGCCTTGGCTTTGTCTTCATATCGCCTTTGAAAGCATGTGCGAACTGAAAAAGCCAAGTTGTAACAATAAGTAAGGCAAGATAGGTTTTCTTTTTTGGAAGTCAAGTAGTCATCTGTAGTAGATTTAGGGAAAGGGATATTGTCATCTTATGTGATAAGATGTGATATATATGTATATAAAGACTTTGAGCACAAAAGATCATATAATCTAGAAGAGTCTAGATGATGGCATATGGATAATGATGAGTGATGTCATACACATCTTTTAGTGTGAAGAGACATGACTCTTTACCTCTATATAAGGATATAGAGGGCTCCAAAATCACAAGACAACACATCATTCTCTCTCTCATTATTTCTCATTCTCTTTTGTGAGACAAAAGAGAGAAAATATACTTTCTAATTTGTATGACAAAATTATGAAAGGGTGCTTTCCTTTTGTATGACAAAAATGAAAGAGTGCGATTATATGAGAGAAATTATATACATCTTTTGTGAGATAAAATAAGAAGAGTTTTCTTATACAAGAGGAGAACAACATACTAGCATATATATTGTTCTTCTTCCCGTTTTAAAAAGTTTGTTCATGTGGATATCGGTAGAGGAGTTCGTACTTTCGGCGCTTGTGATCTATTCGGCCTAAGAATATGAGAACGGGTTGTTGAGACTTTCGGTGGAGACCGATTGTGTGTGCGGTAGATGACTTCCGCACGACCCGACCTAGACGGCCTAGACGGACCGAAAATCAGTTAGGATGGTAACCGATTTAGAGGCGCATGGACAATATGCATGGTTTGAGCGTCACGAATTAATCGTAATCCGAAAGGTATCTTTAAGATTTATTTCTTTGATTTAACCGATACGCACGGATCCTCGGATTGGTTTTGGACGAAATTTTTGCTTTCTGCTGCGTTATGCACGTTTGAAACCCAACAACGTGTTCAATGAAACTCCTTCTGCCATGAAACTCATATCCCAAACTTCACCCTTCGGAATATCGTCCGTATGTGCGGCATTTCATTCTCTCAACTTAACACGACAATTATTCTTTATATGGCTAAGTTCCCACATTAGTAACACTTGGTAGATTTTCGAAAGCCACCACCATAAGAAGTAGACTCCCCCTTTCTCAAAACCTCCTTCTTACGACCACCTTCTCCATCAGATACCGACACACTCGCTATCTTCCTAGCCAATGATTCTTGAGAAGTGAGTGGATTTTCAAACTCTGTCAAAGATGATTGTGTTGGTAACCCTTATAATGAGATAACAGATGGAACGTACTCTCTATGAAGACCGCGAATAATTGATGGTGTTATGCCCTAGGCCAAAGTGTTTGTGACCTAGATGATGGATTATAATAACAAACACAATATTTATTCTAAGATATTTCATATAATATGTGCATATAGGTTATTTTAATATAATTAAAATAGACCATGAATATGTAATTCAGCTTTATGTCATCAAAGTGCGTGACTTTGATAGTAAAACTATAAAGTGTTATGAATGTTATTCTAAATCGTCCCTGGTCATTTATAGGATATTTGTGGAGACAAATATACCTACGGATACATATAAATATATATTTATATACAAGCTATAAATGTACAGCAGTATATTAGTTGACTGATGATCATGTTTTACTAATCATGGATAAATAGTTATCAAGTCATTAACATAGCTATATGTTAGAGACCATATACTGGACTGACCCGCCATAAGAATGCTACATGTTTTACGTCGTAAGCGATTCTTGTAACATAAAGTATTTATAGTCCTTTGACCTGAGATTGTCTCGGTTCCCAACATGAGTAATTTTATACTTTAATATAATCTAACACTGCCTTTAACCGGGTGGTCATAACGGTTATGATTAGGTATATAATGAATCATGTAGAGGGATGAGTGCAATCAAGACGGGATTTGTTCCTCTCATAAACGAGAGAGATATCTTTAGGCCTCTTGATGAATTAAACTGAAGAAATGTATGGCCATACTCAAATGAATTAATAAGAATTATTAATGTCATTTGTTCTTGTTCAGTTTAATTTGGGATCAAGAAATATTAATCGATTAATATAAGGATGGTGTATTACATGCCTTATGATCGATATAGATATCGTGTGACAAAGGGACTAAATACGTGATTGTTGATTAGGTAAATCGGATCACCAATATTCACATAAATTGGGTAGTCATGATGGCTTGCTAGAGTCCGCTCATGATTTATAGACTGTCAAGTCTATTGCCAACATTAAGTGAACCTACAGGGTCACACACAAAGAACAAACTGAAATGGGTGCAGAAAATCATAGCGACTTATATGATGAGCTGCATAAGAATGTCACAAAAGATATTGTCATCTTATGTGATAAGATGTGATATATATGTATATAAAGACTATGAGCACAAAAGATCATGTAATCTAGAAGAGTCTAGATGACGGCATATGGATAATGATGAGTGATGTCATACACATCTTTTAGTGTGAAGAGACATAACTCTTCACATCTATATAAGGATATAGAGGGCTCCAAAATTAAACAGACCACATCATTCTCTCTCTCATTATTTCACATTCTCTTTTGTGAGACAAAAGAGAGAAAATATACTTTCTAATTTTTATGACAAAATTATGAATAGGTGTTTTCCTTTTGTATGACAAAAACGAAAGAGTGCTATTATATGAGAGGAATTATATACATCTTTTGTCAGATAAAATAAGAAGAAGAAAAAGAGTTTTCTTGTGCAAGAGGAGAATAAGTTACTAACATATATATTGTTCTTCTTTTCGTTTTAAGAAGTTTGTTCGTGTGGATACCCGTAGAGGCGTTCGTACTTTCGACGCTTGTGATCTATTCGGCCTAAGAAGATGAGAACGGGTTGTTGAGAGTTTCGGTGGAGACCGATTGTGTGTGCGGTAGTTGACTTCCGTACGATCCGACCTACACACCCTAGACGGACGAAAAATCGGTTAGGACGGTAACCGGTTTAGAGGCGCATGGACAACACGCATGGTTTGAGTGTCACGGATTAAGCGTAATCTGAAAGGTATCTTTAAGATTTATTTCTTTGATTTAACTGATACCCACGGGTCCTCGGATTGGTTTTGGACGAATATTTTTATTTTCCGCTGCGTTGTGCACGTCAGAAACCCAACAATAATACACCACCTCACCTTCGCCTCTGGAGCAACCTCCTCCGGTACCAAGATAGAAAACTTAGAACATAAACTCTTTACTGTTGAGAAATATTGAGAGATAGAAAGTTCACCTTTCGTACAATTCGCTAACTCATTCTCTAAGAATTGCAATCGTGTCGTGTTCTTCTTGTCGAGCAATTAATCAAGAGTTCTTCAAATCTCAGTCGCGGATTTACACCCCATATACTCGAATAGATCGCGTGATACCGATCTCTTTAATAAGAACTCCGCCTTAGCATTCGCTTTTGACCTCTCCTTCACTACGTGTGCATTCAGTTTTGTGCCATCAGTACCGGTAACATGCGTCGGTGCAACCTCTGTACAAACAACAATCTTCCATAAATCTTCACTTATTATACAAAACTCCATACAACTCTTATAGAATAATTCGAAAGATTTAGAGTCTCAATACCAAGTCCATTAACTCGACCTCCAGCGAAGTAAACAATCATCTTCTTCACCAAGGGAATGAGAACAACACTGTCTACCACCCTTGAAGCTCTGATACCATATAAGAAAAATGGATAACCCCTAAATATCCTCGTAGAAAATAGAACGATAACACTCTGATATTTACGTGGACAATGATAACTGTAAGATATCAAAATTTGATTTTGATATTTTCTATATTTTTCTTAATAAGCGTAATTACCAAAATTTGATTTTGTTTTTCATATTAAATTAAATCGAAAACTTAAGCACACATGGTGATATTCATGTGGGAAAAGACATAATTTATTTTATATAATGGGATGTTAAGTAGTTAAAATATAAGGTCCTATTTGCAAAGGTAAAATATATTACACATATAATCATAGGCATTATTATTATTAGGATTTTCCAAATATGAAACTTAGGGGGTTATATTTGTAAATAAGGAAGAAAAGTCCATCTTGCCAGCCTCATCCTCTTCATGCGCATGAATAAAAGAGGATAGACCTCTTTCTCTCTCACATGGCCATTCATTTTTTTTACTCAAATAAGAAGAGAAGAGAGAAAGAGTAAAACCTAGTAAGGATTGATAAAATCTCGACGATTCGAAAAACGAAGGGTATAGCGATATTCTAAACGTTGAGACGAGCAAGTTGATATCCTCATTTGCGCGATTCGGCTCCGTCACCGTAAGCGCGCTTTTCAAAGCGAAGGTCTATTTCGACTAAGAACGCGTGTGCGAGACTCCGTCTCGTCAACTTTCGTGTCTTGTGCGTTAGTGAGTGAATTCTTTCCCCTTTTCTCTTATTAAGACTTGCGGTTATGTGCATATAAGGTCATTGTGTGTTCTCATTTTGTGCCTACATATTTACTTCTTTTTATTTGATATTCTCAATTGAATAATTATGGTCATCCTCATAACATTATGATGTACAAGCGAGAAATGGTTAGGGTTTCATAATTAGAGATTTCATAATTAGGGTTTCATAATTAGGGTTTTAAGTTAGAGTCTCAATAATTAGGAATTGGGAATTGGGGTTAGGGTTTTGTGCTAAGTCGGAATTATAGATTCATTATTAAACCGTAAAATTTAGTATTAATTAAATTATTTTATTATGCTAATATTTTGGGAAACTTGGAGATGTCACTTTTGGATTTGACGGGTTGTTTTGACGAGACTCGTTTGTGAATTGTACGATTTGTGATTAGTGAACCGTGACATCTAATTTGAGGGGAAGCGAGCTACTAGACGTAGTGGAAATTCCAAATTTAGTTTGGTTCAAGACGCGAGGATATATCCATGGTCGTCAAGGCTCTTGTGTGGGAATACGCGATTCCCGAGCTATGTGATTCTCCAGAAGAGTTGGATTTGCTCTCCGCTCTATCTGGCACTTCAGTTGACCGCTACGCGTACCCTCACTTGGGAATATAATATGGGTTTTATATATATATGTAAACAAGGAATGTGTGAAAGGAATAGACTTCTAAAGTTGGATAGTAGTAATGGTACATATGAGGAATAGTTTTGTGCATTTCTTTTACCTTAGAAATTCTTTGAATATTTTTAATTCTACAATTAATACTACATGTGATATTATTTTAATATTTAAAATTAGTAATATTAATTCGGCCAAGAATTAGGGTTACAACTGCACTTGTGGCTTGTCTTAATAAGCTAGACCCATTTACTCACTTAGTCGCTTATGTGACTAACCACTCTTTTGTATATGTTTTGGGTCTAGGGTTTCAGGACGGTGCAGAAGGAACTAGTGGAGCTCGTGTGTGAACGGTGAGTACGACGGTTGTTATCATCACGGAGTAAAAGATGTTGTTGTTTCTAGGTTATGTATATTCTTGTACGGTTTGTATATTAGGGTTTTGTCGATGTATATATGGGCTTCCGCATCTGTTCAGGGTTTTGTTGTCTCCGTGATGTAGTTATTTCATATATATATATATATGTATGTGATGTTTCATATTATATTTTGGCTTTTATGCACACCTATATATATATATGAGTGATGTTGTTTTCGATTTTATTTTTTTTGTTATCATATGATGCCTCTAGCACACATATTGTGTGTCGGCGGGTTGTCGCATCTTTATTTTTGCGGTGTGACAATAACCCTCTGGTACTGTAACAAATAACTGCGTAGTTATCAAAGTAGCAGAACAATAGTCACTGTGTGATTATCACAGCAGTGGAACACTAGTAACCTCATGGTTATCACAGCAGCAGTACAGTCTGTGACTTCGTGGTTATCGCAACAACGGAAATAGATCTTTGAAAGTAGAAGAAAAAAGATTCAACAATAGAACTTGATAAAACTAAAAGACAAGCTTTTATTACAAGAGCAAAGAGAGATATTAGAGAATGTTGTTGTTTGAGTGGTGCTTTACAAGATACACAAACCTCATTATTTATAGCCAGAACTAAATCATTCTATTACCCACTAGACTATCATATATATAGACACATTCTATTACCCACATATACACTATAGGCCATCCAATCAATTAAATGCTGATACATGCATCTAATCAAATAAAAACTCTAGGATACTACGCTAGTGCTTATCAGAAGGACACTGGATATCTCCAGCGCACAGTTGCGTCCATTATCTACAAGGACAATATATACTAATACAAATGCATTATCCAGGAAGACAACGGATCAATACAGATGTATTATCCAGGGGAGCAACAGATCAACACTAATATATCTTTATAATTTAACACTGTCAGTGACATCCATGACACCCATCTTCAGAAATCTGACTCTTGCTAAGGTGGCCGTGAGTAGTGGTGATCGTTTACAATTCATAAGGACTCTCATATTTCTTTCTTTCCAAAGATTCTAGTTGCAGGCTAACCACAGAGCCCCCATGCGCCTTTCTTGTTTTTGGTTTCAAGATCGACACCGATCTAGTAACATGTCATTGGGATTGTTTGTTTGGTTTCGGATTGTCATCCCTAATTTGGTGGTAATGATGTTCGATACTTGTTTAGAGTATGAGCATGTCGCGAATAGTTGGTCATGTGTTTCATCACATTGACCATTATTTTATATAAACGTTGAGACTCCGAATATGATTAACTAGAGAAACAAACTTAAAAATCAAGTTATTTAAGAATTTTAAGAACTTTTTTTAGACTCAAACTCACTACTAGCTAGCTGGTAGAGAGACTCATTAATTATCAATTGTGCTAAATAATGTTGTTAGAACTTAAATTTTGAACTTATCTCAAAGTTCAAAAAGTATCTACCGCTTAAGCTAGTAAGTTTTGACAAAATTTTTTTTAAGAATTATGAGGGTTAAATACAAAATATAAATAAAAAAAAAATCTCTTTTTTGAAATTTTATGAAGATAGAGGTACTTCCATACTATACAACAAGATTGAAGTTGAACTAGACTTGTATTGATATATTGATATTGATTTTGATACAATTGGTTTTATGGCCCGTTGTTTTTACAATCTTTTTGGCAGTCATTTTCGATGGTGACTTTAAATTTCTGAAGAGACTCGCGGAAGCACGGCAATAATTAATCAAAAAGAAGGGCAGACATACTACGTTTTGATGTTTTTTAGTAGTACAATTTTATAAGAAACCGGGTACAAAAGATAAATTAAATATATTCATGCATTTGAGATATGATGTGAATATCTAACTTCACAAGAAAACAAAATTGAGTGGGACAACAAGCACAAGCACATATGTGGGATGATGAGATAATGAAAGAATGACTATTTCATTTTTATATTATTGAATGATGTTTAATAGGATGGAAGAGTAGAATAATGGAAGAAATGATCAAAATATTTTTTATTTAGAAATTAGAATGAAGAGGGAAAAAGAGAAATATTATTTTATTCAGTTGTGTTTGTTTATTCTATTTTATCATTGAATAAAGTTAAATAATTCTTTCATCCGATGAATTCTTCCATAAAATCAGATGAATTGTTTCACTCTACTCCTTTTTTGGAGCGAGCTCAAATTTATTAATATCTATTGGTTTTAAAAAATTTATTAATGTGAAATAAGAACAGAAATATGTTTCTAAGCTCCTACTTCAAGCCATATGTGGTTTTATCCCAAATAGGCCTAATCCCCATATAAAACCTAAATTCTACCAAAAATGAAAATAAAAATGAAAAATATATTGAAGGAGACAACAAGAAACATGACAAAACCAGCAAAATAATTGTTGTTATAATTTTGGCCCAAAACCTACCGAGGATACAAAAAACACAGAGCTAGAGTGGTCCATTAATACAGAAATGTCCATTAATGTACTATTTGGGCTAACTTAACTAATAATGCTAATATAAACAAACAGGACTGGTAGGTCTATAGATCGATAGAATTCCAAAACTAAGCAATGACCCTAAAAATTGCAGGAAATTAGAATAAAAAAGGGTAGTCACTTTCAGTTCTTTGTTGTTCAGTAATTTCACTACAAGTAATTGAAGTTTGCTTTAGTTTATAAAAAAAATTGAAGTTTACAATTAAATTTGTCGCTAAAATCTTCATTTCTTCATTTATAATCACTACTTTTGATTTGTCCAAATTACATCACTCTACAAAATTATTTCTGTTATTTAATAGAATAATGATTTGATCAAAATAATCCGTAAAATTTGTATGTTTAAACCCTAGACTATCCTATACTATCAACCAAATTAAGATACACAGCACCTTCAAAAATCATCCAATACTTTTGTAACCAAAATAGCATACGTTTTAAGCTGATTAAATGTTATTTCATTTTCTAAATATGATAATTTTACTAATAGTGTTGATATCAAATAATTACTTCGTCAAATCATCAATCAAAACTTGACAGAGTAAACTATCAAAAGTTCAATAACAATGCAATGAAAATGATAGTTGAGTTACCAATTTGGATGTGATGACCTATGTTGAATGGCATTCTCTTTGTTGTAGACTCTAATGTAGCAACTTTTTATTTCTTTAATGAAAATGAACTATGTTGAAATTACCCTTTATTATACTAACACAAAATGAGTGAAGAATAATCAAATAGACCAAAACTTACGAAGAACAGAAATAATCAAGGAATAAAAGCATAACATAGTGGTCCATTATGCCCATAGTCAATACATGGACCATTAGCAACTTACCGAAAGCCAATATCAGTTCATGTGCATATTGAAACATTAATGCACATGAAATTTTGTTGATCCCAAAGTCTTGAGTTTACCTAATTATGTGCATATAGACAATACTAGTGGGTCTATATAATTGAGAAACAGGAATAATAACTATTCTCCTTTATTCTAAGATAAATTAATCTTTTAAAATAAAAATGGAACAGAAAAAAAAAATGAGATTATTCAATTTTATTCTATTATTGCATCTTCCATATGGAACAATTTTTCTTTGCATTCCAATCCATTCTAGTTCATATTTTTCTATTTTTTTTTCCGGCAAAATAGCATTTTTTTTTTATTTCGCTTAATCCACTATTTCAATTTCACTATACTATGTCCAAACTGGTTGAACAAACTTTGTAGTTATACATTCTACACAAAATAGGCCCAATTAAAAAAAATAACAGGCCTTATTTGAAATGCTAATCCAAAATATGGTCATTTGAGGCCCAAAAAATACATGGATTATTAATTACTGGACGAATAAATGAACAATCAAGCAACCTTTTGTGCAAATCAAGTTAGCTTGGAAACCTAATTAGAAAACATGCAACTAGTAACCTGAATTCACAAAGTTTATCATTATTATTACAACCAAAACTCAAAACTCAAATTCAAAAAACAATCAAATCAAATTCAAACCAAACAAAAACCTCACCAACAATTCACCGAAATCTCCTCCCCATTCTTGACTTGGACTTCCTCACAAAGCTCTTGTTAAGCTTATACAACCTCTTACTTTTCATAATACTTTTTTCCTGCAAAGTCGATCTCTTCTTCTTCACCTTCTTCACTTCTTTCTTCTCCAAATATCTCTTGTCCACCTTATACTCACCTGGTGTAACCTCAACCCCTTTTGCAACCGCCTCTTTAAACAGAGCATTTGCTCTGTTTCCCAAATTATGAGTCGCTAATTTCTCAATCAATCTTGAATACGTCTTGACACCTGGCGAGTGGCCGGCTGATTTCATCATTTTGAACACTTTCATTGCGTGCTCAATTCTCTCAATGCCGCATAAAACTTTGATGAAGTTGTAATAAGCCTTTCGGTCTAATTTGTCAGTAAATTCGGCCGATTTCATGAACTCAATCATTTGATCTCCTTCTGAAACCCTAGCGGCTTGATACAAGCTTCGGATCAGAACGAGGTAGGTTTCTGAATCGGCAGAGCAGCCCCACTCGCCCATTTTTCTGAAGAGCTTCAACGCATCCTCTGTTTTTCTGATCTTGCATAGATTCGTTATGAGGATTTGAAACGTCTCTGCATCACGAGGGATTCCTAACTTCTCCATTTCAAGGAGGAATTTCTCAGCGTGGAAATGGAGAGAAAGAGGGTCTTTCTTCCTCGCGAGGCGACAAATACAGCCGAGAATCGCATTGTAAGCTGGCGTGTGAAGCTCAAATCCACCTTGGCGAGACTCGGAAAGAAGTCTCAACGCATCATCAAGCTTTCCTTTTGCAGAATAACCGCGAATCACAACCGTGCACATGGCCTCGTCGGGAAAGATCTCGTGGGCCTGTTCAAGAACAAACCTTTCTGCATGGCCGGCAAAACCATGTTCAGATAACGCAGAAACAAGCGAGAACAGCGCATTATAGTTCTTCTTCTCAGAACTGAGGCCGGAGAAAAACTTAGTGGCCTGAGTGGGTCGTCCGGCTTTCGAAAGACCATGAAAGAGCGCGGAATGGGCCGACGGACCTGCTGTCTTACCAAACTCAGAGAGGAGCGACAAAGCCGCCTTGAAATCGTGGTGGCGAGAGAGATGCTGGAGTAAAACAGCGAGGGCGGAGTCCGACGGGTGGAAGGAGCGGTGGTTGACTATATGCCGGAAGAGATCCGCGGTGGGTCTCGGCGGAGGCGCGAAGGACAGGATGTCCCGGAACAACGGGAGGTTGAAGTTGATGTCTGAAAAATGGAGATTCAAGTGCGACTGGATATCAATGGACTCTGAAGAAGAGAGCGCGGCGGAGATTGATTTTGAGACATCTGACGCCGCAGCAGTACCGCCTCCGGCGGAGGAGAGGAGGCGGAAAGGAGGAGGAGCGGAGGGAGAGAGGAGGTGGCGGAGGTGTTGGTGGAGATGACCGGAGCGCCTCCACATGGTTTGTTTGTTTTGAGGTGAGATTTGAGAGGGGAAGAGGAGTGAACCCTAGAGAAATCTTGAGTTCACTACGAGGAAAAGGGTATGATTTGAAATGATGGGTTTGGTGAAATGTGGGATTGCAAATCTGGAGTTGATGAAAACAGAGATTTTGAATACTGGGTATGAGTTAAGATGGATATTTGGATTTTTTTTTTTTTATATATCATTTTTTTCAAAAATAAACTAATACTTACCACTCTTTTGAAAATAATGGGATAACTACCATTTCCGCCACAGATGTTGTTCCGCCACTAGTAGTAGCAGAACATGTGAATTTTATAATTTTTCAAAAACGGATTAATTAGTGAAAAAACGTGTTCCGCCACTGTCACTGACGGAACAGGGGAAAACTTTATCTGTTCCACTACTTCCACTGGCGGAACAAAAAAAAAAATTTCTCAAAAAAAAAAAATTCCTGTTCCGCCACTGGTAGTGGCGGAACACTGTTCATTTGCACTAATTAATCATGTTTAGTCAGTCAAATGAGAAATTTTTGAAAAAACTGAAAATTCACATGTTCCGCCACTGGTAGTGGCGGAAATGATAGATACCACATTATTTTGAAAGGGATGGTATTTACTGGTTTATTTTTGATGAAAATGGTATAAAGAAAAACAAATCGGATATTTGGGTTAACATTAAAGGCCTAAGAAAATGTTAAGCCCAACACTGAAAGTCTAGGCCTATGTGTTGAGAGAGTTTGAGAAGAATAACAGGAAGGAGAGTAATTCTATTTTATTGATTACGAGATTACACAAGACTCTATTTATAATACAATTCAGTTAAGCTAAATCACTAGCTAATTAGCAGTTAAGACTATTCTAACTACTCATTTAGTAAACTAATTCTGGCCATACATTGAGTGATCACTCCTAATTACGTTACTAATGTTCTATCAATATCCTAATACTCTCTATCACCCCTTCCCCCCAAGCGAAACAGGTTCTCGAACGGTGAGCGCGCGACGTAGTAGTTGAAAACGTGGAGTGGATAATTCCTTCGTAAGAACATCCGCGATCTGATCCTTGATGCTGATGAATTGGACAAGTAGCTGCTTTGAAGTTGTGAGCTCGCGAACGAAATGAAAACCGATGCTGATATGTTTAGTGCGGGAATGAAACACCGAGTTTTGAGCAAGTTAAGTAACACCAATGCTGTCACACCATAGGACTGGGGGTCGTGTTTGAGCAATGTGAAGTTCGAAGAGAAGGGATTGGAGCCACACGATTTCATGGGTAGCCATGGCAAGGCTACGATACTCAGCCTCGGTACTAGAGCGAGAGACGGTCCCTTGTTTCTTGGAGCTCCACGAGATTAGATTTGGGGCAAGAAAAATGCAGTAACCTGTGATGGATAACCGGTCATCCGAGCAACCTGTCCAATCAGCATCAGAGCTAAAGAAAGAGAGATGTCGCAGGGCGTAGTTGGAGCCTTTGAGTGAGTGTTCCTTTGAGATAGCGAAGAATGCGCTTAACCGTTGTCCAATGTGTGGTTGTTGGGGAGTGCATGAATTGAGAGACCTTGTTAACGGAGAAGGAGATTTCAGGGCATGTGATGGTGGCATATTGAAGGGCCTCAACAATACTTTGATTGAGCGTATGATTGTCCATGGGTTCGCCATCGAATTTGGAGAGTTGTTCTCCTGCAAGAATAGGCGAGGAGCAGGGTTTTGCGCCATCCATTGTTGCTTTTTGGAGGAGGTTGAGGATGTATTGAGGTTGGGAAAGAAGAATGCACTCGGGAGAAGTGTGAGATTCAATGCCAAGGAAGTAGCAAAGTGGACTAAGGTCTTTAAGCGAGAATTGGGAATGAATATCATTGATTAGGGCTTGAATAATCGAGGTGTTTTTCCCAGTGATAAGAATATCGTCAACGTATACAAGAATGAAGGTGAGGTCATTATCCTTCTAGCGAATGAAGAGGGAGGGATCGGAAATTGAGCTTGCGAAGCCAAAAGTAGTTATAGTAGTTTTGAGTTTGTGAAACCAGGCGCGAGGAGCTTGTTTGAGGCCGTAAAGCGCTTTGTGAAGTTGTCACACATAATGTGGCCTAGTAGGGTCAAAGAAGCCTGGTGGTTGTTGCATAAAAATTGTTTCTTCGAGTTCTCCATTGAGAAAGGCATTATTTACGTTGAGTTGCCAAATGGGCCTCGACTGAGAAAGAGCAATGGCAAGAAGAACATGAATTGTGGTGGGCTTAACAAGCGGACTGAATGTTTCAGTATAGTCGATACCTTCTTCTTGGTGGTATCATTTGGTAACAATACGAGCTTTGTAGCGTTGGATAGAACCATCAGAGTTTTTCTTGATTTTAAACACCCTGTGACAATACGAGTTTTGTAGCGTTGGATAGAACCATCAGCTTTTGTTCTATGATATATGTCTTGATCACAAGGCATGGAAGTATGTCATCCTTGAGTTTGATCAAAGTCTCTTTCCTGATCGAGAATTAGACTGGGTAAATACAAAATAATATTAACAACACATATTAATCCATTTTGAGCATGACCATACATTTCCTTCAGTCATAGTTCATCAGGGGACCCAGAGATATCTCACTCATGACGAGAGGAACAAATCCCATCTTGGTTACTCACATTCCTCGTCATGATTCATTACATACCTAATGATAACCCTAATGATCATCCCATTACTGGTGACGTAGGATCATATTAAAGTATGCAGTTCCACATACAGGAATCCATGGTGACCTCAGGTCATAGGAACAAACACACTATTCATATGAGAATCACTAATGACATATACCATGCATATTCTCATAGTGTGGTCAGTCCAGTACGTGTTCTCTAACATATACATATATTCCATGATCAGCAGAACATGGTCATCCAGCCTGCGAATATACTAGTATGTATATGTAGCTTCTTACCTGAAGTATGTCTATCTCTATAAACATCCTACATATCACTAGGGACAATTTAGAATGACATTCGTTGGTTCACAGTTCTACTATCAGAATCACGTATTCTGATGACGTGAACCCGAAGTGTCATTCTTGGTTAATATAAGATTTACATTCACAACTCATACACACAGATATATAAGAAACAAGATTTATTGAATAAATAATAATGTCTTAATACATAATTCATTTCCTAGCACAAAAACATGTGGCCTAGGGCACTGATCCTACAAGATATCGGCAGTTTGACTAGAGATTTTGCAAATCTGACATCGCACCTTCTTACGATTATTATTATTATTATTATTATTATTATTATTATTATTATTATTATTATTATTATTATTATTTTTATTATTATTATTATTATTATTATTGTTATTGTTATTAGTAGTAGTAGTAGTAGTAGTAGTAGTAGTAGTACGTTTGTCCCGATTTTTATCATTTCCCTGATTATTTAAAAATCGAGTGTTGACAAATTGGGTGGCGAGTGCCTCAAAAGTTTGTAGATTTGGGACTAGGTCTAGAATGGATGTTTGAGATGGGCCACTTTGAAGATTGGGTTGAAATGGGCCTGATTACTGATTATTGTTTTGGGCCATGGCATAATTGGGAGAGAAATGACTCAGCCCATGAAAAGGAGGCCCATGAAATAATTGATAAGCGGTCGGTGTAAAAGATGTCGGTGCACCAGATCCATTCAAGCTCGAGGCTCCGTAGTAGTCGACTAGATCTTCATCTTCAATTCGACAACCAATGGTTGCCAGTTGATCGGCAATGAACTTCATCTTGTTCAAGAACTCCGAGCAAGTAAGGCCGTGTTGTTTACAATTTTATAATTGGTGTTTGAGTTCGTGTCACCTAGTTTTTGAGATCGATTGGTACTTTTGAGTGAGTGTTGTCCATGCAACATCAGTTGTCAAGTAACTAATACGTTGAGAAACAACTGATTCTGTAACAGATGGCAAGATCTAGCCAAGAATCAGCTTATCTTGTCTCTGTCAGTTGAGGAAATCAAGGTTTGGGATTGATTCAGTGGAATTAATTGTCGTGTTGGTAGTTCGGATTATTTTTGGGGGTGGTTGGATGGAGGAATCAAGGAAATCATTGAATCCATGACCGTCAATGATGGTCTGAATTTGGTATTTCCAGATTAGAAAGTTGGTACCATCTAGTTTTGTGGATATTTGATGAGTAAAGGTAATCACTTTGGTCATTGAATTACTAACTGATGAATCATCAGTTGTGGTTGATGTAGGTGCCATTCAGATTAATTGAAAGAGAAAGAGAAAAGGGGAAAAAAAGGGTTGAAGTCACTTAGATTTGAGATATTCTTGATTAGGGTTTTGGTTGACTTGTTTGGCTATGCAAGAATTGAGTTATAGTAGCTTTTTGAGCAGCTCCTTATTCTTGTTGTGGGTTTGAAGGTAGTGTATTTCTTGAGTTGAGCTTGATTTGATTGTAATTTAGTCGATGAAGATGGAAGAATTGATTGGAGATACAAATTGGGTTAAAGAAACTTGAAAGAGGGTTCCTTAATTTGTGTCTATGAATCAATATTCAATTCTGAGACACTTAGTTGGATTTGATTTGTAAAGAAAATGGCTGAATTTTTGGGAAATAAAGGAAAATAATTGAATTTCTCTCTTTTGTTTTTTGAATCTTGAGAAATTTTTGAGAGTTTTGTGTTTAGGGTTTTTGTGGATTGTGGAAAAAGAGATGAGGAAGGAATGGAAATATTAAATCTTGAGAGAAAATAATGAAATTTTGTGGAGATGATTGAATCTGAGATAAAAGAAAGGAGAAGAATTTTGTGCTTTAGGGTTTTTTTGTGGATTTTTGAGGGAAGAAATTCAATGTTTATATAGACTGAATTTGGACTTTTGAGAGGTAAAAAATGTATTGAAGAATTTGGAGGAAAAAAGAGCTTCTTGAGATATTATTTTTGTTACACCCCGGACCTATTTTAGACCCGAGATGTAAAGGTCGTATCCTGAAGGATATACGTCACTAAAAATTATATTACAGCGGGAAAATGCAAGGAATAATAAAAATCAAGTATCTATATTTATTTTTACATTTATTTTCTATATTTATTTATCTTGATATTTGACGACGCTCAAGCCAACACTCCCGAATAACTTAACCTGAAATCTGAGAGGAAATAAAAAAAGAGAGGGTGAGCACAACAACTCAATAAGGGTATGTTTCACATACGTTAAAAATAATACTAATTTTAATAAATAAATAAATATTTGATTTAAATCATAGTGAATATAAATATATATAACATTCTTTTATATTGAGATATTGATTTCTCATTTCTCTTTACGTACGCACTTACACACATTAGATAATGCTCCGTGACATCGAGTACGCGCACAGATACAAGTCTTCCGAGCTCGTTATTGGGTGAATCAGCGGCCCTAGCTTCCACCTACTAAGTACGACTTATCACCTATCATAAATCACCGGGCTTGGCTTTCACCTACTAAGTACGGCTGTAGTAATCTTAACTATATTTTACTTTTCATTCACACATTACTTCATATCCCATAAAATACTTCTCAAAAATTATATATTATATTCGAAATGTTTTATACAATAATCAAAATATTCTATTTTTATATTTACTAAGATATTATGTATGAGAAATATAAGCTCAAATAAAAATATATTTATATTATTAATAATTATGAAAGTCAAAATAATTTAAAAACCATAAACATATATGAGAGAAAAATTCCTTACATGAAATTATGCATAGCAGAACTAGACCGAAGTTTTAGAATCTCATTGTCATGTACTTGTAATGCATCTCATTCTCCACATGAATCAAGAGCTAACAAAGTTTTACATGCAGAAGATTAGACACATGAACTGCCTGATTGTTGGAAATTGAATTAGAATTGATCCTCTAATTAATTATTTGGAAGTTATTTGGATATTAAAATAATTACTTGAGTTAAGAGAAGGTAAAAAATACGAAAATGAATATGTCATATGGTATTTGACTTGACCAAAGCAAGGAAGTTTGACCTAGACAAATCATGGATTGTAAAGAGGAGGCCTTACTTCTACTCACCATCTAATCTGATTACACCAACACCACAGAAGCTCCATCAAACTCATCACGTGATTGATCCTGAACTCGAAGTCTTAGAAAATGAACTCATTCTTAGCCCCAATTTATCTCTTGTTTCGTGTGAAAGAGAAGACAAGCAAATGAAAGAAAACCAGAACGGATAGGAAGAAAGAAAGTCGGTTTCCTTATGCTCTACGACAGATTTTATAATAGGGAAATATAACAGCCAAAGGAAAATTAAATGAAAAGAAATTAAAAGCGATTTAGGTTACTAAGAATTCATTTCCTAAACCTGACAATTAATTTAAAGACCGAAACTTCCGCACCAACTAAAGATATGACTTTTGCAAAATAGACCTTCAAATTTCCAATATCATAATTTTTGTTCTATCAGTCAAATTTCAAAAATTTCAGTTGCAAAATTCTTATTTCAAAATACAGGATATGATAAAATATTTACTTTGAAAAATTATGAAAAATAGTATATTTAGTAAATTACGAAAATACCCATGAACCAAATTTTAAAATTTTCGGGTTATAACAATTTTTTTTCTTGAGTTTTATTTTGGAAAAAAAAATATTAAAGACTTGATACCATATTGAGAGAGTTTGAGAAGAATAGAAAGAAGAAAAATAATTCTATTTCATTGATTAAGAGATTACACAAGACTCTATTTATAATACAATTGAGTTAATTTAAATCACTAACTAATTAGCCGTTAAGACTATTCTAACTACTCATTTAGTAAATTAATCATATCCATACATTGAGTAATCACTTCTAATTACCTTGCTAATATTCTATCAATATCCTAATACTTTATCACTATGAATTGATTTTACCATTCATAAAAATGGAAAAGTTATTTTCTGAAGGGTTACTTATTACATGTGATTTTGAAATGGTTGAAAAGTTATTTTAATCAAAATTTTGTGATACAATTAACCTTACAGCTTTTGATGGAAGTAGGGACTCTTGAGCCTAGTCCATTTCATCAAAAAATAAAATTTAAAAAAAGTCATATAATTGATTCATCTATGAGATGATGATGAGATAGTATAAAAAAAAGATAATAATGATTCAAATCATATAAATATAAACCTCTAGGTGAATTTCTAGCGGTTCGCAAGCAATGACAATAATCGGGGAAAACTGGCCGCATGCAAAGGCATTATTTCTATCCGACCAATGATCAGGAGGCCATGGTGGTTCTCTCTAGTTCTAACAATCCCAATGATCTTACACTTTCTTCTTGGAGTGCTTTTCAACAGGCGAAGGATTGCATTTTTTACATAAGGCGAATCAAGGATTCAACCTTTCGGTGCATTGCAATGGAATTAAATTAAGAAGCAGATTAGCTAGCAAACTTAGCAAGAATTTTCCAAATCAATTACTCAGATAACACATTGCCAGGCAGATATGCTTAAATTTATTATGGCTTTGCTTTTTTAAGTATATCCTTCATTTAGTTACTTATTAGAATTCCTGTTCATTTTCCTCTATTATTTCTTTTATTTTCAGTTTTCAGTTTTCAGTTTTTTTCCTCTTTATAAAGAGAGTATTGTATGGACTTTTTTAATTAATAGAAATTTTCGAAGTTATCGGAAAAAAAAATTGTTTCCATCATTTTCTTTCTCCGTACCACCAGGCCCACAAATTTGAAAGGCCCAAAAATCATAAGCATTAAAATTCAGACTTTGATTATCTTGGGTCCAGGTGGTTGCTCTAGAGCCGAAGTAATTTGTTGGGCTTAGGACCGGTTCTATATTTTCGGAGGCCCATGACGGTATATAATTTGGGATCTCTAAATTTGAAACTAATAGCATTCTAATTTAAAAATATACTATCAAGACTATGGGAATTATTCTTTCTTTTTTCCTTAACTTCCTTTTTCATTGATTCATTTGTTGGTTTTTTTTTTTTTTTTTTTTTTTCTGTTTCAAAGTGTAGCCAATATTATTTGTGCATGGTTATTAGTCTAGTGATGCAAATGAATTTTGTAGGATGATATTCTTTTTCTGAATGATCCACTTTAAGCATAATGAAATATTTGTGCTAGCTGGTACATCATATATATGGCTCTCAATATTAAAAAACAACTTCCAATCATCTTCATTTCATTTGCAAATGTAGACATCATCACTACCCCCACAGTCTTGCTATCTACCAAAAGTTGCATTTAATAATACTGGAGACTGGAGAGAATAAGTTTTTCTTTTTATTTAAATAATTGAAGAGCTTAATTTATATAAAAAACCTAACATACAGTTATATCAGAAGAGAGTTTGATTGCTTCATTCTGGCTTCTTGGCTATTGCACCAGAAGTTGTTGGACTGCAGGCTTTGTAAATCATTCTTATTATTGTAATAGACTTATAAAAAATAATTAAATTTATGGCCCTTAAATATTTGTGGTCTTTGACTATTGCCTATTGAGCAATGAATCAGGGCCGGGACTGGTTGGGCTTCCCCTAAATGAGCCTTGTTTGTACACACAATTGCGTACTTCATTGGATTTAAGGAAATGCAGTAGTAGTTAAAGCTTTCTTCGCAAAAGACCACAGATTGTGCATTTCTGATACCTTTTACGAGTCTCATAGAGTCATAGTTCATACAAATGTATAACAACGAAAATTGCTAAAATTTTGAATAAATTTACATGACAATAAAAAACTCAGAAGGCCTGCTAATATTTTATTACTTAATCTCAAACCTACTCGTTGCTTTAGTAGTAGGCACCAAGGCAATGAGAAGCAACATGCACTCATGATTAACAACTTTAAATTAAGGCCAAACATATATTATATTTAATAAAAGTACACATGGAAAAAGATTAGACACTTTAAATCCTTCACAGTTGGATGCCTGTTGTGATATGTTCTCATGATTTAGGGTTTCTTTTCATATCCGGTAACAGATACACTGTTTCTAAAGTCTGTACCTACCTAGTCATGTCATTTTATGTTTCAAGCTTTTGTTAGAACAAAGCATCCAAACCAAAATAGTATAACAAAATTGGTTTTTCATGTTTATGTACATATTTTTAGCAAATTTTTTTGTAAAGAAAGGTTACATTCAGAAAAATGTATCAAGGAAGCATGCTTTGGAGCCTAGGTAAAGGCTATATATGCTAGGGTTTCTAGCTCTATCTCCTTTGGTGATGACTAATCCATATAATTTGTAACATGTGTGGTTATGTGTTTGGTAAGTACACCAATAATGCAATAATATATTTAATCATGCCACACTTTAAAACTGTACATGCATTATAGGTTCATGTTTACTTTTCAAGATTCTTTTGAAAAAAAATTGTTAAGATTTTTTTTTTTTTTTTTTGAGATAAACTTTTTAACAATGATTGTATTCAAAAAATTTCCTCAATTGTGAAAAAAAACATAAGAAATTAATATATCTCACACCCCGTATAGCTAATTCTAATGATCTTCTTTCCCATGCATGTCCCAAGTAGGCAAATACCTCAAGTTCTTAGATTTGAGAATTGATTCTCTCAAAGAAAAGACTAAGAGATCTTAACTACATGCAAATAAAGAGTTTCTTTGTCATAAAATAATAGAGATAGAAATAAAGAACAGAAAAAGTAGAAAAGAATCAGAGAACAAGATCAACTTGCATGCTTTAAACCGCATCAATCCCCCTACTAACTACAAGATATTTCATTTGTTAAACTAATATCTTAAATAATTATGTCACTATAAGAAACGTCTTGATCGAGAATCCGACAAGAAAAAGCATTAAAACAATCGCATGTAAGCATTTGCATACTACACAAAGTCACAAACTATACCAACAAAACTCAAACCGGCATGAAGTGTGCTGATTTTAAATCCGAGAAGGAAGGACTTCAATAATACTAGAATTTAGTTTATATCCATACAACGAAATAGCAAGAAATAATGGAAGTATCAATAGATCTTTCGGAGTTTTTAAATCCAACAGAATATCGCATCATTATCGTGCGGAATACGCCCAACTGAATCAGTCATTGTCGTTACTGGTACAAACCAACTTTATCATAGGCTTATCATGACCTCGTGCGGTTGGTCCCTTGAAAATGGACTCCTCTTGACCCCTATGAAAGGGACTATATGAATCCTTCGTGCGGCATGCACGATAAGTAAAAATAAGTTGTTATTTTTGCAGGCCTTATTTTTAGTAAAGAGTTAGATTTGTTATAGTTTAAGAAACAAACAATTACGGATAATTATATCGGTGTATATATCACACTTTTGTAGGAGCCACAAAGAATTCGACCTCTAATGAAAAGAGGCTTGATGTGAAAGTGATATGGGTTTCATTTCTATAGGTAGTCAAGAGAATTCAATTCTCATCCTTGGTCTAATGTGCATCTCATGGGAACAAACTAGATGAAAAGAATATAAAGGAAACAAACATTCCTCTCTAGCTAGCTAGCCTCTTCTTTTTCTCTATGCAACCATGAGTCGAAGCCTCAAAGAAATGGTCAAGAGAGACAAGAGATTCCCCTCAGATCTTTCCTTGTCTTTTAATTTCACCCACAAATATATAATGGAGTCTGAATCATCTATACAATATTATACTATGTTGTGTGTGCACTTAGTTTTATATTTTTTTTAAATATATAAGATGACCTTTATATGTCCATCATCTATTTTTAAATAAAGCGGATTTCTGAGTTTTGAACAATGATCTCTTGCAAAAACAGCATGATACCTAACCATGCTTTGAGCAAACCAGGTGATCGCCTGAAACTCCTTCAAAAAAAAAAAGATACATAACCATGCAAAAAGATACCTAACCATGCTTATAATTATAGAAGAGACTTGCTATGCACTAAGTTATTGTCAGAATTTGTTGATTTAGTACCATTGATTCTTACTTGTTATGATATTGATATCAATTATTATGATTTTTTATGTCCTCAAGTGAGAATTTTTTTTAAAAACATAAAGATAAAATGCTCCACTCTAATTGATGCGATTAGACATTGAACCCCAAATTTCTAGTATCTCAACCAAAAAAATTAATCACTAAGCTAAGTGCAACCAATACAAACTAAAATCAGATTACTTAAATTGTCTGAATTTAGCAAATTAATCTCAGTTTGTGGGCATGCGTGCATAAAATTGAGTTCAATGGTTACATTTATTGGACAACTCCATCCACCAATCTCCTTAGTTAGAATTATGAGAGTAGTACATATTTAGCAAAGTTCAACATCAAGGAAAACAACGGAATGCCCAAAGGTGACCCCAAAGACGAAACTGAAGCGACTTTCTCACAGCAACCAGAGACGATGCGCGGCAACAAAACGGGATCTTCCCTTTCAACTTTTCCCTGCCAACAAATCTCGAACCCAAACTTTCACTCTATTGAAAAAACCTCAAACTCAAATCAAGCCGAACCTACAAACAAACGAGAAAAAGAGAAACGAATCTACAGCAAAACCTCTTCACCTCCCTAAAGCAACAGTTCCTCCAGAGATTTCGCCCAAAAAATGTTTCAATTTGGAGGTTCAGAAAAGAGGAATTTCAAAAGAAGATCTGTGGCATTATGAAGAGAGGTGGGTGCAGTGAAATCCAATCACTCAATCACAAATAAACAGAGGTGAAACCAATTCTAATTTTTCCTTGTTATTCTGATTTCTCTGCTTTCCTGACAACACCCTTTCATGACAGATCCTCGATGATGACTGTGGACTTCTCACCGGCGATCCCATGTTATCCTCTCAATTCAATTTTCCCGCCGCACCAGCCAATGGTTACAATTTCAAAAAGAATTGTTACATTCCTTCTAATTTCTGGCGGAATTTCGGGAAACTTTTCCATGATGAGCTGTTTGAGGGAGGAGATGGCAACACGTGGAGGGAATGGAGGAAATTCAGGAGATGTTGGGGGCCCAGCTATCATTACCTTTTGCTGGAACCCTCCAGCGTCTTATTTCCTGCTCGACAGGCCCTTCAATCTTGGACCAACTGAACCCACTTAGAACCAACCCTTTTTGCTGATAAAATCAGCCCTTCTCGAAGACTATCAAACCTCACCTCCCAGTCCTTCTCCTCTACTTCACCTCTTTCGTCTTTAATCCAGCCTCTCCAAAAATCAATCGAGCATGTTCTTCAAGTGATTTCTTTTGATGCTCCCATCTCTCCTCAGCTGCCTTGTCGCGGTGCAAGACTTTCCAAGAAGTAATTGAAGGAATTCACCTTCCCAGTTCAACGAGCTAAACTCCACAAGTTCAAAGAGATCTCTTTGACACAGCAAAAAAGAAGAGGAAGATTATCCAATCAGCAAGGGTAGAGGAACTGAAGATGGATGAGGAAGAGCCATCTCTGGATAAATCTCAGGTCTGCATAATTCTTAATTCAGTAGGAATTGCAATTAATCCAGAGATGAAATTAAAAATCTATGATCTGCTCAACTCTCAAGAAGGACCTTCGCGCTCCAATAAAAAACTGAATCAATCTGTGCATATGCAGGATACTGGAGCTTTTTCATTGTCCCTTTTTGGTGGCATTGTTGTGTTGCGTTGTGTTGTGTCGTTGTGTTTGTTGGTTGTAATTTCTTTTGCGAGAGGCAGGAATTCCAGCGGTAGGTATTTAGCTTTTTGTGGGTTAATGTTGTGTTAGACTTAGCATGAGATTATCTTTTGGAGCTTCAACTCAGTTTATCCTGTGGATACACAGTCCATTTATTAAGCAGATCCCTTTTATTTGGCTATTAAAATATCTAATCCAAACTTTATTAGATCTCTCATTTTATCTTTGCCTTTTTTTGTTTGTTTGTGGTTGATTTTGTTTGTAATAATGAGAACTAAAATAATAAACTTTATCACGTGGAATGTTAGAGGTCTCAGCCAAAGGCACAAGTGAACTACAATCAAGAGGTCAATCCAGGTTGAAGCTCCAACTCCGGTGTGTCTTTAAGAAACTACGCTCGAGACGTATGCCACCTAGATAGATATATAGAGAAATCTGTCCTTCTTATCTATCTGGGGGAATTTTACTTGTATGGGATGCGAGAAGATTCACAAAGATAAATCAGCGTTCCGGACAATTCTCTATCTCCATAACACTTCAATATACTGGGACGGGAAATAAGTGATGGTCATGGGGGTGCATGGACTAAATGACGCTCTGACAAGAAGGCTCTTCTTTGATGAACTAAGAAAAATAAGAAATGCCTCTTCGCTGCCTTGTATTCTAATGGGGGACTTCAATGCAACACTTTCTATGAAGGAGAGAAGAGGTGTCTCCAACTGGAGAGATAAATCATTTTCTCTCTTTAATGAATGAATTAAATCTCCTAGACCCACCCCTGCAAGCTAGACTCTTTACCTGGGCAAACCTTGTGAAACCCCCGCAATGGCACGATTAGATAAATTCCTTTTTTCTACGGAGTGGTCCAATCTGTTCCCAAATGTAAATCAAACAGTTCTGACATCCTCTGACTCTGATCAATGTCCTATTTTTCTTATGGCTACCACAACATTTTTCAGATCAAATATTTTTTGGTTTGAGAATATCCGGTTACAAATTGAAGATTTAGCTCAGCTGGTTAACAACTTCTTGCACCATCTCGCTTGCCGAAACTCCTCTTCAACTCTCTCGAAAATTTCATCTCCTTACTCAACAAATCAAAGAATGGAATAAAAACAAGATCCAAAACATCCCTCTTCAACTGCAAAATTGTCGACAAGCGATATTTTGGATTTATAGAAAAGAGGAAATCAGGCACCTTCATCCCATTGAATCTTGGTTGTGCTCCATGCTAAAAAGCCGATTCAACGATCTTTTCCAATAGGAAGAGGCTATATGGAAATAAAGATCTAAAGTGCGTTGGACACAAAAAGGAGACTCCAATACTAAATATTCCATCATACTGCTTCTTTCATCATCTATCCCCGTCATCAAGGAGAGAGACTCATAATTGCGAGACTGCAAAAGTAAAGCAAACATCATGTTCAATTATTACAAAAATATATTAGGGTCTCAAAACTGAAATATTAGCATCGCTAACCTAAATCGAGCCTCAAACTACTCTAACCTCGAAAGCCTCGAATATATGAACGGAGGAATCACTTCACAAGAAATCAAGGACGCCAAAAGAGAGTGGGTTCAGACAAATCCCCGGGACCCGATGGATACCCTGAGAATTTCTTCAATCGGTTTTAAGATATCCTCATTTCAGATCTTCTAGCAAATCTTAATTCTAACTCTGCTCATTGAATGGGACTTAAAGGTCCCAACTCCTTATATAGAACCCTAATCCCCAAAAAATCTGACTCTATTCAACCGCAAGATTTCAGACCTATCAGCTTAATCCATTCAATCCAAAAGCTTTTCTCCAAAATTATGGCTAATTGTCTACAATCCAAAATGGAGGTCCTGATCAAAGGCAGCCAAACCGCTTTCATTCAGGAACGTAACATAACGAAAAGATTCATTTATGCTGAAAAACTACTTAGACATGCGCGACATACTAACTCTTTGGTTCTTACTTTTAAGTCAACATTACTAAAGTTTTTGACAATATAGATTGGAATTTCCTTCTACAAGTACTCGGAGCAAGGGGATTTCGACCAATCTGGATATCATAGATAAAGAATGCCCTGCTTAAGGGTAATACCAAAATTATAATCAATGGAAGAGCCAGAAAGTCCATTCACTAGAGACAAAGAATATGACAAGGAGACCCTCTTCCCCCCATTCTTTTCATCCTTTGCATGGATGTCCTCAACATAATTCTGGATAATCTCACGTGAAATAACTTCATCTCGCAAGCTATTATTAATACACAAGAGACCCTCTTATGTGAGGATGATTCCATTTTTCTTTCTAAAATCATAGATTACCTAAAACAGGAGACAAAAGCTAATTCTATCAACCTTCTCTGGTTCATCAGGGTTTATCATTAACTACAATAAATTTGAATTCGCCCTGCCCTCAAATCCGGAAGAATTACAATACGACATGGGATGTGCTCACACATATTTCCCCATTAAATACCTTGGGTTGCCTCTCTTAGACAAGAAGCTTAATAGAGAACATTATGGTGTGTTGGTAGGGTATATAATAAAATAGCTTTCCAATTTACCCTAAATTACTTATTCGATCATAAGCGCACGATCTATGCGTAGTTCTTGGGTATCGAATCCACAGAGAGGAGAAGATATTTTTAGTTTCTTTTAATGCAATTAGGATTAAATCGGATAATTTATTTTGGTTTATAAAATAAATAAATAAAATTGGTCTTATCAAGTCATGGACTAGGCTATCACGATCCTTGTCCACGATAGTAGATAGTCTTAAGATGATAAAAGAGGATTCTAGGAGTCAAGATCTTTCATAGATCATCGTCTAATCTCTCTCATTTTTGTCGGTGTTGTTCTTGTATCTACTTAGCAAGGGGTCCTTCCTTGTGCGACAGGTTTGACATCTTCCTTTCTCATAGTCTCCGTCGTCTAAAGGGTTGTCACTTATCCTCAAATTGTTCTAGAATCAATTGTCGTTATGTGTTTTGGGGAAGTCCTTTATGCGCCAACTCGCCACGATCGCCGAACTTCGTGCTTGAAATGCAAGGGTTTCTTATTTGTCCTTGTGAAAATGGGCTCTCACTTAATCCTCCTCAAGTAGGCCTTCCGGTCATCATGACTCCTTGACACAGTCCCGAAGTAGAACGGTACTTCCGTATTATTAGCGTTGGTCTTTCATGAATTAAAATACCATTTGATAGAAAGATAGCCTACTATTATTTTGGTTATTAGCGTTGTTGTGGTTGGCATTATTATAATTTTTATTGTTATTGTTGTTCCGAGGTTATGTGGGTTGGTTGGTTCTCCACTGTAAATTAGGGTGATCTCTCCCATTCGGATTATAAGTATTACTTAGGTTGTAATTTATCCCTATCGCATTATAGATTTCTACTTGTTAACCCTCAAAAGGTTGTGTGTGCGTCATACAATCATCCTCAGTGTGTCCTAAATTCTCACAAAAATCACATAATAAATTAGAACTGTTCACATGAGCAACTGCCTCTTGAGTTGTATTTTCTTTGAAGACTGGTGACAAAGCTTACTTCTCCACTTGCTTTGTAAAGGTGTGCATACGGGCCTCCATGGATGTAGATGCATCTACTTCGTATACTCCCTTTGGTTTTGCTACTCTCTCATCCACCCAAGAGTTGCTTGCCACACTCTCGATTATCGCGAAGCCTTCATCTGGAATCTTTCCCAGAAAATCTCCTCCTACGGCTGTCTATAGGGTACTGTTGGCGATGAAGTCAACTCCTTGAAACAAGGTTAGAAATAACAGCCATAGCTGCAATCCGTGATGAGGGCATGATCGGAGTAGGTTTTTGAATCTCTCTCAGGCTTCGAAAAGGTTTTCATCGGGTCTTTGATTAAATGTAGTGATTTCTTGTCGAAGTTGGGTTGTTTGGCTCGGCGGGAATACTTCGCCAAGAACGCTTGAGATAATTGATCCCACATCTCTATAGATTTATCTGGTAGTGACCTGAGCCATGCTCGGTCTCTCTCTCACAGAGAGAACGAAAAAAGCTTAATTCGGATCACGTCTGGGGTTACACGTTTAGTTGAAGCATATCATAGTAATCTTGGAAGATTTATAGATGTAACTTCGGATCCTCGGTAAGGCTTCCTCCGAACTGGTTATGCTAGATCATGCTGAGAAGAGCGGGTTTAAGTTTGAAGTTGTTTGCTCTAACGGTGGGTGCTTTGATAGAAGATCGAACCAATCCAGCATCAGATGTTGTGTGCTCTCTCAGTGTCTTCACTCGGGTTTGAGTATTATTGTTTATCGAGATATTCACATTGTTCGTCATCTCAATCCGTACCTTTGTCAGGGTTGGTGAACCTTCGGTAGCAATAGGATTTACTGCGGTCGTTGGAATTGCTCTCTCGGTCGATGCTGGGTCTGTAGCGGACGTATGTAGAATCTCCTCGGTAGCGGTTGGATTTACCACTATCGGGACTAGGTTGACAGTGGATGCGGGTTCTTCTGCGACGGTGGCTGCTGGATCTTGAACGCTCATTGGTTTGTTCATTCTACTTCGTAGCGAATATCTGCCTACTCATAGATTTAGCCAGCGTTTTGTCCTGAAGAAAATAAAAAAGGAAAATAAAAGTAAAAATTGAAAGATAAAAAACCGATCCCATAAGAATCTAAAATAATCTAGCTTGCCTCCCCGGCAATGGCGACAGAAAAGCTTGGTGTGTTAGTAGGGTATATAATAAAATAGATTTCTAAATTATCCTAAATTATGTAGTTTCGATCGCAAACGCGCGATCTATGCATAGTAATTTGGGTGTCAAATCCACAGGGAGGCTCATCAAAATGGAAAATCAAATGCCATTCAGATTAAATAACTTATCGAGTCATGGACTAGACTGTCACGATCCTTGTCCGCGGTGGTGGGTAGTCTTAAGATAATAAAAAGGAATTATATGGGTCAAGATCTTTTGTAGATTGTCGTCTAATCTCTCTCGTCTTTGTCGGTGTTGTTTTTATTTCTACTTATCAGGGGGTTCTTCCTTGTGTGACGGGTTTGACATCTATCTTACTCAGGTTCTCTATCATCTAGAGGGTTGTCACTTATTCTCAGACTGTTCTGGAATCAAGAGTCGTTATGTATTTTGGGAAAGTCCTTTCTGCGCCAACTAACCACGATCGCCGAACTTTGTGATTGAAACGCAAGGGTCTCTCACTTGTCCTTGCGTGGAGGAGCTCTCACTTAATCCTCCTTAAGTGGGCCTTCCGGTCCTCCTGACTCCTTAACACAGTCCCCGAAGTAGAACAACACTTCCGTACTCTCTCTACGAAGTTCTGTTTTGTTGTTCGAGTCGGCGGGGTTCACCCTCCAGGGTCTCATATGACGGGATAAGTAATTCGACACCGACCCAGCCGTCTTTACCACGCGGTCTAACCCGAAGGAGCTAGCTCTAGGCCTAGAGACCTAATTGTTGGGTTTCAGACGTGCATAACACAGCGAAAAATAAAAATTTCGTCCAAAACCAATCCGAGGATCCGTGCGTATCGGTTAAATCAAAGAAATAAATCTTAAAGATACCTTTCGGATTACGCTTAATATGTGACGCTCAAACCATGCGTGTTGTCCATGCGCCTCTAAACCGGTTACCGTCCTAACCGATTTTACGTCCGTCTAGGCCGTCTAGGTCGGATCGTGTGGAAGTCATCTACCGCACACACAATCGGTCTCCACCAAAACTCTCAACAAACCGTTCTCATCTTCTTAGGCCGAATAGATCACAAGCGCCGAAAGTACGAACGCCTCTACCGGTGTCCACACGAACAAACTTCTTAAAACGGGAAGAAGAACAATATATATGCTAGTAGCTTGTTCTCCTCTTACATAAGAAAACTCTTCTTATTTTATCTCACAAAATATGTATATAATTCCTCTTATAAAATCGCACTCTTTCATTTTTGTCATACAAAAAGAAAGCACCCTTTCATAATATTGTCATACAAATTAGAAAGTATATTTTCTCTCTTTTATCTCACAAAAGAGAATGAGAAATAATGAGAGAGAGAATGATGTGTTGTGTTATGAATTTGGAGTCATCTATGTCATTATATAGAGGTGAAGAGTCATGTCTCTTCACACTAAAAGATGTGTATGACATCACTCATCATTATCCATATGCCATCATCTAGACTCTTCTAGATTACATGATTTTTTGTGCTCATAGTCTTTATATACATATATATCACATCTTATCACATAAGATGACAATATATTTTGTGACATTCTTATGCAACTCATCATATAAGTCGCTAGGATTTTCTTTGCCCGTTTCAGTTTGTTATTTGTGTGTGACCATGTAGGTTCACTTAATGTTGGCAATAGACTTGACAGTCTATAAATCATGAGAGGACTCTAGCAAGCCATCATGACTACCCAATTTAAGTGAATATCGGTGATCCGATTTACCTAATCAACAATCACGTATTTAGTCCCTTTGTCGTGCGATATCTATATCGATCATAAGGCATGTAATACGTCATCCTTATATTAATCGATTAATATTTCTTGATCCCAAATTAAACTGAACAAGAACAAATTACATTAATAACTCTTATTAATTCATTTGAGTATGGCCATACATTTCTTCAGTTCAATTCATCAAGAGGCCTAAAGATATCTCTCTCATTTATGAGAGGAACAAATCCCGTCTTGATTGCACTCATCCCTCTACATGATTCATTGTATACCTAATCATAACCGTTATGACCACCCGGTTAAAGGCAGCGTTAGATTATATTAAAGTATAAAATTACTCATGTTGGGAACCGAGACAATCTCAGGTCAAAGGACTATAAATACTTTATGTTACAAGAATCGCTAATGACGTAAAACATGTAGCATTCTTATGGCGGGTCAGTCCAATTTATGGTTTCTAACATATACCTATATTAATGACTTGATAACTATTTATCCATGATCAATAAAACATAATCATCAGTCAACTAATATACTGGTGTACATTTATAGCTTGTATATAAATATATATTTATATGTATCCGCAAGTATATTTGTCTCCACAAATATCCTATAAATGACCAGGGACAATTTAGAATATCATTCATAACACTTTATAGTGTTACTATCAAAGTCACGCACTTTGATGACATAAAGCTGAATTGCATATTCATGGTCTATTTTAATTATATTAAAATAACCTATACGCACATATTATAAGAAATATCTTAGAATAAATATTATGTTTGTTATTACAATCCATCATCTAGGTCACAAACATTTTGACCTAGGGCATTACACCATCACTGATTTCTCCTGGCTTACTTTCCTGCTAACTTGTATATCCGAGATATGTCTCGGATTAGAGTGAAAAGCACAAAACAAAATACTAAGTTCAAAACGTAAACGACACAAACAAATATGAGATTAAAAATATATTGATACTACTACTCGAACTCTATCCTAAAAAGAGATTTAGTTAGAAGAGTGCATAACTAAATCCAAAAGATACACATGAAACAGTACAATCTTGTTTGTCTTTCTCTTACAATAAAGTTCGGCTCCTACTACAAACTACGATTTGTGACTCTAATTTCCGACATTATGACCGGACGCAGGGGTCACCCTTTTATAGGTGAAGGGCCGGTCTTATGAAAAGAAGAAATATACCTAGCTAAAATCTAATCAAATCTAAACCCTAAATCTAATCCTCAATCAAAGATCCAATCAAATATTCTCTTACCGTCTAATCCCGATTGAAGATCAAATCTCGTTTCTGATTTATTCTTCTAGCCAAAGGAGTACGTTATTTCTGAACAATCAGAGCTAGAATGCTAAATTTGCGCCTTCCGGAGGAATCATTTGCCGCCTTCTGAGTTTAAACACAACAATCTCCAATTCGACCACTTCAAGGTAATGACCCGTGGTTGCTGCGATAACTACCACGGTTGCGGTAGTGAAGACCGGGCCCGTAGGCCTGACCCACGACCTCTCTTTGGCTCCTCTCTATGTATCTCTGAATTGCTCTTTTTAAGGTTCTTTTGGCCCAATTTCGCTTATTCCTGAAATTAAAGACAAACTTCAGCAATAACTGATTTCTAATAAAAATAAACTTAAAATAATATAAAAAGTGCTTAAACTAAGATATAAAGGAATTAAAAATGATACTAAAATATAGGTATGAATTTGACCAATCACATTACATGCCGATACTCGAAAATATGACCCAAAGACTTACAGGATGGAAAACCAATCTCTTCTCTATTAGAGGGCACTTCGTATTTTCTGTCTTGCCGGTTTACTTTATGTTTGTCTTCTAGATGCCTGCTAGGGTCTTGAATAAAGCCTAAAATTGTATCAAGCTGCTGCCTACATTCCAATCTTCCAGTCATCTGACCGTGCAAAATGGAAATTTCGCTGATTTCTTGAATAGCGCTTGGTTAAATGGAAGACTTAAATATGCGTATCCCCATCTATACTCATATGTACTATATTAGGAAGGACCGGTTAGCTTGTTCTATAAAACTCATATGCGTATCCCCATCTATACTCATATGCGTATCTCCTCGGCCTCCCACTCTTCTTTTCTTTTCATTTTCTTCTTTTCTTTGTTTCTTTTTTTGTACTTCGGGATTTCTTCCCACGAATCTTTTATAAATATCGCTTATTTTAATACATGGATGTTGGATTTAGAGCCTACTCCTCTTCACCAAAAAAAATTTAGGATTATGAGAGATTTTTTAATATGAATTGTATTGCATGATCATTTCATAAAATAATTGAGAACTTATATATAGTGAGAGGCGGTTTTTTAAACATCGGGATATGTTGCCGATAAGTCGGTTGATTAGTCGGATGCATATCCTTAACCATTCTGATTAGGTCATGTCAATTGCAAAAGTTGATTAACCCGACTTTGGTCAACATTGGACCGATTTTGATCTGACTTTAGGCCGACATGATAAAAAATATTTTACATTTTATTTATAATTATTCTATTTGGACTTTTCGTATGCAACTATATTAGTTGGAATTATGGATTTATATTTTTATTGAACTTATTATTTCAAGTATGATTATTTATATTTTTATGTTTATATTATATTGTTGTTAGATTTTAAAATTAAGAAAACGTTATTGATAATTTTTAATATAGTATCTTTGGAAAAAATGTATGAAAGTTAAATCCGATGTTGACTGACGTGCTTCCGAATAGTGACTATATATTTTTTGGGAAAAGTTTCGCTAAATGCACACAACATATTGTTTCAAGATTATATATTGATTAACTAACATCAAAAGAAATTTTTCACATAAATTTTAAAAACTCTATAACTAGAAATTTTGGAAAAGATCTTCTTTCATCACTTCAAATAATGGAAAATTGTTGACAAATAATAAATATAAAGAAAATATACTCAACCTCTAGAATCTCCACCAACTTTTAGTACTGTTATTCTTTTTAAAAAAAAATAGGAGGTCATTGAAATAGGTGATTATTATAAATTAATGATTATTTAAATTTTAATTATATGTAGTTATTCTAAAATATTAGATGGTTGATGGTTGACTACTCTGGCTATAAATTTGGTGGTAATTCTAAAGGTTGAGTAATTAAGTCCATAAAAAAATATAATTTGAGACTAACTTGTCTATATTATAATTCCACTTCTTACTTAATGACAATTCATCAAGTTTTTCATACTCAGGTGATATTCGGTAATATTGAACACAAGTATATTATGAAAAAGTAGATAAGAACTATAGATACTTGTTGGAAATAAGCATAAGAAAAGCCTGAAGATTTTTTTACATATGATTATTTGCAAACTCAAAGATAAGAATGCACCCCTTCACTATGTATAAATGTATTCACATATATAGCTAGAACATTTTGCATAATATAGTTTTATCAATAAGTTTTGAAACAAAATTTGGAGAGTGGTGAAGCTTTTTTCTAGTAAGGAGGCAAGAGAAAGTAGGATAGGTTTGGAGCTAGAAAGCATAATAAATAAATAAAAGATTATGATATTTTTGCATGGTGCCCTTGTAAACTACATATTTGCATATATCCCCTTATAATGTTATTTTTTGAAACAAGGTCCTTAGCAAGTCTTCTGATTTCTATTTATATTGTTATAATTCAAGTGAATATCAGTCAATTGCAACTATGTAATCCTACCAACTATCAACCCAAAATGTTTATGCCAACTTATACTAATAGTCTCATATCATTTAGTTATGTAATTTTAATCTGCACTATAATATACAACATGATACAAGTCTTGTCCTAATATATATATATATATATATATATATATATATATATATATATATATATATATATATATATATATATATATATATATATATATATATTTGCGTACCTCTCAATTGTACAATAATATCGTCGGACTTGTTAAAAAAAAATAGTCCGTATAATTACTAAATCCATTATTAGAACTACATAAATCTCACCTAGGAGTGTGAATTTGTGTAGCAATAGCAACACTAGTCTCTATTAAAAAAACGCAACAAATATGAATGATGCAAGTAGCAAATCCCTCTCAGAAATAGATTCGATTGTCACCAGAGGAGGAAATAGAGAAATTAAACAAAGATCGGCAGTCTTTCAATTTGTAATTTGGATGGAAAGATGCAGACGTGCCTTTACAGAAGAAAAAAAATAGAGGATCGGTGTTGATAGAGGAGATTTGGTAGGAGATAATTTTATTGAGTGAGGTGGAGAGAGGAGACCAAGAGATACAGTCGAGGAAAAGAGAGACAAAATATGGAACATAAAAGTTATCGTTTCAATGAGTAAACGGTTAGCTGACAAACACGAGGAAAATTACCGAAACATGAAATTGGCTTTGAATTTGGAAGTTGGGCTAGGTTTATTCTTATTTTTAGACCTCATTTCTTTTTCTGATATTTAATGTGTAAATAGTGTGGATATGTATAAATTTTCATTTTTTTCACTTGGAAGAGGATTTTTAAGCCCTCTCCATATTTCTTAGAAAAACATAAATCAACAATAAAAAATATTTGACAAAGGTCACATTACAAATATATTTTTCTAGTTATTTAAGTAATTTTACTCTATAAAAAATACTCAAAGTAGAATTAAACATTATAATTTTCTCTCTATTTCTATTGAATTTCATATTTTAGGCTCATCGGCGCAATCTTTTGTCTTCTCACTTTTATCGGTACAAGCGCAGCCTTTATTACCCGATTGAAATAAACCGCCCAGATTTAATCTCAAACTTGTAGTCTATATATGCAGTGTGTCAAGAAAGATCATTTTTTATTTTATCTCTTAAATTTTATACCTCTGTCTCTCTCTTTCTGATTCTTTCGTCTTTTCAAACCGTAAACCCTGAAAAATAATATATGACACCCCAAGCATAAAGTACAGCCATCGCTTCGGTTCTCTTATGAGGTTTAGAGTTACGAAGGTTAACACACACATTCATATTTCCAACAGCATATAATAAAAATAAAACTGTGTAGCCCGCATAATGAAGGTTAACACACACATTCATATTTTCATCAGCATATAACAAAAACAAAACTACGTAGCCCATCGCCCATCGTATGCAATAACACAATTTTATGGGTACATTTGCAAAAGACCAAATTCACAATTTGGGTCCCCAATATTTGGGGATATCCCTACGCACGGAGGTCTACCTCTGATAGAGGGAAAGAGCATAAGCTTTTTGATAGCAACAAACAACTATTCTATGCTTTTGATGGATGTGCACTTTTCAATTTAGACCCCCACCTTGAAGTTTTTGCATAGCGTCTTGATTAACAAATTCCTAATCGAAAATTTTTGGTGCTTTTCCAGAAGTTGAGGCGAAATACCAAAATATGGTGTATTTTCTGTTGACGAAGCAATGAAATGTTAATTTATGTATGTTAAATAGTTAAGATGTCTGTTAATGTTAAATACACATACATGATTACATCAATATGCATTTTAATTCAATATTTATTATCCAAAGATCAATAATTCACAAATAGTTCATTAGACAGCTCATGGCAGTAGTTTCGTGCCCATCTCGGCGACTCGGCCATATAATTATGTAAATGAACCTTGTATTTTATTTATACATGGAAGTAGAAGCACACGAGCCTACTCCATTCCTTCAAAAACGAAAAAGTTACTGTGTTAATATTTAAGTTGAGGGCTAAGTCAGAAAATGCTGGCTTTTGAGTTTTGATAGCTACAAGTTATTCTAAGTGAGATTTGGATGGAAAGAAAAGAGAAGGGGCCTTTGGAATCATATCATTTCTTGTAGCTTGGGTTCTTATTCTTCAATCATTTGCTCTCTCTCTCTCTCTATAGATGCATATCACACAGGAACCCTATATATAAAAATCGCTTTGTAACAAGTGGATGCTTTGATAGATAATGACCCACATTTCTCTTGCTGGAATATCTTTTTGTGGTATAATAAAATATAGTTTGTACATCTCACAAATCAAAGAAACCCTAAATTAGATATTAAAGAGAAAAGCCACAGCCCACAGGAAACATAACCTTACCTTATAAACACAGTTACACACAGTATCTTGAGATAAGCTCGAATTTATGGATACAAGGAATAAAACTATGTTGTGCTATGCATGATAATTTATTCTTGGGCCAATTAGTGTAGTTTTATGGTCTTAAGAACATTAATAACATAGATATTTCACGAAAAATAACATGTGCTACCTAACAAGAATAGACATCCACATATCGATAATCTACATTATTAATGATAAGATAGGTTCATTATGATCTAGCAGCCCACTATAACTTAACATGAAAATGAAATCTACAGTTTATGAAACAGTGATAAAGGTTTGCATATATTCTTTTTGTAGTAGATAAGGATATTTAATATACTTCACCGTATATATATATACTAATTTAAAATCAAACTACATTTTCAGAAAGATCAGTGATAGTGAACCATAATGATGTTGGAATTGATACTCAAGTCTGCCCCAGCAGTCAGCATTGCACATACCTAATTAGCAAATTTTAGGAAAATGCACTATAACATGTTTTTTTATCGGAAGTTTAACATGTTTAGAAAAATACTTTAATCTACATTGAGATCCATAATTTCCAATACATGCATACAAACAGATCTGCTATGAACATTTACAAGGTAATTGAACCTTCTTATAAAATACACAAAATTTGAGTACATATATTATATAAAATTAGAACAAACCCAACAATTAACAAAGCACATTACAACAAGACCCTTGTAACATAAAACATAGCTCTAAAACCTACTAACCTATGTTAATATCACAAGGTAGCCCCTAATTAACACATCACTACCAAAGTTACAAAATCATGGGGATAAAGTTTATACAAACCCCATATTACCCCATATCGTAAAATATTTAATACTCCACATAGCAAACTATTGTCACCACCTTGCACCAAGTTCAGAAACTCAAAAGCACCAAAACCCTAAAAAAAGTTACAAAACCCTAAAAACCATTAATTCCGTGGCACAACCTTACAAACCAAGGGCTTCTTCATCTCCATTGACATTTTTAAACACTCTTCCAAATCTACCCCTTCTTCACTTGGAACCCACTCAAACTCCTTTAAAAGATTCGCGAGCCAAACATGAACCGTCGCAAGACCCATTTGCCTACCAGGACAAATCCTTCGACCCGACCCAAATGGAGCCAATCTAAGATCCGAACCGGTCAAGCTAAAATCCTGGTCCATAAACCTTTCAGGCTTGAACAAGTCCGGTTCGGTCCAAACCGACCCGTCATGAGTTATGGCCCACATGTTGACCATGGCAGTCGTACCGGCCGGTACGAAATGAGGGCCCACGTGGGAGTCATTAATTGCTAGACGGGCCCACGAGAGAAGTGGGCCAGGTGGGTTCATTCTTAGGGTTTCTTTCACTACGGATTGGAGATAAGGGTGTTTTTGTACGTCAGAATCTGAGACTGACTTGTTGGGCCCAGTTACAGAGTCTATTTCGGTCTGGACTTTAGATTGGATTTCAGGATGAAGAACCATTCTTGCCATTATCCATTCTAAGAGAATCGCTACCGTGTCTGTCCCTCTAAATATCATTTCCTGAAATAATAATCCTCTTTTAGATAATATCTTTGAAATAATAATCATAGTAATAATAGTAATAATATTTGTTAGGCATGACATGTGTTAGTGCTTTGTCGTTATAACATATGGAAATGATAAATTTTGGCCATGTGATCATGTGGCTGGAATAAAGTCATTAAATTTAAGGGGTATTTTTGTATTTTCCAGTGTACATGCAAAGGCTAAAAATGGCACAATAGACAGGTAGCGCACACAAAGCGCACCATCACGAAATAGAGAAAAAAACAAAAGAAAAGGGAAAAATATGAGACAAATGCATGTAACCTTCTTAAATTTGTCTTCCATTTATGTTAAGAAAGTTTTCTGCACTAAATGCTCCAGCCATTTTATACAAAATATAGAGACTTTTTCATGCACATCTTTTAATTATAAAATGAAAAAGGTGATATTTTTTCAAAATTAAAAAAATAAATAAACAAAATAATTACCCAAAGAATAGAGATCATGTCAGAATCAGAAAGCTTCTCTTCCTCTTGCAGACCAAGCAAAACATCAACAAAATCCCCTGAAATTCCGTCAGTTCCAACCCCCTGCAATTTCATCTTCTTTTTCTCCTCTCTATGCTCTTCTATAATCCTCCTAACGAACACATCAACCCTTTTTGCTAGTTTCCTACACCTTTTTCTCACTCCTTGAAAATCAAACCAGCCTAGCAATGGCAAATGGTCGCTCCAGTTAAACACACTTAACAACTCATATCCCTCCTTAACCAGACTCTCCAGTTCATCTCCCTCTCCTCCTTTGCCAAACTCATACCTTCTTCCAAATACACTCATCATAACACTATTCAAAGACCCATAATGTAAAAAGCGCTTCACCTTCACCTCTCCATTTCTCTCCATTGATTCTTTGATTTGACATATCATTTCTTCAGCTATGACTTGGCGGTGAGGGGCGGAGGCAGCGATGCCACGTGGGCCAAACATGTGAGTCGACGCGATTCTACGTAGAGTCCTCCAGTAATCACCATACGGAGCGAAACCCATTGCTCGATGGAATAGAAGCTCATAAGCCGATTCTTTAATGGGTCTATCAGCGAAGTTCGCAGACGATAAGATTTCCCTTGCTGTGTCTGGTTGACTGGAGATGATGAAACGAGAGAGACCAACCGAGAAAGACATGAGAGGAATCGCGTTGAAGGATCTGGAGAGGGAAGCGAGGACACGATGAGCGAGAGGGGAAGAAAGAGTAGTGATCAGACTGAGAGGTGGGCCGGGGATGGCGGGGAGAGAGGAAGGGACAGAGAGGGACCATGCTAGGCCTCCGGGGCGGAGGAGGAAGAGAGTGAGTAGGACTACGAAGAGAGTGAGAAGAGAGAGAGGCGATGAGAGAAGAGGAAAAAGGAGAAGAGAGGAGTCGAGAAGAGTTGATGGCGCCATTGTTGGTTGCAAAGAGAAGTGAAGAGGTGAGGGAAGTTAAATAGGGGAAGATTTTAACCTAAATCGACGCCTCATTCTCTAAACTGACGTTATTATTATTACGAAATAAATTAATAATAAGTTATAATAAATAACAATAATTATAATAAATTATAATAAATAACAATAATTACGGGGCTGGTATTTATCTCCATAGTAGAGATATTACATATCCTACAATGATTCAAAATAATACCATAGGAGTCAGTTTTTTAATATTGATATTTGTTGAAATTGCATAATTATACATTATTATTAAAAAAGAATTGGTTTATGTACAAATTTCTAGATCAGAAATTTCAGTATGAGTAAAAAAAGAGTGTCTAGGCTAGAAAGTTGTTATTTTATTATATACTCCCTTCAAATAATTATATTATTCTTAAATAGTATATATCTTTTTGTTTTTGTTTTTATTTTTGTAGTCCGTGTAACTTAGGATTTATATGTATCAAAGTAAAACTATAAATATTTTAGAAGGGCCATTTGAATGTTATCACATATTTAGGTGATATTTATGTGACATAATTTCTAGAATGACTCTATTAATCTATTTGATATAACAAGTGACGGATTATGACCTATAACTTAGGGGCAGTAATAAAAAAATACACTTAAATTTTAGAGGAGGTAGTGTATACATAGATTTCAATTTTTATATCAAATACAGTCGTATAACCATATACTTATACTACAACTTCAAAAAATAGGAGGACAACTGCCCCCTTAATCTCTATTAAGATTCTTCATTAGATATAACTATACAAATATAATATGATGACATTTATGTAAAGTTTTCGTTGATGATATGAATGTTTCTCCATACTATTATGACTCAATATATCCACAAAAAAGAACTTATTATAAAGATCAAAGATTGAGTATCGTTCAAAAAAATATATCAATGATTGAGATTTAAGGTGGGGACAAGTAAAGGGATGTGAAACAATTATCAAAAGAAATTAGAACTAATTAGTGCCCCCATTATGTCCTCCAATTTAATCACCACGTAAAGGAATTAACTAAAGCATTGCATTAGAAGGAATTTCCATTATTTCAATTAGTTTGTTAAAACGCTAAATTTCAAAAAAGACAAAATTATCATCAACCTCTCTCACATAAAATAAATAAAAATTATTATTTAAATAACACATAATATAAAACTATATTTGCTTAAGCTTAAGGACCGATATATCACAACGTACTATAATATGTCCAAATCACGACAACATTGTATCTAGCTAATAAACAGTGTATAAAATTAAAAATAGTATACATAATTTATTTTTTGTAACAATATATACATAAATAGTGAGAATAATATATAGAAAAAGAAATAGTATATTCAAAAGCAGTAAAACAGTATATGCAAATTCCAAAAGTAAATAATGCATAAAAAATAAAAATATGTGTAAGACAGTGAAAACAGTATATTGAAAATCGGAAAAAACATAGTTTATTACATAATTGAAAATATAGTACGAAACATTAATCTAACTGATCATGTGATATTGTGGTAATGATTTAAATGAAAAGTTAAAGGTTCGTTCGATGTCGTCGTTTCCTGTTTTCTGTATTTTTTTTCTCTAGAAAAAAAAAGGTGTTTGGGTAATTAGTTTCGTTTCCGTTTTTTTTTTGTCCAAATGGCAAAAAATAAACAAGATTTCGGAAACGAGAAAAAATTGTTTCTTCTTTTCTGTTTTTTCATTGTCAAACCTATAAATGTCCTAAACCACACGAAAATAATATAATAGTACTAAAAAAAGAATAGTGACCTTGAAACATATATTGCGCTAAAAAAGATAAGTTGACGCTAAAAATGATATATTCACATTAAAAAAGAAACTTTGATTCTAAAGTTACACTAAAAAAATAAGTTGACACTGAAAAAGAAATATTGATCATGAAACTTTAAATCCCAAAAAAAAGATAAGTTAGCACTAAAAATAGTATTAATACTTGAAATCTTTATATCCATACTAAAATGGTATATTGGCACTAGAAATGATATACTGATATTGAAAATGATATATTGATATTTTTTAATACTAAAAATAATATATCGACATTGAAAGTGGTATATTGTTGATACAAAAAATGGTATTTTGATACACTAAAAGTAATATATTTTCACTGGAAATACTATACTGACACAGAAAATGTCATTGATATTACAAACAATAGATTGGCACTGAAAACTCAATATATTGGCATCAAAAATAATATATTAACACTAAAAATGATTACTAAAAACATGATAATACTGAAAATTATAAATGAAACATTAACACAGAAAATGATATATTGGTACTTAAAACGGTGTATTAATGATGAAAGTAAAAGAATGACACTGAAATTATTATATTAATATTATAAAAGGTATATTGGTACTGAAAACTTGATATGTTGGCACTGAATACAGTATAAATTTGCATTTGCGAAAATAGTCAGTAAGAAAAATTATTGTCAGTTTTAAAAACAAAAAATAGTTTTTTGAAAACAAAAATAGAAAACTGATTTTTATTTTTAAAAAATAAAAAACAGAAATGATTCCAAACAGGCCTAAGATTTGAGAATTTTTTTTGATCCCACGGATGATAAATAAGATAGGAGTTAATAAGTGTATCATTTTTTTTACATATTCTCTTATATAATTAATATTCACATATTTTAGTAAGAAAAAAATTAAATTCGAACTATAACAATATGGTACTCAAAATAAAGAGAAAATCCAGCAAATTTATATTTGGCGATTTTAACATGAGAACTAAAATACTTCAATAAGAATTATTATTTTTAAACAAGAAAAGAAAAAATATTTATATTTTAATGAGTGAACTCTTCATATTCTATTTTTATTAATATTTGAATATAATTTTGGACCACGACTCATTGAAACCATCTGATTAAAATTTGATGGCCAAAAATAATTCAACGGTTCTTACTAAATCGGGGATGGAACACAAAATACCAATTAAGCCAATCATATGATTATGTTTTAATAACTACACACATGTTGTCGTAAAATATTAATAAATTTGAAAAAAAAATGAAAGGTTAAGATTTAACAAAAAATTTGATCGAACGATGGAGATAAAAGTGATGATGTGGCTCAATGAAATGGCTCAAAAGGAGGTGAAAAATGAGGGTTGGGGTTAATTTTACTTTTGAGTCTTTCAAAAAGTCACATCATCACTTTTATCTCGCTCGCTTGATCAAATTTTTTGTCGAATTTTAACCATTTATTTTCTCAAATTTATTGATATTTTATGGCAACATTTATGTAGTTATTAAAACATAATCATATAATTGGTTTAATTGGTATTTTGTGTTCCATCCCTGATTTCGTGAGAACTGTTGAATTTGTTTCTAGACATAGATCTTAATCAGATAGTTTCAATGAATCACAATTCAAAGTTGTGTTCAATTATTAATACCAATAGTTGTTAATGAAGAGTTCACTCATTAAAATATAAATAATTTTTTTTCTTCTTTAAATAAATTATAATTCTTAATAAATATTTTATTTCTCATGTTAAAATCATCAAATATAAATTTCTTCAAATTTTCTTTTTATTTTGAGTTTCATATTGTTGTGGTTCCAATTTTTTTCCTTACTCAAATATGTGAATATAAACTATATAAAAGAATATGTACAAAAATGATATGCTCATTATCTTATTTTTCATCTCTCTTTGAGTATTCTCAAAATACTTATTCTCAATTTTATTTCGGCGGTTGGATCAATTTTTTTTCAAATCTTATTTTTTTCATTTAAATTATTACCTCAATATCACATGATCAGTTAGATTAATGTTTTGTGTAATATCTCCAATTACGTGAGAACTATCATCTCAAATAAAATTTCGGAGTATTAATAACTATATTGTATTACTTAATGTATTACTGATTTCCAAAAAAGTATGTGATCAATTTATACATAATCCGTATCATTTTAACAAATAAAAAAATAAAAAATAAATAAGAAAACTAGTGGTGATATTTTTTTTTAAGAAAATAAGTCATGTTAGGTTTTCTTATGTATAGTACACATATTTTTGTCATATATATAATATTAATTTTTTTTTACAAATCATGTTAAATATAATTATTATTTTTATCTTTTTTAAAGTTAATTATCCACAATTAAATCTTATGTTTTTTCAACTAAAATCTATGAAATAAATATTTTGTCTAATTGATACTTGATTTTTTTTAATATAACATGTCAAGAGATAATGGCATAAGAAAATCAAAGAAAATAAATAAAAAAGATGATATTTTAATCTTAGAAATCTTAACGTAAACATAAATTGAGATCATAAATTATTTAGTCGGTTATTATTTTTATTTTTTATGAATTTATTATTTATGTTATTTTATTTCTTATATGTAAATTTATTGGTTTAGATCCATCCTTATAAAATTAGATGTGATATAGAAAATATTTTTGAATTCATAGTAAATAAATATAATATCTTATGATGTAATTCAAAATAATTATAAACATAAACAACTTACTTAACATAATTATTTTATATTGTTTATGTACTATAAATTTATTTCAAACTTTTATTTTGAATTGTTATAATTGTAATTTATACATAAATTGAAATGAATAATAAAATTAAAATATTCGCGGCGAATGTTGTGCAATAAATAAGAAATTTTCTTTATTAGAGGTTTGTGAAATTAATCATTTATCGCATAACACAAAATGGTGCAAATATCTTAATTGGCTCTTACTATAACAAGGGTCTAATTAATAATAAATTATACTTAATAATAATAATGAGGGGTTGTCTGCTATCTCCAAAGTAGGGATATTATAATTACTACAACGACTCAAAATATTGCTTCAGCGACATGGTTCACAGATCCAACATTTCTAATCCTATACGAGTAATACTCGATTATCATAATTATATAAAATTGATTTTTTTTTAATATAAATTGGTCCCCAAGCTTCCTCCAATTTGGCATATTGCGATATGATTCAGCTAATTGATTCTGAATCAGAATCTTGTGGGACGAATATCCAATTTGTTGATCAACTATATAACTATCTAAACTAGTAATATTACTTACATATACATATACATATAATTATTATTTTATTTTAGATTAAGATAAAAAGTAGAGATAAATAAAGGGATCTTAATGGTTATCAAAAGAAATGCGAACTACTTGGTGACTCCTGCTTTGTCCTCACATTTAATCACCACCTAAAAGAATTAACTAAATCACAAAAAGAAATTCCAATTACCATTAGTCATCACTACAGGATTTTAATCAACTTATTTTAAACAATAACTTTCACAAAAGACAAAACTTTCATCAACCTCACTCACACGATAACCAAAAATATCACAAAATGCCACATGGTATTAAAATATTATATTATTCTTATATTTATTTATTATTTCTACCATCGAATTACTCCAACTTGGCACTACAAACAGACAAAAATAATTTACACATGGTAGAAAATCATCCAACTAGACAAAACCTTTCAAAACCCAAAAAAATAAATAAAAAATAAAACTACCGTTGCGTCTTTTTTACACTACTCCGTACCGTACTCCATTTCAACCCCGCATAAAACTATTCCTCTGCCCCGCATAGAAACAAGGTAAATTTTCAACCCACCGCATAGAAACAAGGGAAATTTTCAAGAGGCCCCTGTATTATCTCTAAATTTCAAAACGGCCCCTGTTGGAACTGAACCGTCCAGATCTGGCTCGTATTTCAGAGAGGCTAATAATAATAGGCGCAGGCGTAGCCAGCCAGAAACTAATCATAGAAGCCGGCGTGCTGGTGGACACGTGGCAGCCCGGGGGAGGCTGGGTTGGGATATGCCACGTGGATCCAGCACGGTTTCCGATGCGGGTTGACGGCGTTATCTTCCGCCGCCGCTGACGGTGAGTTGAGAGGTGAGAGTTTTGGGTTGGGTGGACTTGGTTTAAGGATGAGAGTTTGGACCGGGCGTGTGGTGGGGGTATGAGTGGTTTGGTTGGGAATGGGATCTCCATTTTGTCCCATGTGTTCCGTTGGAGTGGATAGAGTTTTATCGTGTGTGTATATATATATATATATATATATATATATATATATATATATATATATATATATATGTTTTTATTGATGTGGATATGAATATTGGTGGATTCTGATTTTTTTTACTGATAAATTAAATAGCGTTACATCAGATATTTACATCGATATGAGCTAAAGAAAAAAGCCAAAAAAGACGAAAAGATCTTACAGAAAAATATATAATCAATAGTGGACTCTGATATTTAATAGATACGAAAGCGATTTGGAGAGTATAGATATGAAAGTCGGTTTACGATTATTTATCGGACATAGTTGGATTGGTAGGAATAAAATCTCGAATAATATCTGATTTATGTACCATTGCAGTGAATTTTTTACACAAGTCGAATAAAAAAGATATTTGAAAGTGAAATGCTCAATAATGGCAGATACTGTAATAATTTTACTCGTATAAAAAGTTTGTTGTAAAGTTATGTGTAACTATCATCTTTTTACATCATGTTATTTTTATTTTACTATGAGTGTTTTCTATTGTATATGTCTTTGTCAGTCATAATTTCAATTATGCAAATAAGCATATAAACGACATTTTTATCATTTAATGGAAATTTTATTCATAAAAAAAAATCATGTAATGGAAATTTTTTGTCAATTCAAGTTGGATATTTGTTTATATGTTTTTACTAATGTGGATATGAATATTGATAGATTCTTATATTAAATCGATATGAAAGCTATTTGGAGGGTATAGATATTTAAGTCTTTTATACAATTTATGGTTATTTATCCGATATAGTGTGGATCACCATGAATAATATCTCGAAAAATATCTTATTTATGTAGACACCTAGATGCAGTAAATTTTTTATTCAAGTTGAATAAAAAAAGTTATTTGAAAGTGAAATGCTCAATCATGATAGATACTTAGGACATATATGAAAGGAAACACATATTCTCATATGCATAGGGGAATTAAAATTTTACCCGTTTCCTAACCGAGAATCCGTGTATTAATCAAATCAGAAAAATAAATCTTATTTATACCTCGAATTCGGCTAATCCGGTTTGTAGGGTTTCGCGATTCGTCTCCAAATGATCACCCTGCGTCTCTTGCGGATCTGATCACGAAATGCACTACGACTCCGACACCACCCTCTACACGTATCCACACGCGAACTGCTCTTGTTGGCGGAGAAACTGAGATTACTAGATCCGATTTCTCTTTCTCTCTTTCTCAAATGGCGGTTAGGGTGTGGTGTGAATTTCCTGACCTAATTAGATGAATCATTCATCCATTTATAGCATCTCATGCTTACACCTCTTCACTTTCCTTTTGATTTTCTGTGTCCAACCGAGTTAGTTCTGTTTGTGCGCGACCATGTAGGTTCATTTAATATTGGCAATAAACTTCAAGTTTATAAATCATAAGTAGCCTCTAGTATGACGTTATGATTACTCAAATTAAATGAATGATACGCGATCATAACCTATACATACATCAATTATGTATTTAATCCCTTTGTTAAATGATATTTATATTGATCATAAGGCATGATTTTATAATATCCTTATTATAATCAATTCTCTTTCCTGAATTATAATTAGACAGAGTAAATTAAAAGATATTAACAACACATGCTGATTCTTTCATATACGGCCGTGTGTAACAAATTCTATCTTGATCATTCACATTCCAAACTCATTGTTTATTAAATAACCGAGCATAACTTTTATAATTATCCGGTTCAAGACAACGTTTGACTATGTCAAAGTATGAAGATATACATGTAGGAATCTATGATGACTTCAAGTCAAAGGACTACTCATACATTAGATTATGAGAAAACACTAATGACAGATACCATGTATATTCTCATAGTGGATCGATCTAATATATGTTCTCCAACATATATTTATATTAATGAATTGATATCCAATATCCATGATCAGTAAAACGTAATCATCATCCAAATAACATACTAGTAAATATATATATGATTTGGGATTTTCAAATATGTTTGTCTTACAAATATCTCATATATGACTAGGGATAATTTAAAATTATATTTACTTTGCTTTATGATTTTATTATCAGAATCACATATTCTGATGACGTATAACGGACATACATATTCATGGTTAATTAATAATCTAATAATTTTTACGCACAATTATTATATGTAAAAATTTATGAGATAAAACATATAATACAAAAAAATAATATCTGATACATAATCCGTTTCTCACACGGCAGTACAGTTTGGCCTAGGACATTATTACTTTCAATATATTAAATAATTTACTCGTATAACAAAATTTTGTTGCATAGAAATTATGTTAGTACCTATCATCTTTTTATATGATTTTTTTATTTGCAATGAGTGTTTTATGCTAAATATGTCTTTATCGATCGTTATAGTTTCTATTATGCAATAAGCACATAAGCGACATTTTTATCATTTAATGGAAAGTTTTAGGCAAGTCAGATTGAATTTTTATGAGAACAAAATGCTCACTAATGGCAAATACTTAGAATGTATATGAATTAAGAATAATTAAATACAGATCTGGAAGAAAATTGTTGATATTTTCTACGTAAATACGATCTTAAATAATTATTTCTATAAATATTCAAACTTTCTTAATAGTTATCATTTTCTTACATATTTTTTTTTGTTTTATTCTGAATGACTATCATTGTACGTGTCCTAAAATGGTTTTCGTTATGTATATTTGTCGCAGTCGTAACGATTTTCATCCAACACTACACAGATAATCGACATTTTATAATTCCAATCGCAATCACAAAAAGCGCAATAAAAACTAATTTCACACGATGTCTTGTCTCACCAAACAAAACCCAAAATTTTCAAAACAGCCATGATTTCAATTCTCCAGTCGAACAAAAAATCCCCAAACAAAAAAAACTCCACCACACTCTCCCCACATTTGGTAGAACAGAACCACACGAAGAAAATAAAAAAAGAAGTGTTAACGGTACGAATTAGACGGCGCCGTCTGGTCCTCCCTCCCAAAATAGCAGCTTTGACTGCGCCGCCAGTTAAATCTAACGGCTGTGATTTGTCGAGAGGGATTAATAGAGAAGAGAGTGGGGACGCTGTTTTGCAGACGTTGTTTTGCAGCGGTGGGATTAAAAGGATGGGGCCATCCGTACCGCACGCTATCTGAAGGGAGAATTAATAAGAGCAGTTAAGTGTGTTGGACCATTCTTCAGTGAGGTCTAATCTAATCTAATCTAATCTGATCTGATCTATCTTTTTAGAGACAGCGATATAATACATTATAATAATGCTCTTTACTCTTTACCTACAGGCAGAATACTCTTTACTGCGAGCTGTCACTCTTCCCTCTCTGTTTGGCTTTTACTGGTGATCTCTGGTATTAAGGTTGAGTTTTGAATTTATCTTTAAGGTAGGACATGATCAATGAGTTATTTAACTTGCTAAATATGAAGCTATTTATTCTAACTTAAATTTGGGTCTCTCTTAATTAATGGGGTGATTTATTATTTGAGTCAGTAAATTTTGACAATACCGAGTTTTGTAGAAAAAGGTGTTTAGGAATGATTTTGTCATGTTGATATTGATAGTATTTTTTGTTAAAGTATGAATGTAATGAAGTTGATAAGTTAACAATTGATTTTGGTCAATTCTGGTATTTCATTTCAGCCCATGTCAACAGTTTGAAAGAAACATAATACTTCTGACTGGTATATAAAACTACTAGGAAGTTATTGGATTCTTGGATTTTTATACTTGTGGCTGATCTTGAAATAGACAAGTCAATATATATAGTAAGAAGATCCATCACCATCGGTGTATATATACTATGTAAATACTATTCATTCATGTATAATATATATTATATAAATACATATTAATATCTAAAATATTGATCATCTCAAGAGTTTTTTATTTTAGTTTAACAGAGAGTTCATAAATCTTACATCTATTTTTAAAAAATTCACATTTATAAAATTTTAAATCCACAATCTTTAAGTTGATTGATTTGAATATCTAAATATTCTTGCCATAGGGGAGTTTTGGCTGATCAACTCAAGAGTTAATTCATTTATATTGATTTGGTAAAACCTCAATGTATTATTATTTTTAATTGTAACCTCAATATATTAAAAGATAATTTGGAGGCTATTTTAAGAAAAAAGAATAAAAGAGGTAGATGGAGGCAGAGCCCAAAAATTAAAGAGAGGAACAAATGTTGTTTTGTGTCTTGGGATAGGAAGGGTGCGCACCACAAGAAGAGAGTTCAATTCTGTGTTGTTTGTTGCCCTCTTTTTAATGCCTAATTAATTAGTCATTACCACCACCTTATTAACTTACTATCTAAATAATATTAAATACTAAATAAATAAAAATTGTTTAGCCACACTTAATTGGAGCATTAGTGCTGACGTAGCGAATGATGGGCTTAGTTTATTGGGTTTGATCTTAGGCATTGTTTTTTCATTGTTTTAGTTCAGATTATGTTTGGTTAGGGTTCAAATCAAGTTTGGTTCTTATTTCTAAGATGATCATTTAGGATCAAATCGGTTCAATTTGGAGTTTGTTGGTTTTCGGCTAATTTAGGCTTGGATCATTCTAGAATTGGGTCATACCAAATTTTCAATATTTTAAACAGTGGGCAGCAGTGTGTAACCTTTTATATAACAATTGGCGGACCATCATAACCGTTGTGATGTTTTAACATGCATACAAAAATAAATTAGTAAATTACCACCCAAATACACACATAGAATATAATAATACATAATACACCTAGGAGGGGACTCGGACTGTGAGTGGCTATGATAATACTAAATATATACACCATAATTTATCAGCACAATCAAACGACATATGTCTAAACGTCTACATATAACATCATATTACACGGTATGTAAAAGAAATTTCATCAAAGAATAAGTTGGCAAGAAAATGGAAATTAGAAAACAGAGGTATCATGCCATAAATGGACTCGGTTTGCTTAACGGAGTTATCGTGGACAAAAAATACTAGTGAAAATTATTATAGGTCCGAAATTTGGTACAAATATTATTTTTTTTTGAAGTCCTCAAATAAGAAATAGTTGCAAGAAAGAAAGAATGAAAAATTACTTGTTTCATTAATTATTTATCTAATTATTTGTCGTATGAAGTTTGAACACATGAGTGCAATGTATGAAAACATTACTGAACCAGTAAATATATCACTCAAATCTTAGCATTTAACAACATGTCACCTAAATTATTTGGGTGCAAAAGCCAAAGAGTCGCTTCATGTTTGTACCAAGGTCCAGCTTGGAACAATGGAGCTTCTCCAATACATCACTAGAGCATTAAATAATTCAAAACTAGAAGACATGCATGAAACATCATCAATTTGGTGGTTTTTCCATTTATTTGTAGTTGCATCCATTAATTCTTTCCTTGTTATATGTACCATTTCATGCCCTACTTATAATCCTCAATGTCTACGACATATAGTACTCTCTTGTCCTTGATAAACATTTTTATTTTATATACTCAAAGAATGACAAATTAAAAACAAAATAACTGATTATAAGTAACAGAAAGAAGCCAAGTATTCTTTCTCTTCCTTGCCTTTGCGTCTCTTTCCTTCTATTTTGGACTTTGAAGGTTTACAATTTAGAATCTAGTATACTCGGATTTAATAAAATAAAATATGAGAAAATAATAAGGAACTAACATTTAAGCAAAAAAGAAATTGAGATTTGAAGGCTTTAGAAAATTTAGGCTTTGAAGGCTTTATGTTCATACTGGCCCAATGGGCTGGGCGGCTTTAAAGTTTATTGAATGCATGTAAATTTCACATTTTGATCGTTTGCATGTACCAGTTAACACTAACATGGAAAGATTATTCTTTTTTTGTTTGTTTGAAGGTTGGAAGGTGGAAAACCTTCCAACAATTTCATTAAACGAAATAAAAGAGTTACAACGATTATGAAAACATCATACACATGCGCATTCAAGTGCACACAAGCGCATAAAAGCGTATCCAAACGCACAAAGCGCCTACAACCTAAGGAAATTAGGTAATAAAATAAAACACTCCTAGTTATGGACTCCCTAAGAAAACCCTAAGTTCTCTTGCCGGAAGAAGCAGCAACCTCATGCCATCTTAAAGAACCGCAAGAAAGATAAGCGGTGCAGTGGTGCCCTAGAATCACGCCTATAACAAATCCCCCATCCATGGAGGTGACTCACAAGAAAATCATCAAACACTTGAGCTGCTTCTAATCCATGTCAAACATTTCCTCAAACACCTTCTGAGCACCATTGTTAATAAATTCCTAAAGGCTAGCTGCATGTCGTCTCCTCAACAAAAGACAGGAAAGAGCCTCAATGCCGTCGCCTTCTCGGTGGAACAACCAGACAATAGCCACAAATAGGCTGCTAAAGGGAGCAAAAAGGCGTCGTTGGCCACTTAGGCCAGCCATGACGAGGAGCAATCGCCTCAAATAGATTGCTAAAGGGAGCGAAAGGAGGAGCAATAGCCCAAGATTGGCAACTTTTGTTGGCCAGCCATGACGAGGCCACTGAAGAAGGTTTGTTTGCCGCACAAAATAATCACCACAGCCGCTGCGAAAATCTGGATCCGCGAGGAGGAGGCAGTGGCTGGGTACGTTTTGACACACCATACGAAAGATTATTCTACACTTTTGACAGTATAGTATATAAATCATTTTATAGCCAAACATAAAATTGAAAAATAAAACTGAAAGAATGTTGGCCAAAGTTGCTAACAGATTATCTTTTATAAGCTTGTGTAATAGATTACCTAGCAATATTTAAATTGAATTATAAATAAAGCATTACCGGCATTATAAATTTTTTAATAACATTCACGTTTTTAAATTTCATTTAAAGTCAATATATTATTTTTAGTCTCAAATATATTGAGTACCTAGCGTTAATATGCTGTTATCGTTACCAATATATCATTTTTAGCGTCAATATATAAATCACATTATATTCAATGTGAATATAATGTGTTGTATATTAATCACATTATTTTCAGTGTAATGATAATGTGTTATATATTTTTTTTAGTCCAATATATTATTATTTTCATGTAATTTGAGGTATGTAAGAATTAATTTTTTTTTCCTATTTGGACAAAAGTGCATAGAAAGGAAGCTAATTGCCCAGACATATGTTTTTTTTTTTTTTCTTGAAAAACTAAATAAAGTAAAAAAAACACAAGAAGGAACAAGGATTACAAACAAGATCTAAGGAAAATAATCAGTTCTATGGTAATCCTATTTTCACCTAATATTATGGAGAAAAATAAGGATAACCATATTCAATATAAAACCACCAATTTTATTTTTAGAAAAAACTTGAAGAGAAAATTTTCACCAATTTTCACGGTAATCTTGCTTCCACCATAACTATAAGGATGATCATTCAATATACCAATTACCGCTTTGGTTGGTCAAACAGCTGACATCCTCCTTGTAAACGCGCCATGGCCCATAATTATTTTGTTAGGATAATTGGGAGAATATGGATATAGAAAAAGAGAACTTATGAGAGAAATAACAAGAAAAGAAGAGGAAAATCGTATAATTAATTAGGGTGGCATTATTTCTAGAGGAAACTTTTCTTCGTCTAGAACAACTTTTAAATTTTTTACCAAAATCCTGAAAATGCCCTAACATCAATTATGCACACTATAATTACACAAATAAATGTTGATTTGTGTATCATATCTTTCTTAATTAATTCAGCAAACATGGTAATAAAAATTAAACATATATTTCAGTCACTTCAAATATAATACTTTTTCTGATGTCATGTAAACACATATATGTGTTAGCTGAAAATTTAATTTATAATTAAATTTCATAGCAATTAAATAATTTTTCACTGATAAAAAAATAAAGTAATTATGAATTGCCTATATTTTGTAGCAGAGTACTTAATCTACTACAAAAAAGCTTATTATAATAATACTGCATCCAAACAAATAATTAATTAGATCAACTCACATCATTCATACATCAACAAATAACTTTAGTAATCTACTTAAAATATCAAAATTGTTTTGGAATGAAAAACAAAGATAAACAAGCTTCTCTTTTCTTTGTTGTTACACCTTAATTTCTTATAGTGTTGTGTCATATATTTGTTAGAATAAAATAATTAAAAATAATGTATTGTATTTATTTGAGTAATTTATATAAAAGATCACCTTATGATGAAGTGTAAGGCATGTTCAGATCAATTATAAAATTCATGCTTCTATCTTCTATTGCGGCTTCTACTTCCGAAACCTCAGGCAAATTAGCGGGGTTGTTTTGATCTGAAATGGTATTGCGTCGAGGACCGTTAGATGTTTTTCTTCTTGATGCTTCAACAAGTTCAAATAACGAAGGATCACGTGTAGTAGAATTTTCTGCTATCCTTTTCTTTGCCCTTGGTTTACGGCCTCTATGAGATTGAATATTTGGTTCAAAAATAATAGGTGAATGACCGAGTATTTCAGAAATTTTTTCTTTGGCAATTTCTATATGATTAAGAGGCCAATTTCGATAATTCTCTTCAACCTTGGTTATTAAATCTTCCATTCTATTATCTTTATTGTTGGTTGGGGCATCAAGTGTTCTTCCACTAATCCACCATTGTGGATGAACAAAATCTGGAGAAAGGATCATGATTTTCCAATGTGTCATTTTATGTGCACATGGAAGATCCATGGTTGTGGTGAAACGACCGGTACAATATGGTTGCATATTACCGGAATTGGCTTTTAAGTATTGTTTGTGTATCTCTGATAAAGCATACAAGGAGACATGAGATACTAGTTGTATGAAAAAAGGGATATTGCATTTATGGAGAACTCTTACCTTTTCACTTTCAAGCCGTGCGTTAATTATCTTGAATTCATCCGTCAGTGCCAGACAAATTTTGTTTTTCACTTCTTGAAGGTTACCGGTGGAAACTTGCAGGTATTGTTTAAGTTTTGCATGCGCTCCTTCTCCCCTTGAAGTTGCACGATTGCCTAAGTGCAAAAAGTTTTGAGTCCATGCATCGACAAACTTCTCTTTCAATGCACCCATTCTTATTTGGAAAATAATTAGAAAAAATTACTATTAGGAAAATAATAAGAAATAATTGAGTTTGGGAAAATAAATATATAATACAATATGCTGCCAGACAAAAATGAATTGGTTTGACAAAAATATAGCTTGCTAACTGAGAATGTAAGGGTTTTTCTCGTATTCAAAATCAAAATTAGTTTTGCAAAACTTAGTATTGAAAGAAATATCTTCTTAATATAATTTATAGCAGCTTTTTTGTCTCCATAAATCAATTGAAATGCACTCCATGCCTCATCAAATGCAGCTTCACTCGAGGAGTAAACCCCGTGTTCCAAGAAGCCAAAAAACCTTCCCCAATCCTCTTCGTCATCTTTATCAAACTGTGGCTTGCACTTCGCCATAATATTTTTTTTCGATATGCCACACACTAAGAAGATGTGCTGTATTTGGAAAAACAATATTTATTGCATTTATCAATGCTAATTTCCGATTGGTTAAAATAACCGAAGGTTGAACATTAGGCTCGTGTACAGTTTGAAACATCCGTACAGCCCAAATGTAATCATCTTCCTTTTCTTTCTCAAGAAAAGCAAAACAGTAACCACAGTAGGACCAGACTACATTGCTGATACGAATAAAACGAACTATTAAAGCATGATACCCCAACAATATCTAGTAATGGCATTTGAAACCTATTGGTTTTATAAGTACAGTCCATTACAAAAACACTTCTAAAATTATGTCAGGGTTATTGATAAGGGATGGACAAAGAAAATATGTGTCAGATGCCCATCTTCATTTTTCTTAAAGTTATACTTAAAATCACCTTTTTGGAGCTCATCAAACAAAGCTTGTATTGGTGTTCGACCTGCCAAAATTTTCTTTTTTATTTTGGTTTTAGCATTATAGATCGTTTTAGGTATTGCTTGAATATCCGAGTTTTCTTGTCAAAGTGACGACAAAATTGATGGTGTTATGCCCTAGGCCAAAGTATTTGTGACCTAGACGATGGATTGTAATAACAAACATAATATTTATTCTAAGATATTTCATATAATATGTTCGTATAGGTTAATTTAATATAATTAAAATAGACCATGTCATCAAAATGCGTGACTTTGATAGTAAAACTATAAAGTGTTATGAATGCTATTTTAAATCGTCCCTGGTCATTTATAGGATATTTGTGGAGACAAATATACTTGCAGATACATATAAATATATATATTTATATACAAGCTATAAATGTACACCAGTATATTAGTTGATTGATGATTATTTATTACTGATCATGGATAAATAATTATCAAGTCATTAACATAGGTATATGTTAGAGACCATATACTGGACTGACCCGCCATAAGAATGCTACATGTTTTACGTCATTAGCGATTCTTGTAACATAAAGTATTTATAGTCCTTTGACCTGAGATTGTCTCGGTTCCCAACATGAGTAATTTTATACTTTAATATAATCTAACACTGCCTTTAACCGGGTGGTCATAACGGTTATGATTAGGTATACAATGAATCATGTAGAGGGATGAGTGCAATCAAGATGGGATTTGTTCCTCTCATAAATGAGAGAGATATCTTTAGGCCTCTTAATGAATTGAACTGAAGAAATGTATGGCCATACTCAAATGAATTAATAAGAGTTATTAATGTCATTTGTTCTTGTTCAGTTTAATTTGGGATCAAGAAATATTAATCGATTTATATAAGGATGACGTATTACATGCCTTATGATCGATATAGATATCGCGTGACAAAGGGACTAAATATGTGATTGTTGATTAGGTAAATCGGATCACCGATATTCACTTAAATTGGGTAGTCATGATGGCTTGCTAGAGTCCGCTCATGATTTATAGACTGTCAAGTCTATTACCAACATTAAGTGAACCTACAGGGTCACACACAAAGAACAAACTGAAACGGGCGCAGAAAATCCTAGCGACTTATATGATGAGTTGCATAAGAATGTCACAAAATATATGGTCATCTTATGTGATAAGATGTGATATATATGTATATAAAGACTATGAGCACAAAAGATCATGTAATCTAGAAGAGTCTAGATGATGGCATATGGATAATGATGAGTGATGTCATACGCATCTTTTAGTGTGAAGAGACATGACTCTTCACCTCTATATAAGGACATAGAGGGCTCCAAATTCAATTTACAACACATCATTCTCTCTCTCATTATTTCTCATTCTCTTTTGTGAGACAAAAGAGAGAAAATATACTTTCTAATTTGTATGACAAAATTATGAAAGGGTGCTTTTCTTTTTGTATGACAAAAATGAAAGAGTGCGATTATATGAGAGGAATTATATACATATTTTGTGAGATAAAAGAAGAAGAGTTTTCTTATGCAAGAGGAGAACAAGCTACTAGCATATATATTGTTCTTCTTCCCGTTTTAAGAAATTTGTTCGTGTGGACACGTGTAGAGGCGTTTGTACTTTCGGCGCTTGTGATCTATTCGGCCTAAGAAGATGAGAACGGTTTGTTGAGAGTTTTGGTGGAGACCGATTGTGTGTGCGGTAGATGACTTCCGCACGATCCGACCTAGACGGCTTAGACGGACGTAAAATCGGTTAGGACGGTAACCTGTTTAGAGGCGCATGGACAATATGCATGGTTTGAGCGTCACGGATTAAGCGTAATCCGAAAGGTATTATTAAGATTTATTTCTTTGATTTAACTGATACGCACGGATCCTCGAATTGGTTTTGGACGAAATTTTTGTTTTCCGCTGCGTTATGCACATCTGAAACCCAACAGTGGTATCAGAGTGACGTGCGTGTTTCGGTTAAATTGAGTCGGTATATATGTGATATATACTATTTAGATACTATTTATAATTATAGGGCTTGCATATATAGTATTCAAGTGTTGAATATTCTTAATATAAAAGATGCGACTAATGGGTGTGACCAAGGGATGCGATTCAAATGTCACATCCAAAAGACGCGACGAAAGGTTGCGACCAATGGATGCGACCAAAGGGTGCGACCAAAAGGTGTGACTAACGGGTGTGACCAAGGGATGCGATTCAAATGTCACATCCAAAAGACGCGACAAAAGGTTACGACCAACGGATGCGACCAAAGGGTGCGACCAAAGGGTGGGACTAACGGGTGTGACCAAGGGATGCGATTCAAATGTCACATCCAAAAGACACGACGAAAGGTTGCGACCAACGGATGCGACCAAAGGGTGTGACCAAAGGGTGCGACCAAAAGGTGCGACTAATGGGTGTGACCAAGGGATGCGATTCAAATGTCACATCCAAAAGACGTGACGAAAGGTTGCGATCAAAGGGTGCGACCAAAGGATACGATCCAAATGTCACGTCCATAAGGTTGCGACGAATAGGTGCGACCAAAAGGTGTGACTAACGGGTGTGACCAAGGGATGCGATTCAAATGTCACATTCAAAAGACACGACTAAAGGTTGCGACCAAAGGGTGCGACTAAAGGGTGTGACTAACGGATGAGATCCAAATGTCACGTCCGTAAGGTTGCGACGAATGGGTGCGACCAAAAGGTGCTACTAAAGGGTGTGACCAACGGATGCGATCCAAATGTCACGTCCATAAGGTTGTGACAAATGGGCCAAAGGGTGTGACCAATGGATATGATCCAAATATCACGTCCAATAGGTTGTGACTAACGGTTGCGACCAAGAGGTGTGACCGACGGGTGTAATCGACATGCGCAACTAAGAGGTATGACCGAAAAGGTGCAATCGCAAGAGTTATGACCTCTTGAATAGTGGTGTCTTCATGAAAGGGTGCATACCATGAATTGCCTTTTTGAAATGGTGCATGTGATGCATTATTTCATGAAAAGTTGCATGTGATGTATTGAATTCATGAAAAGATGCCTATGATGTATTAATGTGTAGAAAAATGTGTGTTGACAAAGTTGACCATGTTGATCATGTTGACAATGACTATTGACCCACTGTGTTGACTGTGGACTATGTTGACTGTTGACTGTTAATTGTTGACAGTTGACGATACTAATTTACCCCTTAATTGTTGACCATTAAATTGGTCAAAAGTTGATCATGACCTGGTCAAAATATTGACCATTGACTGTTGACCTTGTCAAATGTTGATCGTTGACCGAGTCAAATGTTGACCAAATCAAATATTGGTTTTTGACTTGTCAAATGTTGACAATGACGACCGTGCCCTAAATTCACATTCATAAGCCTTATATATATATATTTTATAAATGGTTAAATAATCGAACCGTAATATGATTATGTTTATATTTGATATATTTGTTGATACGTGTTGATATAATGAAAGAGTTCATTAGGCATAACACATCCATCACGGAGATGAAGGAGTTCATCATCTATCATGAATACATCATTAAGATGACAAGTTCATTTTTACCACACATCATGACGATGAAAGAGTTCATCGATTTCTATACATGGAGATAAGATTTTCATATACAATCTAAGAAAAATTTCATGGAGATGATATATATATAGGAAATCTTTATGTTAGTTCATAAAGATCAAGGCTATGATATATCATCGTTATTATTTTTATTCTATTGGTTCATGTGATGTTCTTTGAATATTGCATAATAACATATAATATTAAATAAAATCCCTCAAAACAATGTTAAGTCATGAAGTGCCTTCCATAAGTCTAAATCTCTCGATACTCTGATCGACCCTGCATAGGTCATGCCAAAGCCGGGTATGTAGGGACAATCTTAGGAGGAGAGAATGCGGGAAATAGGAGCCAACATAGGTCATGCCAAAGCTGAGTGTGTTGGGTACTATTTTGCCGATGATTAGACATGGTTTGATTTAACTGGGCTATCAAGTCGGACTTGGGCTCGGGGCATACGATAGGATATATACGTCGGGCATATGATGCTTATCCTATGTTGTTCAAGAGTTGTATGAGATACAATTGGAATTATTCCTACCAAAATAAGTTAAGTTCTGGGCGATGAGCCAAAGCTCACTTAGGACTTAATTGAAATATGGATCTTGTCTCACTATGAAACTTCATGCATTGAAAGTTTCCGAATCAATGCGATTGAGGGTTATTGATTTGATTAAAAATAGTGAGAGCCATTATATGAAATATTTAAAGAATAATAGTCTTTGAATATTATTCAATTCGAATAGTATACCTATATATGTCTCACAATAGGTCCTTGAGAAGGACAGATAGCATAAGATGCTTATAATCTTTAAAATGAACATGGACAAGTGTTGTCAATAATGTTTTCGTGCTTAAAAAAAAATCGTAAAGAGTAATCCCAAAGATAAGGGTCAGGTGTTGTCCGGGCTTCGGCCTTAAGTAAGAAGTTGGTATCTTTTGTAATGAATTGGTTCATTGAAAGAAACCATAATTTCTCAAGAAGATATGAAAAAGGGAATGAAAGGATAGTGTGACTATCACTTCAAGTATTTTTGTTATAGAAATTAACTTGTCTATTTCACATCACTTGTATTAGATGTACGATGTGAATCACACATTTATGAAAATGTGCCGACAAAGTTGTAGACTATTGAGTAAATATGATGTTAACATATGTGTGACAAATGTAACAAAAGTTGTTGCATTTTCTCAAGTAACTCATTTATTTACATTGTCTTTTTGGACTTATCGCCGACATAAATAATTGTTATTTAATGTCGATAATAAATTTTGTATTATCTATAGTTCGAGTTTATCTATGAATGATTATTAATTTATTATTGAGAATAATAATTTCACCATACACAAATGTCAATTTTCTTTGGAAATGTTCCAATAGAAAAATTAACTTATGTGTTATATCGAACAAGATAATTATAAGTCTATCTATAACATCAATATTAAGAATTTAAATCTAGCATAGTCGCTTGGTCTACTTAAATAAGATGGATATTTATTAAATCCATTAAGATGGATTTTCAAATTCATTTGATTTTGAATCATTTGAAACATGTGTAACTTATTTATTAGACAAGATGACATATACGTCTTTCACAAAGTAAGGTGAGAGCAAGTTACTTATTGGCTCTCTTACATAGTGATGTATGTTCATTAATGAGTGAAGGTGCTAGAGAAAACTACTTCATCACTTTGTTCAAACAATAAATTTGAATATTTTGAAAAGTTCAGAACTTTCAAATAATGAAGTAGATAATAAACTTGGCTTTGAAAAATCAAATTTCTTTGATGAGATCGAGGAGTTGAGAACCAAGTGTTTGATGATTATGATAATGATATCGAACTTTATTAGATATAGTTCGATTATGATGAGTCAAATATATCTTCTATTTCTTTCGGGGTTACGCACTTATTGCGTTCATACTGAATATAATTCCATCTAAAGCAGTTGTAAAAGACTCCATATGCGATATGGACTGGTAGGTGTATCAGATTATCTTTTATCAAGACTTGAGGATATGATACTTAATTGAAGCATCATGCATCTAATCGGATTAGTGCTTATTGTGGAATATCCTAAGAAAAGTAAAGGATATTACTTCTATAATTAATATGAGAACAAAGTGTTTGTTACTCAAAAATTATATCTCTTTGGAAGAAGTGTTTCCAAAAGAATTAGTGGGAGTAAATTTGAAAAGTTCAAATTCCACATACTGACAGCAATGCTCGGATGGAAATTAATTCAGATTTCAACTAGTGATTGAGTCTGCAATTAATCAACTAGACTCTCAAGATGTTGAAGTGTCTGAGTATATAACATAAGTATATTCATGTAGATCTATTAGAATTTATTGCAGGCTCGAAAAATATAGATTTTTCGTGTCTAATGATAAAAATTTCGTATTCATAGATGATGAGTCCACATTCTACTAATAGACTATGATGGGTCAAGACTCTAATGGTTAGAGACTTTGAAAGTTGAGTTGTAATCCATGTCAGACAATCAAATTTTGAATTTGATTGATCCATCAGATGGAAATACGGTTTTAAAAGAAAGACCGACATGGATAATGTGCAAACATATAATGCATGATTTGTGGTTAAGTTAAACTCATAGTATAGACTATGATAATATTTTTCCAAGTCATCATGCTTATGTATTTCAGAATTTTTTTGGGCATATATTCATAGTATGACTATAAAAGATGCCAAGTGGATGTCAAGACGTTGTTTCTTAATAGAAACATATGAAAGTATGTATATGATACAACTTGAGAGTTTCGTCTATCCTAAAAAATTTTGAAAAGAGTTTGCAAGTTGCATACATATATTTATGAATTAAAGCAAACATCTCTAGGTGAATATTTATTATTTGAGGAAGTAACCAAACAGTTTGGTTTTATCAAAAATTAAAGATAAATCTTATGTTGACAAGAAATTCAGTGGGAGCATAATTACATATGATGTGAATTAAGTGTAACAAGCACACATAAGTTTAATCTTAGTGAAAGTCACTAACTAATAATCAAGAGTATGATTATATACTTGAGAAGGATAAAGTATTCTTCTTCGATTATGGTGGACACAAAAATATACAAAGTATTTGCATATGACAATGTTTGATAATCCATTTAAGAACCCAAACCCTTAAATGATGATGATCATGTTAGGTCAACTGGTATGTGATACCACGTACATCAATGAGTATGAGATACTTGGTTGATTTGGCCTAGTGCAAGTGGGAGATTGATGGTGTTATGCCCTAGGCCAAAGTATTTGCGACCTAGACGATGGATTGTAATAACAAACATAATTTTATTCTAAGATATTTCATATAATATGTTCGTATAGGTTATTTTAATATAATTAAAATAGACCATGAATATGCAATTCAACTTTATTTCATCAAAATACGTGACTTTGATAGTAAAACTATAAAGTGTTATGAATGGTATTTTAAATCGTCCCTGGTCATTTATAGGATATTTGTGGAGACAAATATACTTGCAGATACATATAAATATATATATTTATTATATACAAGCTATAAATGTACACCAGTATATTAGTTGACTGATGATTATTTATTACTGATCATGGATAAATAGTTATCAAGTCATTAACATAGGTATATGTTAGAGACCATATACTGGACTGACCCGCCATAAGAATGCTACATGTTTTACGTCATTAGCGATTCTTGTAACATAAAGTATTTATAGTCCTTTGACCTGAGATTGTCTCGGTTCCCAACATGAGTAATTTTATACTTTAATATAATCTAACACTGCCTTTAACCGGGTGGTCATAACGGTTATGATTAGGTATACAATGAATCATGTAGAGGGATGAGTGCAATCAAGATGGGATTTGTTCCTCTCATAAATGAGAGAGATATCTTTAGGCCTCTTGATGAATTGAACTGAAGAAATGTATGGCCATACTCAAATGAATTAATAAGAGTTATTAATGTCATTTGTTCTTGTTCAGTTTAATTTGGGATCAAGAAATATTAATCGATTTATATAAGGATGACGTATTACATGCCTTATGATCGATATAGATATCGCGTGATAAAGGGACTAAATACGTGATTGTTGATTAGGTAAATCGGATCACCGATATTCACTTAAATTGGGTCGTCATGATGGCTTGCTAGAGTCCGCTCATGATTTATAGACTGTCAAGTCTATTACCAACATTAAGTGAACCTACAGGGTCACACACAAAGAACAAACTGAAACGGGCGCAGAAAATCCTAGCGACTTATATGATGAGTTGCATAAGAATGTCACAAAATATATGGTCATCTTATGTGATAAGATGTGATATATATGTATATAAAGACTATGAGCACAAAAGATCATGTAATCTAGAAGAGTCTAGATGATGGCATATGGATAATGATGAGTGATGTCATACGCATCTTTTAGTGTGAAGAGACATGACTCTTCACCTCTATATAAGGACATAGAGCACTCCAAATTCAATTTACAACATATCATTCTCTCTCTCATTATTTCTCATTCTCTTTTGTGAGACAAAAGAGAGAAAATATACTTTCTAATTTGTATGACAAAATTATGAAAGGGTGCTTTTCTTTTTGTATGACAAAAATGAAAGAGTGCGATTATATGAGAGGAATTATATACATCTTTTGTGAGATAAAATAAGAAGAGTTTTCTTATGCAAGAGGAAAACAAGCTACTAGCATATATATTGTTCTTCTTCCCGTTTTAAGAAGTTTGTTCGTGTGGACACGTGTAGAGGCATTCGTACTTTCGGCGCTTGTGATATATTCGGCCTAAGAAGATGAGAACGGTTTGTTGAGAGTTTTGGTGGAGACCGATTGTGTGTGCGGTAGATGACTTCCGCACGATCCGACCTAGACGGCCTAGACGGACGTAAAATCGGTTAGGACGATAACCTGTTTAGAGGCGCATGGACAATATGCATGGTTTGAGCGTCACGGATTAAGCGTAATCCGAAAGGTATTATTAAGATTTATTTCTTTGATTTAACCGATACACACGGATTCTCGGATTGGTTTTGGACAAAATTTTTGTTTTCCGCTGCGTTATGCACGTCTAAAACCCAACAGAAATTTGACGAGGTGTTATTCCGGATTTAGTCATTTGTTCAACACTCGCTGATTCTTCTTCTGACAATCTCTGAAAATATGTATGTCCGGATATATTTTCAAAAGGATTGTGATTGTGCAAACTTTCTTTAATTTCAACACTCCAAAATCCATCTTTTTTTCTCTTTCCATAAATCCGAAACGGACAATTTATTAAGCGAGAAGCAGTTTCTCTTTTCCTTTGATCCAACAGTATATTTCTAGGGTCCCGATATGAACCACCTCTATGACAATGTAAAATCACATTTTTATCCTTTCTTGAACCAATTATTATTAGAGAATAATCTTTCATCCGATAAAATTCTCGAACATTTTCAAGCAATTCTTGGTAGGTGCTAAAGTTAGAATTAACTGACTCTCGATCCTCATTAGTTTGAGAGTGCGAAAATTCTACGTTATCCATATTAGCCTATAGAAAAATCAATGAAAAGAATGAAAATCTCAATAAAATAGAAAGTAAAGCAAAACTAAAGAAATAAAATTATAAAATTTTTTAGTTACTTATAATAATAGATAGAAGAGTTTTGATTGATCATCAAATCTTCAAAGAGGAAGAAAACGTGGAACAAAGAGAAGGTGGTTTTTTTTTTATATTAGATGGTGGTTGGTTTTGTCATGCAACAAAAATGGATATAAGATTTTTAATTTGGCTGATATAAGATTTTTAATTTGGCTGGTTGTGGAACAAAATAATAGGAATAAGAAGATGAGATATTTGTGTGATTTGTATTAATTATAATTACCATGTTTGCTATAATTAATTAAGAAATAGATGATATATAAATAAATGCTGATTTGCGTAACCAATACAGTGCATAATAGATGCAACGGCATTTTTGGGATTTTGATAAAAAATTTGAAAGTCGCTCTAGACGAAGAAAAGTCTGCTCTAGAAATAGCACCACCCAATTAATTAAGAGACTGCACTGTAATAATTGTGATACAATTACAATAGATTTATGTCTATTTATATAATAGAATCTTGACTAATTATTAAAATATAAACTGCCTAAACTAACGATATAATATGGAAATATTATAAACTAACTATATAAAGATAGAAATAAGTCATTTTTTTCATCCTCTAAATATTTTCTAAATATTTATTTCCTTCTTCTAATCCTTCCTAAATCTAACAAAATTAGATTCATATAGTCCAATTAATAAATCACCTTTAACAAAAATAGTCCGATTAATAGTCAGTTTCTTGCTAAAAAGCTCATAACATGTTTTTAATATTTTAATCTTGCTTCTTGAATCATTTTACTTACAGAAAAATAATTCGGAGAGTGAAAAGGTACTGAAAGTCTCATGGAAGAGAAGCTTGGGTGAATATAGTGGAGCCAAACTAAGAGACATATTTCAGAAATACGGCCAAGTAGAAGATGTACTAATCCTATCCTTAAAATAAAAAACTAAGAGTGCTGCTCTTGTTGTAATGAGATCTAGAGTCTAGAGATGCAGTGCTAAACATTAAATATTATCTTTTTAAATAATTTTCTTTTTTCTTCTAATGATTAGTTTATACTCAACATTTGCTTGTTTATTTGTGTGACAGGTGGCAGCTACACGATCGATGTGTGGAGATGGTTCAAATCCATTGCTTGTACTTGCTTAGATGTAGTTCAAACATTTGTTTATCATTAGGTCCTCTCTGGTGATGGAGAGAAGAGAGGGAAGAGGGAAACTAAGGGCGATTGACCTGGAGGGCGGATGGAAAATCCTCAAGCGGCTACCCAAACCCATCTGTCAACCCTACACCCCTTATAAAAAGACTTCTTCTCTATCTAGACACCCACGTTTCAAACCCAGACACTATCTCTCCCCCAATCAACCTCTCTCTTCAATGAGACCTCCTGCCCAAGCAAACAATGGCCATGGTCAAAGACTTAGACAACACAGAAGGGGACAATGGAGAGGTAACTCAACTCAAGGAAGCCGTGGAGACAACCGTCGCCAGCCCCCAACGACAAGACCCACCGCCCCGGTCTGTCTACCCTTATGACCCATCACACACGTCTTGGATATGTCAATGTAGAAAGTGCCTCAATTTCGGTCTTGAAACAGAGGATTGTCGTGGTGCACCGGCATGTAACAATTGCATGAAGCCCGGCCACCTCTATCGGGACTGCCTGGAGGAACGCGCCTCACTAGTGCCATGTGGCAACTTGGGAGAAAGGGGAATGCCACCCAACATGCCCAATTAGGTAACAGTGTTCCTCCACCACTCCACTGAAAGAGACAATGAACTCAAAAAGATTGAAAGGGCAATAGTGATTGATGCTCGTATGGTAGAACACCACGAATTTGACACTATCAAATTGATCATTCAGAGGTCGGCGGACTGGGTTGATTCATTCACTCTATTCTTCTGGACTCACAATAGATACCTCCTTATCCTGCCGGAGTCAATGGACAGAACCCTCTATCTGGACAACCACATGGCGCCATTACGCCGTGCTTACTGTGTTTGCTACCCTTGGTCCAATTCAATTGGAGCCACTGTAATAAATTTTAAGTATAAATTATGGATAAATCTCTGGGATTTATCAAATCACGCATGGCGTGAACACGATCTCGACTCCATCACTAGCTCCTTTGGAGTAGTTTTGGACCATGGTCCCCTCAAGAATCTTTTCTCTATGGAGAAACTGACGGTGCTATTAGCCACCTCTGACCTCTCTCACACTCCCAAAACTCTCAATACTCTAGCAGCGGAACTAGGGAAGAAAGTATCTGTACAAGTGCTGGGTTCAATTGAAGAACCCACTAGACACTATCTCCTGCCGGACACAACACCAACTGACGAAATGTTCGACGCTATCAAGGAGTCTTGGTCTTCTCCCCCCCATGTCTTCAACGAGCACTTATGTAGTGATGACTTGGCCACCTCTTCGAAAATGCGAGAGCATAACCGAACCATTCACGCTAAACAAGACTGGAGGGCTCCTTTGAGAGAGATATGGTTCCAGGTGCCGCCGTCTCAGGCAAAGGACATCCTTGCCCCGCTGGTCTTCTCAAGCCAGTCTCTTAACCGAATTCCGGACATCGTGGCCAAGATGGTGGAGTCTATTAAACCAATTCCGGGTGTTCAAGCACCGCCACCATGGAGGTTCTGGGCTGATGGAACCCCATGGTCGGAAAACATGGTGAGAGACCACGAGCGACGCCTTCTGGCTGAAGCAAACGTGGCGCATCAGCAGCCGTCCAATTTTGCAGAAAGAATTGCAAATCTCGAGGCAAATTCAGGGTTCCAAGGGTGAGATAGGTTTCAAATTCAAACTCAATCTACTGACCAGGTCAGCATTGATGCAAGAAGAAAACAAGGCGCGCCTTCGCATGTTTTCACAAATTTGGGAGAAAGATAAAAGGCTCCAGGTTCCAACTCGTATCAGCATGAAGCCCAAAGGGGAACTCTTCATGCACAGTTGGTAGAGAGTGTCAGACAAGACCTCGCTTTTCGAGCGAAGCAAAGGAGAAAAGGGGTGTAAATTCAGAGGATTCCAAATCATCTGAACGATCTGACTGCAGAAACCCAGCGAAAGGTACGTACCTTTCTCTCTCCTCTGTTTCCAAATTAGTACAAAAAAGAAAAAAAGTCTTGTCCTATACTTTTTGCCCCCCACTTGTCAAAGAACTCTCTTTTGACGGTGAGAAGATTCAGTCGTGTAAGAAAGCACGTTACATTCCATGATGGGTCGCAGCCATTACCTTTACAGTCAAAGCCCATAAAGAAAACTCAGAAAACGAACTCAAAAGCCCAAACTCATTCTAAAATCAATTTAGTCAACTTGTTAGCAGAAGAGGCCTTGAACCCCACCCCTTTAACTATTGACAAGATTTAACGATTATAGGAATCAGTGTGGATTGGGTAAAATTAAAAGAAAAGATAAGGCCAATGCTGAAAGTGTTGGTTTTCAGACGTGCATAACGCAGCGGAAAACAAAAATTTCATCCAAAATCAATCCGAGGATCCGTGCGTATCGGTTAAATCAAAGAAATAAATCTTAAAGATACCTTTCGGATTACGCTTAATCTGTGACGCTCAAACCATGTTTCTTGTCCATGCTTCTCTAAACTGGTTATCGTCCTAACCGATTTTACATCCGTCTAGGCCGTCTAGGTCGGATAGTGTGGAAGTCATCTACCGCACACACAATCGGTCTCTACCAAAACTCTCAATCAAACCGTTCTCATCTTCTTAGGCCGAATAGATCACAAGTGCCGAAAGTACGAACGCCTCTACCGGTGTCCATACGAACAAACTTCTTAAAACGGGAAGAAGAACAATATATATGCTAGTAGCTTGTTCTCCTCTTGCATAAGAAAACTCTTCTTATTTTATCTCACAAAAGATGTATATAATCCTCTCATATAATCGCACTCTTTCATTTTTGTCATACAAAAAGAAAGCACCCTTTCATAATTTTGTCATACAAATTAGAAAATAGATTTTCTCTCTTTTATCTCACAAAATAGAATGAGAAATAATGAGAGAAAGAATGATGTGTTGTGTTGTGAATTTGGAGCCCTCTATGTCCTTATATAGAGGGGAAGAGTCATGTCTCTTCATACTAAAAGATGTGTATGACATCACTCATCATTATCCATATGCCATCATCCAGACTCTTCTATATTACATGATCTTTTGTGCTCATAGTCTTTATATACATATATATCACATCTTATCACATAAGATGATAACATATTTTGTGACATTCTTATGCAAGCCATCATGATTTTCTGTGCCTATTTCAGTTTGTTCTTTGTGTGTGACCATGTAGGTTCACTTAATGTTGGCAATAGACTTGACAGTCTATAAATCATGAGCGGACTCTAGCAAGCCATCATGACTACCCAATTTAAGTGAATATTGGTGATCAGATTTACCTAATCCATAATCACGTATTTAGTTCCTTTGTCACACGATATCTATATCGATCATAAGGCATGTAATACGCCATCCTTATATTAATCGAATTAATATTTCTTGATCCTGAATTATACTGAATAAGAACAAAATGACATTAATAACTCTTATCAATTCATTTGAGTATGGCCATACATTTCTTCAGTTCAATTCATCAAGAGGCCTAAAGATATCTCTCTCGTTATGACAGGAACAAATCCCGTCTTGATTGTACTCATCCGTCTACATGATTCATTATATACATAATCATAACCGTTATGACTATCCGGTTAAAGGCAGTGTTAGATTATGTTAAAGTATAAAATTACTCATGTTGGGAACCGAGACAATCTCAGGTCAAAGGACTATAAATACTTTATGTTACAAGAATCGCTAATGACGTAAAACATGTATCATTCTTATGGCGGGTCAGTCCAGTATATGGTCTCTAACATATACCTATGTTAATGACTTGATAACTATTTATCCATGATCAGTAAAACATAATCATAAGTCAACTAATATACTGGTGTACATTTATAGCTTGTATACAAATATATATTTATATGTATCTGCAAGTATATTTGTCTCCACAAATATCCTATAAATGACCAGGGACGATTTAGAATAGCATTCATAACACTTTATAGTTTTACTATAAAAGTCACGCACTTTGATGACATAAAGCTGAATTGCATATTCATGGTCTATTTTAATTATATTAAAATAACCTATACACACATATTATATGCAATATCTTAGAATAAATATTATGTTTGTTATTACAATCCATCATCTAGGTCACAAACACTTTGGCCTAGGGCATAACTCCATCAATCTCCCACTTGCACTAGGCCAAATCAAATAAGTATCTCATACTCATTGATCTATGTGATATCACATACCAGTTGACCTAACATGATCACCATCATTTAAGGGAATGGGTTCTTAAATTGATTATCAAACATGCAAATACTTTGCATATTTTTATGTCCACCATAATCTAAGAAGAATACTTTATCATTCTCAAGTATATAATCATACTCTTGATTATTATTTAGTGACTTTCACTAAGATTAAACTTATGTGTGCTTGTTACACTTAATTCACATCATATGTAATTATGCTCCCACTGAATTTCCTGTCAACATAAGATTTATCTTTAATTTTTGAAAAAACCAAATTGTTTGGTTATTTCATCAAATGATAAATATTCACCTAGAGATGTTTGCTTTAATTCCTAAATGAATTTATGCTACTTGCAAACTCTTTTCAAAATTTTTAGGATAGACAAAACTCTCAAGTTGTATCATATACATACTTTCATATGTTTATATTAAGAAACAATGTCTTGACATCCACTGGGCATCTTTCATACTATGAATATATTAGCATGATGACTTGGAAAAACATTATCATAGTCTATACTATGACTTTCTCTTAATTACAAATCATGTATTATATGTTTGCACATTATCCATGTCGGTCTTTCTTTCAAAACCGTGTTTCCATCTGATGGATCAATCAAATTCCAAACTTGATTGTCTGACATGGATTACATCTCAACTTTTAAAGTTTCTAACCATTAGAATCTTTATTCATCATATTCTATTAGTAGAATGTGAACTCATCATCTATGAGTACGAATTTTATCATTAGACACGAAAAATCTATATATTTTCGGGCCTGCGATAAATTCTAATAAATTTACATGAATACACTTATGCTATATACTCAGACTCTTCAACATCTTGGCAGTCTAGTTTATTAATTACAGACTCAACTACTAGTTGAAATCTGAATTAACTTCCATCCGAGCATTACGGTCAGTATGTGGAATTTGAACTTTTCAAATTTACTCCCACTAATTCTTTTGGAAACACTTCTTCCAAAGAGATATAATTTTCGAGTAACAAACACTTTGTTCTCATATTAATTATAGAAGTAATAACCTTTACTTTTCTTAGGATATTCCACAATAAGCACTAATCCGATTAGATGCATGATGCTTCAATAGAGTATCATATCCTCAAATCTTGATAAAAGACAATCTGATACACCTACCAGTCCATATCGCATATGGAGTCTTTTACAACTACTTTAGATGGAATTATATTTAGTATGAACGCAATAAGAGCGTAACCCCGAAAGAAATAGAAGATATATTTGACTCATCATAATCGAACTATATCTAATAAAGTTCGATATAGTTATCATGATGATCAAACACTTGGTTCTCGAATCCTCGATCTCATCAAAGAAATTTGATTTTTCGAAGCCAAGTTATTCTCCACTTCATTATTTGTAACTTTTGATCTTTTCAAAATATTCAAATTTATTGTTTCAATAAAGCGATGAAGTAGTTTTCTCTAGCACCTTCACTCATTCATGAACATACATCACTATGTATGAGAGCCAATAAGTAACTTACTTTCACCTTACTTTGTGAAAGACGTATATGTTATCTTGTCTAATAAATAAGTTACACATGTTTCAAATGATTCAAAATCAAATGAATTTGAAAATCCATCTTAATGGATTTAATAAATGTTCATCTTATTTAAGTAGATCAAGCGGCAATGCTAGATTTAAATTCTTAATATTAATGTTATAGATAAACTTATAATTATCTTGTTCGATATAACACATAAGGTAATTTTTCTATTGGAACATTTCCAAAGAAAATTGACATTTGTGAATGGTGAAATTATTATTCTCAATAATAAATTAATAACCATTCATAGATAAACTCAAACTATAGATAATACACAATTTATTGTTGAAATTAAATAACAATTATTTATGTCGGCGATAAGTCCAAAAAGACAATGTAAATAAATGAGTTACTTGAGAAAATGCAACAACTTTTGTTTCATTTGTCACTCATATGTTAACATCATATTTACTCAATAGTCTACAACTTTGTCAGCACATTTTCACAAATGTGTGATTCACATCGTGTATCTAATACACATGATGGAAAATAGACAAGTTAATTTCTATAATAAAAATACTTGAAGCAGTAGTCACGCTATCCTTTCATTCCCTTTTTTCATATCTTCTAGAGAAATTATGGTTTCTTTCAATGAACCGATTCACTGCAAAAGATACTAATTTTTTACCTACGGCCGAAGCCCCGGCAACATCTTGCCCTTATTTTTGGGAGTATTTTTTTACGTTCCTTTTAAACACGAGAACATTATTGACAACATTTATCCATGTTCATTTTAATGATTATAAGCATCTTATATTATCTGTCCTTCTAAGGACCTATTGTGAGACATAAATAGATATACTATTCGAATTGAATAATATGCAAAGACTATTATTCTTTAAATATTTCATATAATGGCTCCCACTATTTTTTAATCAAATCAATAACCCTCAATCGCATTGATTCAGAAACTTTTAATCCATGAAGTTTCATAGTGATACAAGATCCATATTTAAATTAAGTCCTAGTGAGCTTTAGCTCATCGCCCAGAACTTAACTTATTTAGGTAGAAATAATTCCAATTGTATCTCATACATCTCTTGAACAACATAGGATAAGAATCATATGCCCGATGTATATATCCTATCATATGTCCCGAGCCCAAGTCCGACTTGATAGCCCAGTTAAATCAAACCATGTCTAATCATCGGCAAAATAGTACCCAACACACTCAGCTTTGGCATGACCTATGTTGGCTCTCATTTCCCGCATTCTCTCCTCCTAAGATTGTCCCTACATACCCTGCTTTGGCATGACCTATGCAGGGTCAATCAGAGTATCGAGAGATTTAGACTTATGGAAGGCATTTCATGACTTAATATTATTTAGAGGGATTTTGAATTTAATAATATATGTTATTATACAATCTCCAAAGAACATCACATGCACTAATAGAATAAAGATAATAATGATGATATATCATGGCCTTGATCTTTATGAACTAATATAAAGATTTTCTAATATATATTTCATCTCCATGAAATTTTTCTTAGATTGTATATGAAAATCTTATCTCCATGTATAGAAATCGATGAACTCTTTCATCGCCATGATGTGTGGTTAAAAATGAACTTTTCATCTTAATAATGTATTCATGATGGACGATGAACTCCATCATCTCCATGATGGATGTGTTATGTCTAATGAACTCTTTCATTATATCAACACGTTTCAACAAATATATCAAATATAAACATAATCATATTATGTTTCGATTATTTAACCATTTATAAAATATATATATATATATATATATATATGTATATATATATATATATAAGGCTTACGAATGCGAATTCGGGGCACGGTCGTCATTGTCAACATTTGACAAGTCAAAAACCAATATTTGATTTGGTCAACATTTGACTACGTCAACGATCAACATTTGATAAGTTCAACAGTCAATAGTCAATATTTTGACCAGGTCATGATCAACTTTTGACCAATTTAATGATCAACAGTCAAGGGGTAAATTAGTGTAGTCAACTGTCAACAATTAATAGCCAATACAATCAACAGTCAACATAGTCCACAGTCAACACAGTGGGTCAACAGTCAACTATCAACATGATCAACATGGTCAACACCTGGTCAACTTTGCCAACACATATTTTTCTACACATTAATACATCATAGACATCTTTTCATGAATTCAGTACATCACATGCAACTTTTCATGAAATAATGCATCACATGCACCATTTCAAAAAGGCAATTCATGGTATGCACCCTTTCATGAAGACACAACTATTCAAGAGGTCGCAACTCTTGCGATTGCAACTTTTCGGTCGTACCTCTTAGTTGCGCATGTCGATTACACCCGTGGGTCGCACCTCTTGGTCGCAACCGTTAGTCGCAACCTATTGGACGTGATATTTGGATCATATCCATTGGTCACACACTTTAGTCACACCTTTTGGTCGCACCCATTCGTCGCAATACGTGACGTTTGGATCGCATCCGTTGGTCACACCCTTTAGTCGCACCCTTTGGTCGCACCCATTCGTCGCAACCTTATGGACGTGACATTTGGATCGCATCCGTTGGTCACACCCTTTAGTCGCACCCTTTGGTCGCACCCTTAGGTCGCAATCTTTTATCGCGTCTTTTGGATGTGACATTTGAATCGCATCCCTTGGTCACACCCGTTAGTCACACCTTTTGGTCGCACCCATTCGTCGCAACCTTATGAACGTGACATTTGGATCGCATCCGTTGGTCACACCCTTTAGTCACACCCTTTGGTCGCATCCGTTGGTCGCAACCTTTCGTCGCGTCTTTTGGATGTGACATTTGAATCGCATCCCTTGGTCACACCCGTGTCGCACCTTTTGGTCGCACCATTTGGTCGCATCCGTTGGTCGCAACCTTTCGCCGCGTCTTTTGGATGTGACATTTGAATCGCATCCCTTGGTCACACCCGTTAGTCGCACCCTTTGGTCACATCCATTGGTCGCAACCTTTCATCGCGTCTTTTGGATGTGACATTTGAATCGCATCCCTTGGTCACACCTGTTAGTCGCACCCTTTGGTCACATCCGTCGGTCGCAACCTTTCGTCGCGTCTTTTGGATGTGACATTTGAATCGCATCCCTTGGTCACACCCGTTAGTCGCACCTTTTGGTCGCACCCATTCGTCGCAACCTTATGGATGTGACATTTGGATCGCATCCATTGGTCACACCCTTTAGTCACACCCTTTGGTCACAACTCTTGGACTCAACTTTTGGATCGCTTTCCTTGGTCGCACCTTTTAGACGCAATCCTTGGTCGTGACCTTTGGATCATATTTCTTGGTCGTAACTCTTGGATGCAACACTTGGACGCAACCTTTGGATCATATCCCTTGGCGGCATCTTTTGGACACAAGTTCTGGATCACATCTATTCATCGCATCTTTTGATCGCATCTCTTGGACATAACTTTTGGATCACATCCTTTGGTCATATCCTTTGGTCGTATTGTTTGGATGCAACTCTTAGATCATATCCATTAATCGCATCTTTTCTATTAAGAATATTCAACAGTTGAATACTCTATATGCAAGCCTTATAATTATAAATCAAAATTATAAATGGTATCTCAATTTAACCGAAATACGCACGTCGCTCTGATACCACTGTTGGGTTTCAGACGTGCATAACACAGCGAAAAACAAATATTTCGTCCAAAACCAATCCGAGGATCCGTGCGTATCGGTTAAATCAAAGAAATAAATCTTAAAGATACCTTTCGGATTACGCTAAATCCGTGACGCTCAAACCATGTTTGTTGTCCATGCGTCTCTAAACCGGTTACCGTCCTAACCGATTTTACGTCCGGCTAGGCCGTCTAGGTCGGATCGTGCGGAAGTCATCTACCGCACACACAATCGGTCTCTACCAAAACTCTCAATCAAACCGTTCTCATCTTCTTAGGCCGAATAGATCACAAGTGCCGAAAGTACGAACGCCTCTACCGGTGTCCACACGAACAAACTTCTTAAAACGGGAAGAAGAACAATATATATGCTAGTAGCTTGTTCTCCTCTTGCATAAGAAAACTCTTCTTATTTTATCTCACAAAAGATGTATATAATTTCTCTCATATAATCGCACTCTCTCATTTTTGTCATACAAAAAGAAAATAACCTTTCATAATTTTGTCATACAAATTAGAAAGTATATTTTCTCTCTTTTGTCTCACAAAAGAGAATGAGAAATAATGAGAGAGAGAATGATGTGTTGTGTTGTGAATTTGGACCCCTCTATATCCTTATATAGAGGTGAAGAGTCATGTCTCTTCATACTAAAAGTTGTGTATGACATCACTCATCATTATCCATATGCCATCATCTAGACTCTTCTAGATTACATGATCTTTTGTGCTCATAGTCTTTATATACATATATATCACATCTTATCACATAAGATGACAATATATTTTGTGACATTCTTATGCAACTCATCATATAAGTCGCTAGGATTTTCTGCGCCCATTTCAGTTTGTTCTTTGTGTGTGACCCTGTAGATTCACTTAATGTTGGCAATAGACTTGACAATCTATAAATCATGAGCGGACTCTAGCAAGCCATCATAACTACCCAATTTAAGTGAATATTGGTGATCCGATTTACGTAATCAACAATCACGTATTTAGTTCCTTTGTCACACGATATCTATATCGATCGTAAGGCATGTAATACGCCATCCTTATATTAATCGAATTAATATTTCTTGATCCTGAATTAAACTGAATAAGAACAAATGACATTAATAACTCTTATTAATTCATTTGAGTATGGCCATACATTTCTTTAGTTCAATTCATCAAGAGGCCTAAAGATACCTCTCTCGTTTATGACAGGAACAAATCCCGTCTTGATTGTACTCATCCGTCTACATGATTCATTATATACATAATCATAACCGTTATGATTACCCGGTTAAAGGCAGTGATAGATTATGTTAAAGTATAAAATTACTCATGTTGGGAACCGAGACAATCTCAGCTCAAAGGACTATAAATACTTTATGTTACAAGAATCGCTAATGACGTAAAACATGTAGCATTCTTATGGCGGGTCAGTCCAGTATGTGGTCTCTAACATATACCTATATTAATGACTTGATAACTATTTATCCATGATCAGTAAAACATAATCATCAGTCAATTAATATACTGGTGTATATTTATAGCTTGTATATAAATATATATTTATATGTATCTGCAAGTATATTTGTCTCCACAAATATCCTATAAATGACCAAGGACGATTTAGAATAACATTCATAACACTTTATAGTTTTACTATCAAAGTCACGCACTTTGATGACATAAAGTTGAATTGCATATTCATGGTCTATTTTAATTATATTAAAATAACCTGTACGCACATATTATATGAAATATCTTAGAATAAATATTATGTTTGTTATTACAATCTATCATTTAGGTCACAAACACTTTGGCCTAGGACATAACACCATCAGAAAGGACCAAAATGACTATTAGTGAACCAGGCCCCTATACCCAGCATGTGGGTCGAAAAGTTTTATCTCAAACTAGGGCACACAGTGACTCTCTCCCCAAAATAAAGAGAAAATCAGTGACGATTGGTACATGTAAATTAAAAATTAATCATTCTCATGAAAATGTTAATGAGCACACTAACATATGTGGCTTCTTGACAGCTCCGGTGAGAAATGAGGAGGGTCATCTCCGCTTTGATATAGAGGACTACCTGGATCAGGTTGATTATGAGGATGAGAATGAGATGCAGAACTAGGCTTAGGCCACCATATGGGAGCCCCATATATTGTAGTAGTTAATTTGTAATGGTAGTTAGGCTTTTTAATTTTCTCTATTTTGTCGTGGAACGTTAGGGGTCTTGGCAACCCAAAAAAATATAAGGTGGTCAAGGCCTTGATTAGGGACGCATTATGTAACGTAGTTTGCTTGCAAGAAACTAAGTGAGGCTTTACCGATTATTTTGATATGAAAAGAGTCTGTCCTCCCACCTTCAATGACTTCCAGTCAAATATTGCGATTGGCACCAAAGAAGGTCTCCTTGTGGCATGGACTAATGCATTTATATGTGAACAAGTCATTATTTTATCTCATTCTCTTAATATTGTGCTATCTCTTGCCTCTGGATATAAGTTTTTACTATCCAACATATATGGCCCTACAAACTAGTCACTGAAGCAAGAATTTCTGTTAGAACTAGAGGCCATCAATGCTAATCTCAACCTACCTTGGATAATGATAGGAGACTTCAATCTAATTCATAGTCCATTAGAAACAACGGGGACGGGTCACCTGCCGAACGAAATTCTACAGTTTAATAATACTATCAATTCTCTCAATATTCTTGAAGTACCTCTCTCGGGAAGAGAGTTCACTTGGTCAAATAGCTGTTCAGACATAACGCTATCACGGTTAGATAGAGCGTTCATATTCCAACACTTTCTGACTTTAAACATTATTCCGGCTTTCGTGGATATGCCCAGGACAACTTCCGTTCATGCCCCACTCAAGTTGACTCTTTCTAAATAATCGCCCAATACAATGAGGTTGAGAAAATTCGAAAGAACCTGGCTGCACCACAATGAAGCCAAGGTTATTTTTACATCAACTTGGCAGCAAACGTATGTGGGCAGCAATACTAATTCTTCCTTATCGTATTTAATGAGAATAGGCAAGACAAGACGGCTATAGAAGTATGGGCATAATTGAACATGTCCAATCAACAAACTTTCTTCTCCAACGTAAAGCAAACGTTAAAACTCCTTGATACTGCTGAGGAAGGCAGAACCTTAACTCAAGGGGAGAAAATGCTAAGAATAGACTTAAAGGAATACATTTTTCACACCGCCAATCAACTAGAAAAGAAATGGCAACAAAGAGCTTCATGTACCTAGTTAAAACTCGGTGATAAAAATACTAAATATTTCCACGCGGTGGCAACTACTAGAAGAATGCGGAACAATATTAATGTGATATCTCTTGAGGGAACAGTCATCTCAGATCCAAATGAGATTAAAAGACTATTTTTGAGGCATTTCAAGGAGAGCCTAGGCTCGCCATCCTTGAGTAACAATTTGATTAATCTGCAAACTCTTCTTGGGGATCATGATGACAATGTCAATCTTATGGCCCTTTGTCTCCCATTCAGTGAAGAAGAGATTTCTAATACCGTAAAAAAATTGCAAAAAGGCAAATAATCTGGCCCGGATAGGCTGCCCTTTGAATTCTTGCAACAATTCTGGCCGATACTAAAGCATGATATATGCAGATTAGTATATGACTTCTACTGGAACAATCTTGATCTTAGAAAGATTAATAAGGCCATGATCACACTTGCCCAGAAAAAACAGAATGCTTTAGCACTTGAGGATTTTCGACCGATAAGTGTTATAAACTCCCCGATAAAGATAATTACAAAGCTCCTAGCTGAAAGGCTTCAGGCCTTATATGCAGGACTTGATACACCCAAATCAAACGGCGTTTTTTAAAGGAAGATCTATTTCTGAGTCTTTCCTGGTGACTCGCGAAATATTACATTTCTATAAGAAAGCAAAAATACCAGCAATAATGCTTAAAGTAGACTTTCGAAAAGCATTTGACAATGTGTCTTGGTCATTTCTTGCTAATCTATTGGCAGTTCGGAACTTTCTGAATATTTGGATAGATTAGATTGGGAATTTGCTCAAAACGTCCAGCTCAACGATTAAGATCAATGGTGCTCCTACTCCTTTCTTTGATCACTATCGAGGCCTACGACATGGTGACCCGATATCTCCGCTACTATTTGATTTAGCAGTAGATGTATTGCAATCCATTATAGCTAAGTTAGAACCTTATCTCACAAAGAGTTTCAACTTGGAGACTCAAGTATTGCAATATGCGGATGATACTATTATTTTCATGGAATCTCATCCCGACAATCTCAAGATGCTATCACTAGCACTTGATATGTTTAAAAAAATGATGGGACTCCCTATCAACTGGACAAAGAGCTCATTTGTGCCACTCTCCATACCCAGTCATCTTCATGAATGTATCAAGAATATTCTCAAATGTGATGTTGGATCACTTCCAATGAAATATCTAGGAATACCTCTATCGATGAAGAAACCGAAAAAAGTGTGCTTTCTCCCCTTAGTGAAAATGATCCAAGACAAAATTTCATCTTGGAAAGGACGGTTTCTCTCTTTAGGAGGGAGAGTGATGCTCATTAAAGCAACGTTGGGAGCCATTACCACTCATATAATGCAAGTAACAAAACTGCCAAAATGGTGCATAAATGAAATAAACTAAAGTGTTAGAGCATTTCTTTGGAAAGGAAACGAAAAATACAAACCCGGGAATTGCTTAATAAATTGGGGTCGAGTATGCCTACCTAAAGAGAATGGGAGTTTAGGCATAAAAGATGTGGACACACAAAATAAGGCTCTATTATTGAAGTTGCCATGGAAAATGGACGGTCAACCGAACGGTATTTGGAAAAAATGTCTTGCAAGGCTATACGACATAAGTGGTTCAAACGACTTGCCCGAAGAACTAATTGACTTAATGCCATCCTACAAAACGTCCATTATCCAGCCAAGTGATGGGGAGCCCCTTAAATGGAGATGGGAGTCTTCGAACGTATTCTCTTCGAAGTCAGCCTACAAGTTTCTTTCAAACCCCAGAATGACAAGAACTTGGGGGACACAACTATGGAAGATTAAAGCCCCAAATAAGATCAAAACCTTTGCATGGTTGGCATACAACGCAAGCATGGTTGGCATACAACACAAGGCTAAATACGGCGGACTTATTACGTAACAAAAGGATGGCCACACGACACTAATTGCGCACTATGTGGAGCAATGCTAGAGACAAGGGACGACCTCCTAGTGCAGTGTTTCTACACTAGAGCGGTTTGGAAGCTGGTCGACCATTACACTCAATCCCCAGTCCAGACCATTCCAGCGGGAGATTATATATCGACGTGGCAAAATAATAGAAAAAAAACTGCAGGGTTGACGAGGAGAAAATGGGACACGCTATGGCTGGCGGTCTCATGGAATATAGTGCTAGAACGCAATGCGCGGATCTTCAACAAGAAAAAATTGCCGCCACTGAAGATAGCGAAGAAAGTGGCAGAACAGAGCTTCTTGGACCAGATGGTGTTAATGTAGCTTCTTGGACTGGTTAGTGTTAGTGTAGAAAATGGGATATAGATAGCAACTGAATGCTCTAAGTATGTAATTGCTAGTTTAATTGCTGATGTTTACATATATTAATACAAGAACCAACGCTGCTTGCGTGGTTCCTTAAAAATAAAAATAAAAACATTTTCTTATACTTCAGCAAGATTGTAGGAGCTGGATATAATGAGTATGAGGCTTCCATATGTGGAAGAAACTTCCACAGGTAAAATTTTATTATTCATAGTTAATCATGTTAAATCGATGTAATTTCTTTGTGATTCACATTAACTTATTGGGATATTTTTATGATGCAGGCTAATAATAAGAACAACCAGCCAACACAGTAAAATAAACACTCAATGAGACTACTTTACCGGTTATGATTTATGAAAGGTATCAGTATGAGTTATTTGATGTATTAGAACAAAAACAAATTATTGAATTGTTCTGTACATTCATGATATGTAATTCCTTGGCAATGTAACACATTATACAATCTCCAGTACATGCATTTGACTATTCAAAAATTCCTTATTTAATGAAAACATGGAGTGAGTTAAAAGAAAACATGAAATTAATCCTTTAAATACACACAATTAATTCTCTTGAACCCATGAATATAGACGGATAACCTGTATGTTAGTTAACCCTAAATGCAATAACCTGTATGCTAGTCGAAGAAATTAACTCATAATTCGTCTAATATGCAAATAATAAACAAATTAATAATAATATTAATTCAGAAATTATGAAGTGTTAACTTGATAAAATATATAAAATATCAACTTCATAAAATAGAGAATGGGATGAATTATTCAAAATAAAATTTATAAAAATTAAAAATACCCCTGGAATATTATAAAAAAAATATGGGTTATAACATCGACATTGCCCTAAATATTAATTATGTGATAGTAACTGATTTGAGAACCATGAATGCTGGTCCATTATCAGAGTGAGGGAGTCTGGATCATTTCACAGCATCAACAATAATATCATGCATCATTCAACTCATCTACTAACTCTCTCTGAAACTATTTCACTAACTTTCTCATTAACATTTAAGACTATATGATTTATATATTTGTAGGATCTGTGTCAGTAAGATAGTTAATAAAAAATAGTGAAATAAATTAGTGGTTGCTACACAGTTGTCCATTATCATGATTTTTAGTATTTTTTCGTCTATGTTTCTCTCTTTCTCTTACACACACATTTGTGCCTGCTTGCCCGCACACATACAACGCATGCTTACAACAAATTTACAGTGTAACTTGCATTGATGAACTCATGCAATGCACCACTTCACTCACAAAGAAGATGATTCCATCTTATTTAATTCTCTCTTAGGTTGTTGCTTATTGACAGGATTGCACACAATTCACAAAATGTGACAAATGGGTTTAGAATTGTGGATCTGATGGAAAGAAATCAGTTTAAGATTTTGGAGTAAATCAACTTTGTAAGATTGTTTTTTTCTTTATTCAACTATCTATAATGGTGATTTTTTTCCAAAGCCTTTTTGTAAATTAACTATTTCACTGTCACAAATTTACCAGTTACCCAATTCATTCCCAAAAAAAAAGAATTAAATACCAGTTATTCTATGTTACAGAAGGAGCAACATAATTTCAAAATTTTTATAGAATGAAATAATACAAGATATGAACATTAAGATCTCTTAACTTTTAACAAACCAGTCCAAGCATACCAGTTTCGTTTTATATTAGACTTGATCAATATTGAACCATGATTTCAGATTTCAATCATTTTTGTATTATTTTACTAGAATTGCAATATATAACTATTTCTGTAAATACGGATTGCACCTTTGATATTTTTCTAGAGATCTATCCAAACCGAAGTACTATAGAGACCTTATTTGACTTAACTTGATGACAACATGTAAGCTCAGTGTACTCAATTTGTTCGATGTCACTCAAACAACTTCACATACCGAGAGATTGTGTATAGATTTATTGCATAATGAATATGAACTAAACCAAATTGCCCCACATCTCGGGTTCAGCAATATCAACGATCCACATTGGCATAACAAAAACATTTTGTATATTTGTTTGAAACTCTAGTTAGACAATTCAACTCGTACCCAAATTGGGTCAACATTTAGTGATGAATAAATACTAAGAAGTTTTAGCATAACTAAAGTTTAGCATATGAGCTGCTATAGTGTAATGTATTTCTTTTTTAACTTTGCAATTGTATAATTTTACTACATTTCAAAATAATAATATTATTGTGACAACTTTCCTGAGATGTGAATTTTCTAAAATACAAATTACTCCCAAATTAGAATTATATTATATCATGCAAGTGTATGTTTTCAATCTTTTATTATTCGGTAATATATTTGTACCATTTTTAAGTTATGACACTTCATCAGAAAAAATGATTTCTCCCTTCATTTATCTTCCAGTATAAATAACCAATAAACACTAATGAAAAAGGAAAAGAAGCAAAAAAAAAAACATCTCAGATATCAAAACGATCAATTCCACAAACATTGAAAATTAAAACCGAGAATTAAAGCTCAGATAAAACTCCACTTCAAACGCACACCGAAAAAGCACAGCTAAAAGTAATAAACCAAATTAAAAACACAATTAGGTAATTCTCACCAAAGTGAGCAGAAAATAAAAAAACATAATAATTTTTCAATAAGGCCCCTTTAAAAAGATCTAATTAATTACCGCCTCCAACACAGAGATATCCGAGCGAAGAGCCTCCACCTGGTGCCGCATGTACTTTAGTCCGCGGCCGATCCTACAAAAATTAAAAAAAATTAATATTAAACATTCAAAATTAAAAATATAACTAACCCAGCAAAATTAGGGATTAATAAATGTAGTCCATGTACTACACATTCAAATTTTCAGTCCCTATACTTTATAAAATTGTGCATCCTTAAGTCCATGACTTAACGGATGGAATTAACACTGTTAATATTTTTATGGTCCTTTATTAAAAATAAAAATATATGAACGGGACAGGGAAAAATAATTTATTTTAAAAAATAAAAAATTCTTTTAGAAGAAAGAGTCAATAACTTTTAAAAATAAAAGATAGAAAAGGAAAATATTCATTTTGAACAATATTAACAGTATTAATCTCTTCGGTTACGTTAGGGATTAAACATGCAATATTTCGTAAAATTCAGAGGCCATAAATATTAGATATGTAGTACAAGGACCAATTTGCAACCAAATTATCCCAAAAAAAATCAACATTTTAAAATTAATTAACCCTAAAAAGTTTATTAATTCAAGACACATATCTTAATTCTTGATTACCGGTGATCTGACCGTCAGCATGGTGGTAATTATTGCTCTGAGAGTCCTGAATGCCAGCTGGGAGCTGCTTGCAGATGTCACCAGATGGAGGCAGGCTCGATCCGGTAGCTTGAGCATGAGCTGGCGTCGCCGGTGCCGGCGGGGCCGTCTTCTCGACAGGTGGCGCGCTCTCATTGGCTGCTGCTGCTGCGGGTTTTGGGGCCTCGCCGCCGGTTCCAAAGAAGTAGCCTAAGGAGCTCTGGCCGCCTCCATTGCTCACTCCAGACCCATTTTTGAATTGAGGTGAAAAAACTGCATTTTTTTAGGAATTTTTATGATGGATTGAGATTATCTTTGATGTTTTGATTTATTGTGAATAAATGCAAAAAATAGAAACGCATGATAAAATATAGAGAGAGGTTTAGAATTTAAAATTGAATTTCTGCACCTAATAACAGGAAATAAAATTCAATGAGCATGACAATTGTGATTAGGTATTTATATAGAGGAAATATGAATAGGTCTTCATATTTTAAGTGTCCATTCAATAAATGTATGGAATGGTGAAATTATGGAATAAAGAATAGTCGGTTATTTCACTTGCTAGCCAAGATAAAATAGTGAAATATTGGAATAGTAAAATAAATTAATATTTTTTATTGATAAAGAAAGAGAGAGAGAGAGAAAATTGAGTTTATTTCACTCTAATCCACTATTCATCTCTAATATGAAATAACTATTACACTTACACCTTTCACTCATTTTATTCCATAATTTTTTGTGTTCCGTAGAATACAAATTTTTATTCCACTAATCCATTCTATTCAACCCCTACCGTTTCGCCCGTTATCATGATAATGGGTTGCCATCTCTCATGATAATTGGTGATTTCATGAGTCATGATATTTGTGTAAATATAATCTCTCTCTCTCTCTCTCTTTCTCTAGTTCGTGGCTCCTTTTTTGCACATGCACACACAAAACATGCTCATAACAAACGTACAGTGTAATTTTTCATTTATGAACTCATGCAAAGAAGATGACTTTCATCTTATTTATCTTAGGTTATCATTTGAAAAGGAGAGAGAGATTGTGCACAATTCACGAAATAAGCAAAATGACAGTAGAAATGTGGATCTAATGAAGAAAATCAGTTAAGATTTTGGAGTAAATCAAGTTTGTAAGTTCTTTTTGTCTATGCACTCTTGTAATTTTTGTAATGGTGATTTTTCCCGTTATTTCTATTAAATGAACTATTCCAATGTTTCAATTGTTATTTTAGTAGTACACGTGATAAGCATATTACCTACAATTCAAAAAAAATGAAGCATATTATCACTTATAATATGTTATGAAGGAAGCAACAGAAATTTCAAAAATCTTACATAATGAATGAACACAAGTTATAACCAATAATATATTTCATTATAACCAACCAGCCGAAGCATACCAACCTCCAAGAAATTATTAAATTGACCGAAATTACACGATAATTTTACATTTCATCTGTTATGTATTACTTGTTACAATTGCAATATATGATTATGGGTGCATGTGCCATTTACAGATTACACCTTTAATATTGCTCCGGAGATCTATCGAAATACTAGCACCATGTTATGTATTACTTGTTACAATTGCAATATATGATTATGGGTGCATGTGCCATTTACAGATTACACCTTTAATATTACTCCGGAGATCTATCGAAATACTAGCACCATGTTATGTATTACTTGTTGCAATTGCAATATATGATTATGGGTGCATGTGCCATTTACAGATTACACCTTTAATATTGCTCCGGAGATCTATCGAAATACTAGCACCACACCTTTAATATTGCTCCGGAGATCTATCGAAATACTAGCACCACGCTCTCATTACAACTTAAATATTGATTTGGAGATCTATCAAATACACCTTTAATATTGATTTGGAGTAGTATTGAGACATTTTGTTTAGATTTATTACATATTAATATGAGCTAAAGCAATTTTCTTGGTATCACAAGTCCAGTATTATTAATAATTACGGATTCAATGACCAAATTGTTATGTTTACATGTTTTTTTTACCATAATTAAATGGTGTATCTAATCTGATATAGTTGGAGTACAACAAATTTTCTAACACAACTAAGTTAAACAGATGAACAACGAATATAATATACTAAACTTCAGACTTCAATTTGGATAATGTTACTCCACTTCAAAACAATAATATTATTACAACTTTTGACAGGATTTGAATTCTCTAAAAAATTACTCCCTACTTAGAACAGGCTGTCATATATTATTATCTAAAAGACAAATAATCTTAATATATATGTGACATTTGATTGAGACTAAAAAAATCCATACCAACCAATAAAACCAGGAGGATTTATTCCTCTCACTACAACGAAGAACTAAAAAACCTAAAAAAAAAAGAGTAAACCATCTCATATCACAACCAGAATAACAGAGAACCGGTAATAAAACAATCAATTCCACAAACATTGAAAAGTAAAACCGACAATTAAAGCTCAGATAAACTCCAATTCAAAAGCACACACAAAGCACAACTACTAGTAACAACCCAAATTAAAAACAGGATAAAGTACTTCTCACCAAAGTGAGCAGAAAATTAAAAACATAACAATTTTTCAACAAACGCCTTTAAAAAGATTTAATTAATTACCGCCGCCGCCAAAGAGATAACCAAGCGAAGATCCTCCACCTGGCGCCGCATGTACTTTAGTCGACGGCCGATCCTTCAAATTTTTAAAAATAATATTAAACAGTTCAAATTTAAAAATATAATTAACCCAAAAAAATTTGGGACAGATAAAATAACCATTAGTCCCTGTGCTTTAATTGGGTCGCAATTTAATCCCTATACTACACATTAACCTTTTTAATCCCTACTTTTTAAAATTGTGCATGCTTAATCCCTGATTTAACGGAAGAAATCAACACTGTTAATATTTTTATAAAATGATTATTTTACCCTTTCTGTTTTTTTTAAAATAATCTTTTAGAAAAATAAATAATTATTAACAGGTTTGTAAAAAATAAAAAAATATTTTACCAAATACAGACTAATTTTAGAAAAGTTATTTGTGTAGTGCAGGGACTAACTTGCAACCCAATTAATGTACACTACTAATATGCATTTATTGCAAAAGTTAATTAATCAAGACATGGATTATAATGTTTAAACTTTGAATTACCGTGAGGAAATTGCCGGTGTTTTGGCCCTCAGCACGGTGGTAATTATTGGTCTGAGAGCCCTGAATGCCAGCTGGAATCTGCTTGCTGATGTCACCAGACGGAGGCGGGCTAGATCCAGCAGCAGGCGCATGATGAGTTGGCGCCGCCGGTGCCGGTGGGGCCGGCTTCTCGACATGTGGCGCGCTCTCATTGGCCGCTGCTGCTGGTGCGGGTTTGGGGGCCTCGCCGGTTCCGAAAAGGTAGCCTAAGGAGCTCTGGCCGCCTCCGCTGCTCACTCCACGACCCATTTTTGAATTGAGGTGAGAAAGACTCTAATTTTGGGAGAAAAATTAAGAACGATTGAGATTATAATTGACCTTTTTATTTGTTTTGATTATAATTGACTTTTTGAATCTAATTGCTGGGAATAAAATTGATTCACAAGATTAAGCTTGATTAGGTATGAATGTATGTATATAAAGAATGTGAAGATTAATCCAGTAACAGAAATAAAATGATCTAAAATGGAACTAAATATTGATGAACAGAAATTAGATTGCTGATCCAGACATAAAATTTAGATCTGAAAATTTTCTTCACTAATCAAGGAGTAAAATAATAAACAATCACATAAATCGCACAGCAGATTAACAACAAAGAGTTACAAAACAACAAAAACTCAAGAAATAACGACTTCAAAAATCAAATAAGCAAAACCAAAAATTCAAACCTAAAAATAAAATCCGATCATTGTGAGATCTGATCGGGAAAAAATAGATCTGCGTTAGGGTTAGGGTTTCGTACCTCGGATCGATCAGATAGGAGATGAGTTTCGTGGAGAGAACGAAGCGGATATGAAATGAGAAATTTTCGTTCGAATATATTTCGTGAGATTTTTATGATTTTGTGGGACAATAATTGAAGAGAGAGAGGGGGGGGTTAAAATAAGAGGGAAGTTTAATATTTTATTTCACACTTTTCCATTTTTGACCCACTTAATAGATAAACTTTCAATATATGTCTTGTAAAATATATTTCCAAGGCTCTTCAAAAAATATAAATATATTAAAGTATGGTGAAATTTATATTTCAATAGATTTTTTTCTTCTAAATATTGATTGTTATAAATTTATAATTTCTTGAATTCTTAGAAAAGGTCATAGTTAATAGAGGAATTAAATCTGTAAAACACTCGAATATTGAAGGGTAAAATATCATTTTCACAGTATATTTTGACTCTTTGTGCATCAAAAGCTGGAGATGTCCATTATCTCCTCAAAAGTATCTAATATGCTGTACAAAATGAAAATGGAATTATCCACTGTTATTGAAACTGCAGAGAATTGATCTTCATAATGAATTTAGTTCATCGTACCGGCAGCATAGTAGGTGCCACGTTAGGTGGTACACCGTACACAAAAATTTAATATTTATTTTCCGAAACATCTGGCCGTTAAAATATAATCCAAGGGTTGAAAATAAATCTCGTTGCAAATAAATGAGGAGCGAATTATTTTGCATAATAGCACTTTTTTTTAGAATAATTAATTAAATAATATTATTTTATAAATAATTGGGTATCTAGTACTTCCGCCAGAAGGTCTGACGGAACTGAAGTAGTTCCGTCAGAACCTCTGACGGAACTAGTGATTTTTTTATTTTTGTTGATCCCAGCCATTTGGAACCCGTAAATACGCTTAATTAAGGAAAAAAGCCAGTTCCGCCATAGGGTCTGGCGGAACTAGGTAAAATTTATTTTTTCAGGTTAAACTCGTAATTTAGAAGGCCAATTAGCTCAAAAAATTACGAATTTATCAGTTCCGCCAGACCCTTTGGCGGAATCAGAAGTTCCGCCAGAACCTCTGGCGGAACCTCCATTTTATATTTTTTTTCCCTCTAACCAGCCATGAAAATTTAGCAAAAAATATATATATATATTGCTCATAGTTCCGCCATACCCTCTGGCGAAACTATGAACAGTAAATTTTTTTTTTTTTTTTTTTTGCTACATTTTCATGGCTCTTTAGAGGCAAAAAAAAATATGAAATAGGAGGTTCCGCCAGAGGTTCTCCGTGAACTGGGTTCCGCCGAAGGTCCGGCAGAAATGCTGAATTCGTAATTTTTTGAGCTAATTGGCCTTCTAAATTAAGAGTTTAACCTGAAAAAATAAATTTTACCTAGTTCCGCCAGACCCTATGGCGGAACTCGCTTTTTTCCTTAATTAAGCGTGTTTATGGTTGTCAAATGGCTGGGATCAACAAAAAAAAATCACTAGTTCCGCCAGGCCCTCTGGCGGAACTGCTTCAGTTCCGCCAGAAGGTCTGAAGGAAGTGCTAGATATCCAATTATTTGTAAAATAGTGTCATCTGATTGATTATTGTTGAAAAAAAGTGTTGCTTTGAAAAAAAATTCCTTTTCTTACAGCCAGTAATATAGTTGCAAATAAATGAGAACATTTTTTCTTTGAAAGTTAATTGTTTGTTTATGTTGTATTAATATTAAAAAATAGTGTTATAAGTTATGTTGCACGGATGCGGATGTCGTGTCTGTCATGACACGGACACGATGACACGACGAATCTCAAAATTCATAAGGATACGACATGTTATATATATATATATATATATATATATATATATGGGGCAGATCCATTCACACCTTATTTTGACTCCCATCTATGACTCCTTTTTTAGACCCTTGGATCAAACTAGATGGATGGATACGATTAAATCAAAGAAAGCCACACCTGCCCATAGCACAACCCCCTCTCTCTCCCCTGCCCCTGCCCGAACTCTCTCCCCCCTCTCTCTTGCTCGAGCTCTGTTCTCTCTCTCCTCTCTGTTCGAACTAAACGGATCTCGCACCTAGAGCTCGAACCAGGGCCCAGCCGGCTCCGTCTCTCCTCTCTCCGTCTTTTTCTCCCTCCGCTCCTTAAGCAGATGGCTCAAGCGTAAACCCTTCACCTCTTCTTGCCTCATGTCTGACAGAACCAGACGACGCAGAAAAAGAATTGGCTTCAGTCTCAACTGAAGGTAAAGGAAAAAAATAAATAAAAAGGTTAGTGATTTTTTTTCTAGTGTCTAGTATCTCTTTTTAGTCGGTAATTGAAGATGTTTAAGTACTTATTTAGGATAATCAACTCTGATTCTGTCGCATTTGAGAGTAATTACGATTTATTTGAATTGAGTTGTGGTTATTACATCTTATTTGAGATTATTTGTTACATAATTATCCTTAATTTTCTGCTTAATTGAGACTAGTTGGATTTAATTTGGGGCCCTTAAAGATAATTAGCAATTAAGGCTAATTTTGATTTTTTTTAAGTTATAATTTTTTTGAAGTTAGTTGCATTAATATATTCTATTTTATTTGCAATTAATAGGCTAAAATACAAGAGTACTAGTGATGGAAAAGAAAAAGGGATTAGAAGGATGCTCACAATATGCTTTATGAAGGGAAAAGAAAGGAGGTATTTGACTGATTTATGTGGATTTCATGGTTGGAATTTTGAGCAGTAAAGTGGACCGTTTTGTTTCAGTTTTGCGACTGATTTTGAAGGGATTTCGAGGCTGTTGTGGGGCTGGTTGGGTACCGATTGTGAACGAGGGCTAGTATGAGACTGATGTTGTTCTGTTTGAAAGTAGATATTTGGTGTCTGATTTTTGCATTAGAATTGAAGGGCATTTGAAAGTTAATTGAGGTATTGGTTTAGGCCTTGATCGGAGCTGTTTTCTTACCTGGTTCAGGGTTATTTTCTAGGTTGTTTGTGGCAGTTTTGTACAGTTTGGGCCGGTTTTGATTACAGTTAGGTTCCAGAGTTAGGTTAAGATTAGGGTTTTAGGGATTAGGGTTAGTGTTAAGGTTTGTGTTCGGTTTAGGTTTCTGTCGATGCAAACGGATTGTATTTGTAAATGGGTGTATATGATTGAACGAATGAATAAAAGAATTGGGTGTATGGATGAATAAATTGAATTGTGTAAATTGAATGAATAAGTGTGTATGTATTGAATCCTTTTTTTTTTGTCTGTGTGTGTATTGAATTCATTTTTAAGGAGTGGTACCAAAATGGTACCAATGACCTTATTTGTAATATATACGAAAGTTATATATATGAAGGCATTTTATGTGATAGATAGTATACTTGATCGAATTAATTGTAAGTTTATTGTATAAATCATCAAAGTGTGTAAATTTAATATATAAACTTCTCATACTCATATCAGCTTGAAAATATCAATATCATTTATGTATAATCTCAATTCAAATTCAAGTTAAAAAAATGTACAGCTATCATTTCATATAAAAATCATAATACCATTAATTTAGAACCAAATACAATCCAATTGCAATGCCAATTAAAACACAATAGTTATTAAACCATACCAAATTTCATCATCAATTTCAAATATCACCAATTACACAACTTCAAAAAAATATATACTAATCACTCGTCAGATATTATACAAGTACTAATTACATATATACACAAATTCAATACATATAACCCTAAACAAATCTCAATTTCGACATCAAATGTCAACTATAATTTTTATACAATTTCACTACTTGACATGTCCTACGTACAATTGGAATCCATGTGATGAAGTATGTATGTCTTGTGCTTCTTGAGCCTATCCCATCTGCATACATGAAAAGAGAAGAAAATTTAAAAAAATGATATGGAAATAATTCGGAAAGAAACAAAAAATAACCATACATTAGTGCTTCTTACCAGTTTTACAGTTTATACTAATAAAGACAAGTATATAATTCTACATATAACTTCAGTGTCCTATTACATCATAAGTGCACAATTTGAGATTGTTTTATTGGTGCATAAATGAAAATTTGAGAACGATATGAGGTATAACTGGGGCAAATTTAGGCAATTAGCTCAAGGATGGAGTTAATATCAATGTTACAGAATGCGCTAGGCGCTAGTCGGGCGGTCGGGACCATCGAGAATTAATCGGGGATTAATCGGAGATTAATCGGACCTAGGCGGATTTATATTTTTTAGTATTTTTATATATTATATATAATTTTTGCGTTGAATATATAATTTAGAAGAGAAACAGAGGGGTGGAAGTTTTTTTTTTTTTTTAAACCGTTACAGAATGTGTGGGTATTTAAGCAAATTTGTAACGGTTAATTCATAAAAACCGTTACTAATTATACTATTAGTAACGGTTTTCATGAAAGAACCGTTACAGAATTGTCCAAAATCTGTAACGGTTTATTATAAACCGTTACAGATTGTGTGATATTCTGTAACGGTTCTTTCATAACAACCGTTACTAATAGTGTAATTAGTAACGGTTTTTATTAAAGAACCGTTACAATTATGCATAAATAGATATTTTTTTTTTTTTTACAATTCTGTAACGGTTCTTTAGGAAAAACCGTTACTAATATGTAATTAGTAACGGTTTTTATTAAAGAACTGTTACAAATATGCATAAATAGTTCACAATCTGTAACGGTTTATAATAAATCGTTACGGATTTTTTTTTTTTTTTTTTTTTTTTTTTTACAATTCTGTAACGGTTCTTTCAGAAAAACCGTTACTAATAGTGTAATTAGTAACGGTTTTTAGGAAAGAACCGTTACAAAGTTGCTTAAACACAAAATGGGGTTTTTTTAGGCGGGCTGGGCGGACAAAACGCACAGAAGGCCGACTAGCATAATTTCTAGGCGTTTTGCTCCCGCCTAGTGCCTGGACCGCATTTTAGAACATTGGTTAATATAAACCCTAACTACTCTCAATTAAACTCTAATTAATTAAACCCAACTCAATTCAAATAAACCCGAATTACCCCTAAATAAGAACTTTAACATCTTCAATTACTGAATTAAAAAAACAAAACTAGATACTAGAATAAAACCATTAACCGTTTCAATGTTCCTTTTCCTTCAGATGATAATGTAGAAGTTTTTTCGGCGTCATCTGATACTGGCGGATACGAGGCACAGAAGTGAGGCCTTCTGTTTTCTTTTCTACGGTCGTGTGTGCCGTCAATCTCGCCTAAGTCTGTCGTGTGAGAGACAGTGCTAGAGAGAGAGAGAGAGGCGTGAGATGAGAGGAGAAAAGAGACATGGCATAGCGATCTCAATTTTTGTATCGAAGAGACAAGAGGAGAAAGGAGAGAGAACGAGGTGTGGGCAGATAATTTCTGAATCGAAGAGAGGAGAGAGAAAGAGGCTTGGGCAGATAAATTTTTGTAATAATCTCAGCCTTTCATCATATTTGATCCAAAGGTCCAAAAATGGAATCATATTTGGGAGTCAAAGAATGATGTCAAGGGATATATATATATATATATATATATATATATATATATATATATATATATATATATATATATATATTTTTTATTTATTTATTTATATATATATATTATTTTTATGAAAAAAATACATAATTTAATTATTATATATATCAGTGTTTTAAATAGCGGCGCAATTACAGAAATTACCCATAAACGGAAATCACAATGAAATTATAGCAACAATAGCGTTTTCGCCACTACAGGCGCTATACCGGCGCTATTGCAGTTGAAATAGCAGAAAAAACCAACGCTATATCGCTATTTAGATAGTTTTTTTTTATTTAGACCCAAAATTCATTAACCTGAACCCAATCCAATAAGTAATTAAATCCAAACCTTATAAGTAAATAAACCCAAACCCAAAAAAAATAACACATTTTTTTCTCCATAGGCAAACGAAGGCAAAAAAAAAAATGATACAGATAAAAAAAAGATAAACCCAAACGCTATCTTTCTAAAATGATGAAATTGATTTATCATGTTCATCCGAAGATGATGAAATAATGAATGATAATTTCTTTTCATCCGAAGAGTAAATAATTAGTTTATTTTGGATAATTAAGTATTTGTGTGCTTATTTTAGATAATTAAGTTTTCATATGTTTATTTTATGTCGCATGTTTAAATGTGGATACTGAATTTTGTGTGGTGCATGTTTAATTATGGATTATTATAATATCTTTATTTATGGTGGTTTTGATTTTTATTTTTATATTGAAAATTTTGTTATAACTATACAAAATGGCATTTTCCCGCTATGAGGTCGTAGCGGCGCAATAGCGCCCGCTACCGCGATCCACTACAAAAAAAGCTCAAACGTTATGGACCGCTATATCGAATTTTGTGTGGTGCATGTTTAATTATGGATTATTGTAATATATATTATTTATGTCAATTTTGTTTTATTTTAAAAGATTATACATAATATTTTTACCTTATAATTAGAAAGTTATACGTAATATTTTATAATTGATACAATACATATAACATTTGAAGTTGTACTTTTATATGTGCATACAACATATTTGTCGTTTGACATGTTTGTGCATGAAAACTTGACATTAAATAATTAAAATTCATTTTAAATGTATAGTCCCACAAGTATTGGAATAGAAAAGTGAGATGAACTAGTCTCTAAAATACGATAATGATGAAATAGTACAATAATTGCGTTAACAAGTTCAATGCACGTGTCCGAGTAGCATCGTATCCGACACGGACACGGCCGGATTTTTAAAGTGTCCGCGGAACATAGGTTACAAGAGATATTTACATGAGGGGACTCACACCTTTTTTTTAAAAAGGAAACATGTCTAAAAGAAAGATGGAAGAAAAGAACACGAACAAAAACAATGTTAATCTAGATCTAATCTTCAGGTTCTTGCTCCCAATGCTTGGGTTCAATCTTTGATCGTCGGGATAGCCCGGTCTACATTGGTGGTAGTGGATTTTTCGCAGTTGCGAAAAATGCGATCATTTCTTCCCTTCCAAATTTCCAACAAGTGACGGCCCAAATAGTGCCCCACTTATGTTGGTGTTCATTGGCAAGTTTTTCATGGATTGCTTGGAAAATCTTAACCGGGTCATTCATCCCATGTGCGGGCCAGGTCATGTTATGGGCGCTCGCAAATTTTTCCCAAACTTCCTTTGCATAAGGGCATTGGGAGAAGAGGTGAGTGTGCGACTCCGTAGCAAATTGCAATGTACACATGTGTTGCGTGCAGCTTTGAAAGAATTATGCCCTAGGCCAAAGTGTTGGACTAGAAATTAGATAATGAGAAACACATTTATGACTAATATATTTGCATATATTAGATCGATCATGAATGACACTTCGGGTTCACATCATCGGAATACGTGATTCTGATAGTAGAACTGTGAACCAACGAATGACATTCTAAATCGTCCCTAGTGATATGTGGGATATTTATAGAGATAAACATACTTCAGGTAAGAAGCTACATATCCACACTAGTATATTCGCAGACTAGATGATCATGTTTTGCTGATCACAGACATAGGGATGTCAAGTCTGAAATATAGGTACGTATTAGAGAATACATACTAGACTGACCACACTATGAGAATATGCATGGTATATGTCATTAGTGATTCTCATATGAATAGTGTGCTTATTCCTACGACCTGAGGTCACCATGAATACCTTTATATGGAACTGAATACTTTAATATGATCCTATGTCATCCGTAACGAGATGATCATTAGGGTCATCGTTAGGTATGCACTGAATCATGACGAGGATTGTGAGTGACCAAGATGGGATTTGTTCCTCTCGTCAAGAGGGAGATATCTCTGGGCCCCCTGATGAATTAGGACTGAAGAAAATGCATGGTCATGCTCAAAAGGATTAACATGTGTTGTAAATATCATTTTGTATTTACTCAGTCTAATTCTTGATCAGGAAAGAGACGTTGATCAAACTCAAGGATGACATACTTCAATGCCTTATGATTAAGACATATATCGTAAAACAAAAGGAATAAGCAAATGTCTATTCAAGTAGGTTTATCATCGCTGATCATTTCATTTAACATGGGTAGTCATGACATTAGTCTAGAGGGTACTCATGACTTACGATGAACTACATTCATACGGGATGAAAATACCTCAAAACAGTTGTACTTATGACGTATAAATTGATGAACGAAATAATCAACTATTGGATTGTTGATTATGCAAAACAGTGTTATTCCATTGTCAACGGAATAGTTCCGCTCTCAACGGAATAGCTCCATTCGGAACGGAATAAATATGAAAACTGTAATGACCTTGGCTGCCAAGTTTTTTATTAAGGAAATATCTATTATGTTGCCAACGGAATAGTTCCGTTAGGAACGAAATAGGCGCAGTTTAGGGTTTTCAGTTAAGGTAACTAAGAAATCGTTCGTCTCCCTCTCTACTATAAATAGAAGGGCAGTCCCTCTCTATTAGACATACAATTCTCAAGCCTAAGAGACCGTTGTGATACATAAATAGAGAGGACTTTTGTGAGATAATTTCGGAAAGTATTTCCGGACTAGTCTAGCCGAGTCCGGTTATTCCCAGTGTCTGAAATTCGCGTGGATACAAGTAGAGATCTCCTACACTAGAGATTAGCGAGCGATCAAGTTCTTCATCCCTAGAAAGAGCAAGAAGGTTCGCAAAGTCGAGCTTCAGAAGCCAGGAAGGAGAAGGAAGCAAGACAGAAGTTCGTTCAGACCTACATCCGCTTCTCTCTCCCGGATCAGGAAGATCCGAGGTATAAATTTTAATAGCATAGTCTCGTACCTTGATATCCTTTACAATGTTCCTAGGGAGGGTTGAACCCGTAGGTTCTACTATGCATGTAACGTACATGGTTACAGGTTCCCCAACAAGCTTATCTCGGGTCATTAGTTTCCCCTTTGCTAGTAGTCACATAAATAACTTTATCCGAAGGGGGACCTTGAGTTTCCATATTTGTGCATGGGCTGTATCTTTTTGCCCTTTATCTGCAAAGAAGGCATAGGTTTTTTTAACGGAGAATGATTCTCCTGTTGGGTTTCTACCGTTCATAACACAGCGGAAAAACAAAAACGAAACAAAATCGAATTCGAAACCCAAAAGAAGGATCTGTGAATTACAATTAAATCAAAGAAAAGTTCATAATTTTGTACCTTCGGATTACGCTTAATCCGTGATGATCGAAAGCGAATTTGGATGACGTTTTTCTTTGCCCGATTTCAAACCGGTTTCCAAACCGATTCTTTGTATGTTTCGCCTAACCGGTCTCACAAACCGATCTCCAAACGAACCAATTCTCCAAACAAACCGATTCTCCAAACAAACTACGGTTTCAACCCAAATCACAAAGACGCCGCACTTCGCTTCGTCCTCTACCGGTATCCACACGAACGACCCCTTTGAATGGATAAAGAACTATATATGCTAGTATTCGTTCTTCATTTTTCTCACAGAAATAATAAGAGAATAATTTTCGGATTGTTCTCTCCTTTTGACTCACAAAATTTGGACGAAAATAATATGCCTTCATCTACCATTTTGGGGTGTCTCTTGTGTCTATATAGTTCATAAGTTTCATATCCTGTGTGCATGGTAACTATGTAACCATATATGCAACACACATTTTCATATAAGATGTAGGATTGGATGTCTTGACTATGTAGCAATTAATACAACTTATCACATAAGTTATGATATTTCTGTGTACGTCTCAATAGTTGTTCTTTGTGTGTGATCCTATAGGTTTACTTAATGTTGGCAACAATCACAATGGATTATAAATCATGAGCGGCCTCTAGCAAGACATCATGATTACCCAACTTAAGTAAGTATAGATGATTCAATCAAACATAATTTATGTTCATGCAGTGTATCCCTTTATTACACGATATCTATACCATCCATAAGGCATGGTATGTGTCAACCTTACGTTGGTCAATAAATATTTCTTGACAACGAATTTAATTGAATATGAAATGATATTAATAACTCCTTATTAATTAACTCGAGCACGGCCGTGCGTTTCTTCAATCAAATCATCAAGAGGCCTAAAGATATATCTCTCAATTTACGAGAGGAACAAATCCTATCTTAATTAAACTCTTTCCTCCGCATAATCCATTATATACCTAATTATAATCAAGACGATGTTAGATTATATTAAAGTATAAAATTTCTCATGTAGGAAACTGAGATAATCTCAAGTCTAAGGATTACAGATACATTCTTTACTGAGAATAATTAATGACACGAACCATGTAGTATTCTCACAGTGGGTCAATCCAATATATGGTCTCCAACATATACTTACGTTAATGACTTAATAACTCTTATTCATGATCAGTAAAATGTGACCATCAGTCAACTAACATACTGATATACATTTGTAGCTTATCATAAATTATGTTTGTCTCACAAACATCCTATGAATGATCAGGGACGGTTTAGAACATCATTCATAATACTTTATAGTTTTACTTTAATGATATAAAGCTGAATATCATATTTAAGGTTCATTTTAATAATAAGAATAAAATAACAAATACGCATTTATTATATAAAATATCTCTAAACAAACACAATGTTTGTTTAACACAATCCATACATCTAGGTCTCAAATATATTGGCCTAGGACATTCTATTAACAATCTCCCACTTGCACTAGGCCGAATCTAACAAGTATCTAATACCCATCGACCTAGCATGACCCTCATGCTTTGCTTGATAAAGTGGTTTAGTCAATGGATCAGCAACATTATCATCACCATCAACTCTGCATATTTTAATATCTCCTCTCGCAATGATCTCCCTGATCAAATGGAAACGTCGAAGTATGTGTTTGGTTCTCTGATGCAATCTTGATTCCTTTCCCTGTGCGATTGCCCCATTATTGTCACAATAAATATCCACAGAATTTGCGATACTAGGAACCACACCGAGTTCTTCAATGAACTTCTTCATCCAAACTGCTTCCTTAGCTACTTCTGAAGCTTCTATGTACTCCGCTTCTGTTGTAGAATCCGTTATAGTGTCCTGTTTGGAAGTTTTCCAACTTACTGCTATTGGGTTTCAGATGTGCATAACGCAGCGGAAAACAAAAATTTCGTCCAAAACCAATCCGAGGATCCGTGCGTATCGGTTAAATCAAAGAAATAAATCTTAAAGATACCTTTCGGATTACGCTTAATCCGTGACGCTCAAACCATGCGTGTTGTCCATGCGCCTCTAAACCGGTTACCGTCCTAATCGATTTTCCGTCCGTCTAGGCCGTCTAGGTCGGATTGTGCGGAATCATCTACCGCACATACAATTGGCCTCCACCGAAATTCTCAACAACCCGTTATCATCTTCTTAGGCCAAATAGATCACAAGCGCCGAAAGTACGAACGCCTCTACCGGTGTCCACACGAACAAACTTCTTAAAACGGGAAGAAGAACAATATATATGCTAGTAGCTTGTTCTCCTCTTGCATAAGAAAACTCTTCTTATTTTATCTCACAAAAGATGTATATAATTCCTCTCATATAATTGCACTCTTTCATTTTGTCATACAAAAGAAAGCACCCTTTCATAATTTTGTCATACAAATTAGAAAGTATATTTTCTCTCTTTTGTCTCACAAAAGAGAATGAGAAATAATGAGAGAGAGAATGATGTGTTGTCTTGTGAATTTGGAGCCCTCTATGTCCTTATATAGAGGTGAAGAGTCATGTCTCTTCACACTAAAAGATGTGTATGACATCACTCATCATTATCCATATGCCATCATCTAGACTCTTCAAGATTACATGATCTTTTGTGCTCATAGTCTTTATATACATATATATCACATCTTATCACATAAGATGACAATATATTTTGTGACATTCTTATGCAACTCATCATATAAGTCGCTAGGATTTTCTGCGCCCATTTCAGTTTGTTCTTTGTGTGTGACCCTGTAGGTTCACTTAATGTTGGCAATAGACTTGACAGTCTATAAATCATGAGCGGACTCTAGCAAGCCATCATGACTACCCAATTTAAGTGAATATCGGTGATCCGATTTACCTAATCAACAATCATGTATTTAGTCCCTTTGTCACGCGATATCTATATCGATCATAAGGCATGTAATACGCCATCCTTATATTAATCGAATAATATTTCTTGATCCCAAATTAAACTGAACAAGAACAAATGACATTAATAACTCTTATTAATTCATTTGAGTATGGCCATACATTTCTTCAGTTCAATTCATCAAGAGGCCTAAAGATATCTCTCTCATTTATGAGAGGAACAAATCCCGTCTTGATTGCACTCATCCCTCTATATGATTCATTGTATACCTAATCATAACCGTTATGACCACCCGGTTAAAGGCAGTGTTAGATTATATTAAAGTATAAAATTACTCATGTTGGGAACCGAGACAATCTCAGGTCAAAGGACTATAAATACTTTATGTTACAAGAATAGCTAACGACGTAAAACATGTAGCATTCTTATGGCGGGTCAGTCCAGTATATGGTCTCTAACATATACCTATGTTAATGACTTGATAACTATTTATCCATGATCGGTAAAACATAATCATCGGTCAACTAATATACTTGGTGTACATTTATAGCTTGTATATAAATATATATTTATATGTATCTGCAAGTATATTTGTCTCCACAAATATCCTATAAATGACCAGGGACGATTTAGAATAACATTCATAACACTTTATAGTTTTACTATCAAAGTCACGCACTTTGATGACATAAAGCTGAATTGCATATTCATGGTCTATTTTAATTATATTAAAATAACCTATACGCACATATTATGTGAAATATCTTAGAATAAATATTATGTTTGTTATTACAATCCATCATCTAGGTCACAAACACTTTGGCCTAGAGCATAACACCATCAATCTCCCACTTGCACTAGGCCAAATCAACCAAGTATCTCATACTTATTGATCTACGTGGTATCATATACCAGTTGACCTAACATGATCACCATCATTTGCGGGATTGGGTTCTTAAATGGATTATCAAACATTGTCATATGCAAATACTTTGCATATTTTTATGTCCACCATAATCTAAGAAGAATACTTCATCCTTCTCAAGTATATAATCATACTCTTGATTATTATTTAGTGACTTTCACTAAGATTAAACTTATGTGTGCTTGTTACACTTAATTCACATCATATGTAATTATGCTCCCACTGAATTTCTTGTCAACATAAGATTTATCTTTAATTTTTTTTTATAAAACCAAATTGTTTGGTTATTTCATCAAATAATAAATATTCACCTAGAGATGTTTGCTTTAATTCATAAATGAATTTATGCAACTTGCAAACTCTTTTCAAAAAAAAAAATTCTTTAGGATAGACAAAACTCTCCAGTTGTATCATATACATACTTTCATATGTTTCTATTAAGAAACAACATCTTTGACATCCACTTGGCATCTTTTATAGTCATACTATGAACATATGCCCAAGAAAATTCTGAAATACATAAGCATGATGACTTGGAAAAATATTATCATAGTCTATACTATGAGTTTAACTTAACCACAAATCATGCATTATATGTTTGCACATTATCCATGTCAGTCTTTCTTTTAAAACCGTATTTCCATCTGATGGATCAATCAAATTCAAAACTTGATTGTCTGACTTGGATTACATCACACTTTTCAAAGTCTCTAACCATTAGAGCCTTGACTCATCATAGTCTATTAGTAGAATGTGGACTCATCATCTATGAGTACGAAATTTTTATCATTAGACACGAAAAATCTATATTTTTCGGGCCTGCGATAAATTCTAATATATCTATTTGAATACACCTATGTTATATACACAGACTCTTCAACATCTTGGGAGTCTAGTTGATTAATTGCAGACTCAATCACTAGTTGAAATCTGAATTAATTTCCATCCGAGCATTACTGTCAGTATGTGGAATTTGAACTTTTCAAATTTACTCCCACTAATTCTTTTGGAAACACTTCTTCCAAAGAGATATAATTTTCGAGTAACAAACACTTTGTTCTCATATTAATTATAGAAGTAATATCATTTACTTTTCTTAGGATATCCCACAATAAGCACTAATTCGATTAGATGCATGATGCTTCAATTAAGTATCATATCCTCAAATCTTGATAAAGATAATCTGATATACCTACCAGTCCATATCGCATATGGAGTCTTTTACAACTGCTTTAGATGGAATTATATTCAGCATAAATGCAAAAAGAGCGTAACCCCAAAAGAAATAGAAGATATATTTGACTCATCATAATCGAACTATATCTAATAAAGTTCGATATCATTATCATGATCATCAAACACTTGGTTCTCGACTTCTCGATCTCATCGAAGAAATTTGATTTTTCAAAGCCAAGTTTATTGTCTACTTCATTATTTGAAAGTTTTGAACTTTTCAAAATATTCAAATTTATTGGTTCAATAAAGTGATGAAGTAGTTTTCTCTAGCACCTTCACTCAATGATGAGCATACATTACTATATATAAGAGCCAATAAGTAACTTGCTTTCACCTTACTTTGTTAAAGACGTTTATGTCATCTTGTCTAATAAATAAGTTACACATGTCTCAAATGATTCAAAACCAAATGAATTTGAAAATCCATCTTAATGGATTTAATAAATGTTCATGTTATTTAAGTAGACCAAGCGACAATGCTAGATTTAAATTCCTAATATTAATGTTATAGATAGACTTATAATTATCTTGTTCGATATAACACAAAAGGTAATTTTTCTATTGGAACATTTCCAAAGAAAATTGACATTTGTGAATGGTGAAATTATTATTCTCAATAATAAATTAATAACCATTCATAGATAAACTCGAACTATAGATAATACAAAATTTATTGTAGACATTAAATAACAATTATTTATGTCGGCGATAAGTCCAAAAAGACAATGTAAATAAATGAGTTACTTGAGAAAATGTAACAACTTTTGCTACATTTGTCACTCATATGTTAACATCATATTTATTCAATAGTCTACAACTTTGTCAGCACATTTTCACAAATGTGTGATTCACATCGTGTATCTAATACACATGATGTGAAATAGACAAGTTAATTTCGATAACAAAAATACTTGAAGTGATAGTCACACTATCCTTTCATTCCCTTTTTCATATCTTCTTGAGAAATTATGGTTTCTTTCAATGAACCGATTCACTGCAAAAGATATTAATTTCTTACCTAAGGCCGAAGCCTCGGACAACACCTTACCCTTATCTTTGGGATTACTCTTTACGATTTTTTTTTAAGCACGAGAACATTATTGACAACACTTGTCCATGTTCATTTTAACGATTATAAGCATCTTATGCTATATGTCCTTCTCAAGGATCTATTGTGAGACATAAATAGATATATTATTCGAATTAAATAATATGTAAAGACTATTATTCTTTAAATATTTCATATAATGGCTCCCACTATTTTTTAATCAAATCAATAACCCTCAATCGCATTGATTCGGAAACTTTCAATCCATGAAGTTTCATAGTGAGACAAGATCCATATTTCAATTAAGTCTTAAGTGAGCTTTGGCTCATCGCCCAGAACTTAACTTATTTAGGTAGAAATAATTCCAATTGTATCTCATACAACTCTTGAACAACATAGGATAAGCATCATATGCCCGACGTATATATCCTATCGTATGCCCCGAGCCCAAGTCCAACTTGATAGCCCAGTTAAATCAAACCATGTCAAATCATCGGCAAAATAGTATCCAACACACTCAGCTTTGGCATGACCTATGTTGGCTCCCATTTCCCGCATTCTCTCCTCCTAAGATTGTCCCTACATACCCAGCTTTGGCATGACCTATGCAGGGTCGATCAGAGTATTGGGAGATTTAGACTTATGGAAGGCACTTCATGACTTAACATTGTTTTGAGGGATTTTATTTAATATTATATGTTATTATGCAATATTCAAAGAACATCACATGTACCAATAGAATAAAAATAATAACGATGATATATCATAGCCTTGATCTTTATGAACTAACATAAAGATTTTCTAATATATATTTCATCTCCATGAAATTTTTCTTAGATTGTATATGAAAATCTTATCTCCATGTATAGAAATCGATGAACTCTTTCATCGCCATGATGTGTGGTTAAAAATGAACTTGTCATCTTAATGATGTATTCATGATAGATAATGAACTCTTTCATCTCCATGATGGATGTGTTATGCCTAATGAACTCTTTCATAATATCAACACGTATCAACAAATATATCAAATATAAACATAATCATATTATGTTTCAATTATTTAACCATTTATAATATATATATATATATATATATATATATATATATATATATATATATATATATATATATATATATATATATATATAAGGCTTATGAATGCGAATTTGGGGCACGGTCGTCATTGTCAACATTTGACAAGTCAAAAACCAATATTTGATTTGGTCAATATTTGACAAGGTCAACAGTCAATGGTCAATATTTTGACCAGGTCATGATCAACTTTTGACCAATTTAATGGTCAACAATCAAGGGGTAAATTAGTTGTACTCAACTGTCAACAATTAACAGTCAATACAATCAACAGTCAACATAGTCCACAGTCAACACAGTGGGTCAATAGTCAATTGTCAACATGATCAACATGGTCAACACCTGGTTAACTTTGTCAACACACATTTTTCTACACATTAATACATCATAGACATCTTTTCATGAATTCAATATATCACATGCAACTTTTCATGAAATAATGCATCACATGCACCATTTCAAAAAGGCAATTCATGGTATGCACCATTTCATGAAGACACAACTATTCAAGAGGTCGCAACTCTTGCGATTGCACCTTTTCGGTCATACCTCTTAGTTGCGCATGTCGATTACACCCATTGGTCGCACCTCTTGGTCGCAACCGTTAGTCACAACCTATTGGACGTGATATTTGGATCATATCCATTGGTCGCACCCATTCGTCGCAACCTTATGGACGTGACATTTGGATCGCATCCGTTGGTCACACCCTTTAGTCGCACCTTTTGGTCGCACCCATTCGTCGCAACCTTATGGACGTGACATTTGGATCGCATCCGTTAGTCACACCCTTTAGTCGCACCCTTTGGTCGCAACCTTTAGTCGTGTCTTTTGGATGTGACATTTGAATCACATCCCTTGGTCACACCCGTTAGTCGCACCTTTCGGTCGCACCCTTTGGTCGCATCCGTTGGTCGCAACCTTTCGTCGCGTCTTTTAGATGTGACATTTGAATCGCATCCCTTGGTCACACCCGTTAGTCGCACCTTTTGGTCGCAACCTTTCGTCGCGTCTTTTGGATGTGACATTTGAATCGTATCCCTTGGTCACACCCGTTAGTCGCACCCTTTGGTCGCATCCGTTGGTCACAACCTTTCGTCGCGTCTTTTGGATGTGACATTTGAATCGCATCCCTTGGTCACACCCGTTAGTCGTACCTTTTGGTCGCACCCATTGGTCGCATCCATTGGTCGCAACCTTTCGTCGCGTCTTTTGGATGTGACATTTGAATCGCATCCCTTGGTCACACCCGTTAGTCGCATCTTTTGGTCAAACCCTTTGGTCGCATCCATTGGTCGCAACCTTTCGTCGCGTCTTTTGGATGTGACATTTGAATCGCATCCCTTGGTCACACCCGTTAGTCGCATCTTTTGGTCGCACCCTTTGGTCGCATCCATTGGTCGCAACCTTTCGTCGCGTCTTTTGGATGTGACATTTGAATCGCATCCCTTGGTCACACCCGTTAGTCGCACTTTTTGGTCGCACCTTTTGGTCGCATCCATTGGTCGCAACCTTTCGTCGCGTATTTTGGATGTGACATTTGAATCGCATCCCTTAGTCACACCCGTTAGTCGCACCTTTTGGTCGCACCCTTTAGTCGCATCCGTTGGTCGCAACCTTTCGTCGCGTCTTTTGGATGTGACATTTGAATCACATCCCTTGGTCACACCCGTTAGTCGCATCTTTTGGTCGCACCCATTCGTCGCAACCTTATGGATGTGACATTTGGATCGTATCCGTTGGTCACACCCTTTAGTCACACCATTTGGTCGCAACTCTTGGACTCAACTTTTGGATCGCATTCCTTGGTCTCACCTTTTAGACGCAATCCCTGGTCGTGACCTTTGGATCATATTTCTTGGTCGCAACTATTGGATGCAACACTTGGACGCAACCTTTGGATCGTATCCCTTGGCGGCAACTTTTGGACACAACTTCTGGATCACATCTATTCATCGCATCTTTTGATCGCATCTCTTGAACATAACTTTTGGATCACATCCTTTGGTCATATCCATTGGTCGCATTCTTTGGATGCAACTCTTGGATCATATCCATTATTCGCATCTTTTCTATTAAGAATATTCAACACTTGAATACTCTATATGCAAGCCCTATAATTATAAATAGTATCTAAATAGCATATATCACATATATACCGACTCAATTTAACCGAAACATGCACGTCGCTCTGAAACCACTGTTGGGTTTCAGACGTGCATAACGCAGTGGAAAAACAAAATTATCGTCCAAAACCAATCCGAGGATCCGTGCGTATCGGTTAAATCAAAGAAATAAATCTTAAAGATACCTTTCGGATTACGCTTAATCCGTGACGCTCAAACCATGCGTGTTGTCCATGCGCCTCTAAACCGGTTACCGTCCTAACCGATTTTCCGTCCGTCTAGGCCGTCTAGGTCGGATTGTGCGGAATCATCTACCGCACATACAATTGGCCTCCACCGAAATTCTCAACAACCCGTTATCATCTTCTTAGGCCAAATAGATCACAAGCGCCGAAAGTACGAACGCCTCTACCGGTGTCCACACGAACAAACTTCTTAAAACGGGAAGAAGAACAATATATATGCTAGTAGCTTGTTCTCCTCTTGCATAAGAAAACTCTTCTTATTTTATCTCACAAAAGATGTATATAATTCCTCTCATATAATTGCACTCTTTCATTTTGTCATACAAAAAGAAAGCACCCTTTCATAATTTTGTCATACAAATTAGAAAGTATATTTTCTCTCTTTTGTCTCACAAAAGAGAATGAGAAATAATGAGAGAGAGAATGATGTGTTGTCTTGTGAATTTGGAGCCCTCTATGTCCTTATATATAGGTGAAGAGTCATGTCTCTTCACACTAAAAGATGTGTATGACATCACTCATCATTAACCATATGCCATCATCTAGACTCTTCTAGATTACATGATCTTTTGTGCTCATAGTCTTTATATACATATATATCACATCTTATCACATAAGATGACAATATATTTTGTGACATTCTTATGCAACTCATCATATAAGTCGCTAGGATTTTCTGCGCCCATTTCAGTTTGTTCTTTGTGTGTGACCCTGTAGGTTCACTTAATGTTGGCAATAGACTTGACAGTCTATAAATCATGAGCGGACTCTAGCAAGCCATCATGACTACCCAATTTAAGTGAATATCGGTGATCCGATTTACCTAATCAACAATCATGTATTTAGACCCTTTGTCACGCGATATCTATATCGATCATAAGGCATGTAATACGCCATCCTTATATTAATCGAATAATATTTCTTGATCCCAAATTAAACTGAACAAGAACAAATGACATTAATAACTCTTATTAATTCATTTGAGTATGGTCATACATTTCTTCAGTTCAATTCATCAAGAGGCCTAAAGATATCTCTCTCATTTATGAGAGGAACAAATCCCGTCTTGATTGCACTCATCCCTCTATATGATTCATTGTACACCTAATCATAACCGTTATGACCACCCGGTTAAAGGCAGTGTTAGATTATATTAAAGTATAAAATTACTCATGTTGGGAACCGAGACAATCTCAGGTCAAAGGACTATAAATACTTTATGTTACAAGAATCGCTAATGACGTAAAACATGTAGCATTCTTATGGCGGGTCAATACAGTATATGGTCTCTAACATATACCTATGTTAATGACTTGATAACTATTTATCCATGATCAGTAAAACATAATCATCAGTCAACTAATATACTGGTGTACATTTATAGCTTATATATAAATATATATTTATATGTATCTGCAAGTATATTTGTCTCCACAAATATCCTATAAATGACCAGGGACTATTTAGAATAACATTCATAACACTTTATAGTTTTACTATCAAAGTCACGCACTTTGATGACATAAAGCTGAATTGCATATTCATGGTCTATTTTAATTATATTAAAATAACCTATACGCACATGTTATGTGAAATATCTTAGAATAAATATTATGTTTGTTATTACAATCCATCATCTAGGTCACAAACACTTTGGCCTAGAGCGTAACACCATCAATCTCCCACTTGAACTAGGTCAAATCAACCAAGTATCTCATACTTATTGATCTACGTGGTATCATATACCAGTTGACCTAACATGATCACCATCATTTGCGGGATTGGGTTCTTAAATGGATTATCAAACATTGTCATATGCAAATACTTTGCATATTTTTATGTCTACCATAATCTAAGAAGAATACTTCATCCTTCTCAAGTATATAATCATACTCTTGATTATTATTTAGTGACTTTCACTAAGATTAAACTTATGTGTGCTTGTTACACTTAATTCACATCATATGTAATTATGCTCCCACTGAATTTCTTGTCAACATAAGATTTATCTTTAATTTTTTTGATAAAACCAAACTGTTTGGTTATTTCATCAAATAATAAATATTCACCTAGAGATGTTTGCTTTAATTCATAAATGAATTTATGCAACTTGCAAACTCTTTTCAAAAAAAAAATTTTTTAGGATAGACAAAACTCTCCAGTTGTATCATATACATACTTTCATATGTTTCTATTAAGAAACAACGTCTTTGACATCCACTTGGCATCTTTTATAATCATACTATGAACATATGCCCAAGAAAATTCTGAAATACATAAGCATGATGACTTGGAAAAATATTATCATAGTCTATACTATGAGTTTAACTTAACCACAAATCATGCATTATATGTTTGCACATTATCCATGTCAGTCTTTCTTTTAAAACCGTATTTCCATCTGTTGGATCAATCAAATTCAGAATATTCTTGACTGCTGTCCAGTGACTTTCACCGAGATCAGATTGATATCTGCTAGTTGCACTTAATGCATATGATGCATCTAGTCTAGTACAAAGCATGGCATACATGATAGATCCAATAGCCGAAGCATATGGAATTTTATTCATGCGATTTCATTATTCCTAATTAGCAGGACGTTGAGTCTTACTCAATTTTATGCCATGTGACATTGGTATTAAACCTCTTTTCGAATCTTCCATTCGAAATCGTGTCAATACTTTGTCAATATAGATACTTTGACTTAGACCTATGAGTCTTTTAGATCTATCTCTATAGATCTTAATGCCAAGTATATAAGTGGCATCTCCTAGGTCATTCATTGCAAAAGACTTTCCTAAAAATGTCTTAACATTTGCTAAAGTCGGAACGTCATTTCCAATGAGTAATATATCATCTACATAAAGTACTAGAAAAACTATTGCGCTCCCACTAACCCTCTTGTAAACACAAGGTTCATCTTCATTTTTGATAAAACCAAAATCTTTGATTACTTCATCAGAACGAAGATTCCAACTCTAAGATGCTTGCTTTAATCCGTAAATGGATCGCTGTAATTTGCAAACCTTACCAGAATTCTTAGGATCAACAAAACCCTCGGGTTGTATCATATACACATCCTCGAGTAAATTTCTATTAAGAATAGTTATTTTGACATCCATTTGTCATATCTCATAGTCATAATATGCAGCTATGGCAAGCAGAATTCTAATCGATTTAAGCATGACAACTGGTGAGAAAGTTTTGTCATAGTCTATACCATGAGTTTGTCGGAAACCTTTCGCAACAAGTCTCGCTTTATAGGTATGCATATTTTCGTCCATGTCAGATTTCCTTTTGAAAACCCATTTGCACCCAATGGTCTTAGAACATTCAGGTGAATCAAATAAGTTCCAAACTTGATTATCGTACATGGACTGCATCTCAGTTTTCATGGCTTCTAACCATTTATGAGAATCAGGACCTTTCATAGCTTCTTGGTAAGGTGTGAGTTCATCATCTATGAGCGCTACATTTTTATCATTAGTCACGAGAAATCCATATCTCTCGGGCTCATGACAGACTCTACCAGTTCTACGAGGAGCATCTTGTATTTCAAGATCGGACTCATCAACTCTTGAAGAGACTGGTGGATCTTCCAATGGCTGTGCATTTCTAATTAGTGGATCGTGAATTTCTTCAAGGTGTAATTTATTCCCACTAGTTCCTTTAGAAATAAATTCTCTTTCCAAATAGATACCATTTCGAGCAACAAATACTTTATTCTCGGATGGGTTGTAAAAGTAATATCCTTTAGTCTCTTTAGGATATCCCACAAATAAGCATTTATCATATTTCGGAGTTAACTTGTCAAAAATTTGACGCTTCACGTAAGCTTCACAACCCCAAACTTTAGAAAAGACAATGTGGGACTCCTCCCAGTCCATATCTCATATGGAGTCTTTTGAACAGCTTTTGATGGAATTCTGTTTAGTATGAATGTGGCAGTCTCAATGGCATAACCCCAAAAAGATATCGGAAGATCTGTTTTACTCATCATAGACCGAACCATATCTAATAAAGTTCGGTTTCTCCTTTCTGAGACATCATTCCATTGAGGTGTTCCAGGAGAAGTAAGTTGTGAAACTATTTCACAATCTTTAAGATGATTGTCAAACTCTAGGCTTAAATATTCGCCACCTCGATCTGATCGAAGTATTTTTATTTTCTTACCTAGCTGGTTTTCTACTTCACTCTTGAAAATTTTGAACAATTCAAAAGATTCGGATTTATGTTTCATTAAGTAAACATATCCATATCTACTTAAGTCATCAGTAAAAGTAATAAACTATCGAAAATCACCTCTAGCTGGTGTGCTCATTGGTCCACATACATCTGTATGTATGAGATCCAATAACTCACTTGCCTTCTCACCTCTTTTTGTGAAAGGATCTTTTGTCGTCTTACCTAATAAACAAGATTCGCACGTCTCAAATGATTCTAAATCAAATGAGTCTAAAAGTCCATATTGGTGGAGTTTAGAAATACGTTTCTTATTTATATGTCCTAAACGACAATGCCAGAAATATGTCGGATTCAAATCATTAGATTTAAATCTCTTTGTATTAATGTTATAGATAGACTTGTAATGTTCATGATCAAGATTTAAAACATAAAGACCATTTTCTAGTTGCCATTCGCATAAAAAAGATTTTCTTTACTTATGGTAAAGTTATTATTCTTAATAACAAACTTAAAACCATCCAAAACCAATCTCGACACATATACAATATTCATGTTCACAGCAAGTACATAATAGCAATTATTTGAATTTATTATAAGTCCAGAAGGTAAAGATAATAAATAAATGTCCACGGCTAATGCAGCAACTCTTGCTCCATTTCCCACCCGCAGGTCAACTTCTCCTTTCGCTAATCTTCTACTCCTTTGCAGCCCCTGCACATTATTACAAATGTGAGTACCGCATCCGGTATCTAATACCCAAGATGAGGAAGTAGATAAATTAATTTTAATAACATTAATACCTGAAGTAGTAGTCTCACTACTCTTCTTCTTCTTCTTTAGATCCTCCAAGTAGGTCTGACAATTTCTTTTCCAATGGCCTGGTTTGTTGCAAAAGAAACAAACACTCTCCTTGGGTTTCTTGCTCTTAGGTTCGGACAACACCTTGCCCTTACCTTTTCCCTTGACTTTGCCCTTGATTTTTCTCTTCTTACCCTTGCCTTTCTGAACCAAGAAAACATCGTTGACAACATTTGTCTTCATAGTCCCCTTGAAGTTCTTCAGCATGTTGTGTAACTCCGTGAGACTCTTGTCCATGTTATGCATATTATAGTTCATTATAAATGGCTTGAAATTCGGAGGAAGAGACCTAAGGATCAAATCGGTAGCCATCTCATTGCCAACCTTTGCCCCTAGTTTCCCAAGTTGATCAAGGTACCCCTTCATTTTCAGAATATGAGCACTCACCGAGGAGTTAGGAACCATCTTACAACTTGCTAATGCACAATGTGCATTATACCTCTCATTTCTAGCTTGCTCTTGGAACATTTCCTTGAGCTGTGCCAACATTGGAAATGCCTACCCAAATTTTTCATGATCCAAGGGATGATAAGTATAGATACATGGGAGGCATTTCTATGATACAATATTATATGAGGGATTGTTATGTTTAACCTTTTTTTTGTTTTAGTTGTTTTATTTTATCATGTATTTCATCACAGAACATCACATGCACAGATAAAATAAATATGATATGATATAACATGGCCTTGATGATCTAAATGAGCCAATCTTTAAGATCATTTCCTAAGATACATTCAACCACAAGGCATTGATGAACTCCTTCATCTCCATGATGTTGTATGAGGTGGACGGTGAACTCCTTCATCTCCATGATGCGTATGAGGTGGACGGTGAACTCCTTCATCTCCATGATGTGTATGATTGTGGTAGTTATATTATATATAAAATGAACGGAACCATGCCCGTCACAATACTATCAAAATAAATTACATCACATCAACCAAGAACGGAACCATGTTCGTTATTACATACATACATATATCACATATATCACATCATCACACACAAATCACAACCATTCATCACATATCTAATAGGTCATGTTATGTGCATTATGTTGTACTTTAAACCATTTTATGAAATATGTATAAGGCGTTACGAATATGAAATTCGGGGTCTACAATTAATCTATGCGTGAGTGCGGGATTCAGGGTACGGCCCCAAAAAATGGGGCTCCCGCTACCGGTCAAGGGGCAGAGCCCTTGCAGGTTTCAAGGGGCAGCGCCCCTAAAGAAATTTTATTTTATATAGTGCCGAAACTCAAAATTTCTTTAAAAAAACTTGATGTGTTGAATACATCTTTTCGAAATTTATTTAGTGTATCATATACGTTGTTTCATACATTTTCACAAAATTTAGACACCCATCCAAAGGTTATGATACATCACATGCATCCCTTCATGACATACCCAAGGCACCATTTCAATCAAGTTGCAACCTTTCATGATCAAGATCCATCACAAGTACCCTTTCATGAAGTCGCATCCTTTCATGAAATCGCAACCGTTCATAACGAAAATTCAACAATTGAAAAATAACGCCTCAAATCAAAAGAAATATTTCGAAAATGGTTTATCCGTCTTAATTTAATTGGAATTCACATGGCTCTGATGCCACTGTTCGGTTTCTACCATTCATAACGCAGCGGAAAAACAAAAACGAAACAAAATCGAATTTGAAACCCCAAAAAAGGATCCGTGAATTATAATTAAATCAAAGAAAAGTTCATAACTTTGTACCTTCGGATTACGCTTAATCCGTGATGATCGAAAGCGAATTTAGATGACGCTTTTCTTTGCCCGATTCCAAACCGGTTTCCAAACCGATTCATTGTATGTTTCGCCTAACCGGTCTCACAAACCGATCTCCAAGCGATCTCCAAGCAAACCGATTCTCCAAACAAACTACAGTTTCAACCCAAATCACAAAGACGCCGCATTTCGCTTCGTCCGCTACCGGTATCCACACTAATGACCCTTTTGAACGGATAAAGAACGATATATGCTAGTATTCGTTCTTCATTTTTCTCACAGAAATAACAAGAGAATAATTTTCGGATTTATCTCTCATTTTTGTCTCACAAAAGTTGGATGAAAATAATATACATTCATTAATCATTTTGGGGTGTCTCTTGTGCCTATATAGTCCATAAGTTTCATATCCTATGTGCATGGTAACTATGTAACCATATATACAACACACATTATCATATAAGATGTAGGATTGGATGTGTCACTTGACTATGTAGCTCTTCATATAATTTATCACATAAGTTATAATTTTTCTGTGTACGTCTCAATAGTTGTTCTTTGTGTGTGACCCTGTAGGTTTACTTAATGTTGGAAATAATCATAACGGATTATAAATCATAGCGGCCTCTAGCAAGACATCATGATTACCCAAATTAAGCAAGTATGGATGATTCGATCAAACCTAATTTATGTTCATGTATTGTATCCCTTTGTTACACGATATCTATATCGTCCATAAGGCATGGTATGTGTCAACCTTACTTTAGTCGATAAATATTTCTTGACACCGAATTTGATTGAACATGAAATGACATTAAGAACTCCTTATTAATTCACTCGAGCATGGCCGTGCGTTTCTTCAATCAAATCATCAAGAGGCCTAAATTTATGAGAGGCCTAAATTGAGATATCTCTCTCAATTTATGAGAGGAACAAATCCTATCTTAATTAAACTCTTTTCTCAGCATAATTCATTATATACCTAATTATAATCTTTATGACCCCTGGTTAAAGACGATGTTAGATTATATTAAAGTATAAAATTTCTCATGTAGGAAACTGAGATAATCTCAAGTCTAAGGATTACAGATACATTCTTTACTGAGAATAACTAATGACACGAACCATGTAGTATTCTCACGGTGGGTCAATCCAGTATATAGTCTCTAACATATACTTACGTTAATGACTTAATAACTTTTATTCATGATCAGTAAAACATGACCATCAGTCAACTAACAAACTGATATACATTTGTAGCTTATCATAAATTATGTTTGTCTCACAAACATCCTATGAATGATCAAGGACGGTTTAGAACATCATTCATAATACTTTATAGTTTTACTATCAAAGTCACATACTTTGATGATATAAAGTTGAATATTATATTCAAGGTTCATTTTAGTAATAAGAATAAAATAACCAATATGCATTTATTATATAAAATATCTCTAAATAAACACAATGTTTGTTTAACACAATCCATACATCTAGTTCTCAAATATATTGGCCTAGGGCATTCTACTAACATCTCTTGTGCTACGTTCCACACTGTCTGTCCTCTTGCATGGAACGGATGACGTTTTGAATATTATTTTGCAGTTCTCGGAGTTTGTTCTCATGTTGCGTACTTAGTTGCCGATCTCATTGTCATGGGTGCTGCTAGTTTGTCAGGATCTAGCTAACTGTGCTAGTTTTATTGTGGGTCCGAAGGTACATGCCCGGGTAATCCTGTGTTAAAGTTCTTCCGTTCAACCATTTGTCTTTCCAAAAATTTGTGGTTAGCCCATTTCCTAGTTTGATGGTCGCACGTTCATTAAATAATGACATGATTTTTGTAAGGTCTTTAATGAAAAAACTGCTCTGTTTGTTGAGCCACATTCTTTCAAAAGAGCCGTAGCATTTCCAGATGTGAAAGTCCACAATCCCGATGCATTGTTATTTGCTTGCCAAATCAACTTCATTATCAAGGCTTCGTTGTAGAGCTTGAGATCTTTGATCCGTAGACTTCCATTCTTTTTAGATGTGCATAAAAATTCTCAATTTGTCAAATTCTTCCCTTTTGTGTATTCCTCAGTTCCTCCCCACAAGAAATTCCTTCTAAGCTTGTCTATTTCCTTAATTACCCATGATGGTAGTAGGAATGCTTGCATGAAGTAGAGGGGTTGCCGATAACACGGAGTTTAGAAGAGTCAATCTGCCACCTATGGACAAGAATTTGGTTGACCATCCTGCAATTTTGCTTCTTATTTTTTCCATCATTGTTAAGAAGACCTCTTTGCTTGGTTTTGCTAAAGAGAGCAGAAGACTCATGTATTTGATGGGGAAGGTTTGCTTATTGCATTGTAGGGTCTAAGTGATTGCTCTTCCACAATGCTCAGGGAGCTGAATCGGTGTATAAGATGACTTTGTGTTATTGACTTGTAGTCCTATCATCTTTCCAAAATATCGCAGAGCTAAATTGATTAGTTGGAGTTATTCCTTTCTTGGTTCAGTAATGATGACTGTGTCATATGCATATTGTATTGTTTGCATCTGAAGCGTGTGTGCTTGAGGGGCTAAAGAGTTTAGGTGGTTTATGAGGAATTATAGTGCGTCTGCAATCAGATTAAAGAGGAGCGGCGAAAGAGGGTCTCCCTGTCTTAACCCCTTTTTGGGGGAAAAAAGGTTGCAGGCGCCCATTGATCTTTAGAGCTGAACTTTAGGAACTTAGAAGATGATTTATCCATTGTATCCATTGGGGCGGAAGCCTCTTTGTTTCATGAGAGCTTTGAGAAAGTGCCAATTAACTTTGTTGAAATTTTTTGGAAAATTCACTCTATAGAGAACGGCCGGGGGTTTTGTCTCATCTAAATAGTTGATGGATTCACTAACTGCTAAAAAACGCATTAATAATTTGCCTGTTTTTAATAAAGGCATTTTGGTTTTCATAGATGAGCTGAGGTATTTTAGATTACAATCGAGTGGCAAGAATCTTAGAAATGAGCTTGATTGGCCTGTCGATAACACTGATCGGTTTGTGATCTCTTATACCTGTTGCATTATTTGCTTTAGGTATAAGAGATATGTGCTTTATTAATGCATGACAGATCGGCGGAATTATTTTCAAATTCCTTGCATAGCCAAAGTAGGTCATTTTTTACCGTTTTCCAGTGATTCTGAAAGAATTCTACTAGGAAACCATCAGAGCCCGAGGCTTTACCCTTGGCTAGATCAAATAATGTTGTCTTGACTTATTTGGGAGTCATGTCAGTTGCCAGATCTTGTAAGTTGTCAATTGTGGGGATTGTGCTGAGAAATTCTTGCGGATGTTGTCCTATGGACGGGACCTGCTCTAATGATGACTTATAGAAGTCCTGGAAGGTATTTGCAATCTAGGTCTGACTAGGGCTGGTTTGTCCATTAATTTCTATGGATATTATTTCATTTGTCTGCGTGTTGGCTGACACAATTGAGTAGAAATTTTTTGTGTTTTGATCTTCCTCCCTAATCTATTTGCATCTAGCCTTTTGCTTCCATCTTGTTTCTTCCACATTTGCTTGTTCACATATTTTCTCTCAGTGCAAACCTCATTTTTTTCCCTTTTTGTGATGGAGCTCTGTGTTCTTCCACTCTATCTAGAGTATCTATAACAAGTTTTGCCAGGGTCCATTTCTTGTTTAGATTGCTAAAACTTTTCTTTGCCCAGGGCTTAAGGCCTAATCTCACTTTGTTGAGTTTGATGGCAATGTTGAAGGTTGAATTGTTGGATAGTCTGTCAGTGCCTCCATGCATGTTTGATGAGCTCATTTGCCTCATCATACTTTAACCAGGACAATTCCATCCGGAATCGATGCCTAGGTTGCCGAGAAGGCACACAGAATGATAGTTTTAGCAATGCATGGTCTGAGATAGTTGTCGGCCGTGCTACAAGCTTCGCGAGATGGTTGAAATCACTCCAATGGTGTGATAATAACTATCTATCTAGTTTGCTAAATGTTGGCGAAGGTCTTTTACTGGACCATGTAAAATTGCGGCCTTGAAGATAAATCTCCGAGACTTCAAGCTCATTTATCTTATCATTGAACATAAGAATTGACTCAATTGTATGATTGTGGCTTGTGGATTCGGTAGGATTTCTTATCATGTTAAAGTCTCCTACAATAATCCATGGCAAGTCATGGAGTTGTCTTATGTTATTAAGTTCATTAAAGAATGCTTTCTTAAGAGATGTAGGTATGGGACCGTAGACATTTGAGATCATGAATGTTAGCTTATTTCTAAAAGAAAGGATGCAAGTAAGCGAATAATCAAAAATGTTGGACGACAGGCATGTGTAGTCATTTGACCATGCGGTCATGAGTCCTCCCGCACTATTAGTGGCCGGCTTGCAAAAGTGCATTTCTCAAGTGAGGTGGGCAAACTTGCGTGCGCAAAAAAGGGGTTACATTATTTCATTTTGTTTCTTGAAGGCACAAAATAGAACATTTGATATCACGTAGTGAATTTTTAATGACATTGCATTTAAAACTAGAAGAGATACCCCGCACGTAAAATCAGGAGATATTAGTATTACCTTTATTTTTTTTTCTTTTGCATTTTTTTTTAATTTGATGTATCGAGTCATGATCTTATTAATATTTTGCTAAATAATGAAAACATGTAAAAACAAGATGAAATAAAAGAAAAAAAGAAAAACAAACAAATTGATGAACAAATTACAGGAAACAACACAACTATTCATCGCACAATTTCAGTGGTTACAAAAAATAAACTAAAAACAAACATGAAATTTCTACAATTTCATCATTTGCACTATATTTGCAAAAATACCAAAAAAAAAGACTGCCCAAATCTCTCATCAGCCTCAAATCCTCTCTATACGTCAGCACGCTCTAAACACATCATTTTCCAAATTACGCAACCATTTATTTATTCACACATTTTAATCACCTATATTATACCTCACTGTACATTTTCTACTGGTGGCATTTTTGCAATTTCGACCAAGATTTTATGCAGAGCCTGCGGTTTAGAGAAGAAAGGGGAGTGATCCGAGCCCTTAAGTCTGAATACTTTTTCAGGAGGGCTATTTTCGCACATTTTCTGCTGAACGGAAAGAGGTATCGCATTATCTTCTGATGCTTCCACATAAAACCTCCTTACCGTCCCGTATTTCTCTCCAGTCAAAACGATCTTCTCCAGTACTGGCGCAAATGGAATCGGCCTCATTGACACTGAAGCCAGTGATACATCCTAAATTTAAAAATAAAACTTATTAAAAAAGAGAAATTTTGGAACATATTTCTCACACAAAAGAAAATCATAATAATGATGACAACCTTAGAGGAGCTTTGATTAAAGAGCAAGTCGTTAATCAGAGCTTTGTCGAGAGTAATTGCGGTTGGAGGATTGTCTTTTCCGTTTGAGTACAAAAACACTTGCGCTCTTTGAAGCAAACCATTATTTCCCATCTGTGTTAAATTAACCAAATTCCAGCGTCACACATTTGAATCAATCAATCAATTAATTACATTATAAATTTGATTATGAAAGATGAAAAAGTACTTGTTGAGAGAAAAGGTCAAGAGTGGTTTGACCGTCGGTCAACATAGAGGCGCAAAGAAAAACGGCCTTTGAAATCTTGTCAGGAAACATCTCCATTGCGTGAGATATGCACGCTCCTCCAAAATCATGCCCCACTAATATCACCTAACAAAATAAACAAAATTATATAAAGATAAAAAAATTGCAAAAAGCCCCTGTATTATGCTTAATTACAAAAACAAGCCCCTCCATCATTGGAAATTGCAAAAAAAGAAAAACTTTATTCTCTAAGTTTTTTTTACTAATCGTTTTGGACTTCATCAAATCTCATAGTAAAATTATTTTAAAAAAAATTTAATTAGAATGATTAAAATTAAACAAATTGTGAGGATTCTATTGCAATTGCTTGAAGAATGGAGGGGCTTTTTTGCAATTTCCAATAATGGAAATGGAGGGGTTTTAACCTTTTTTGCAATTAATCATAATATAGTGACACTTTTGCAAAATTCCCCTTCTCATAAACTAAACTAAAAAAATCCAATGTTAAATGCGCCACCAACGTACTTTATTCGGATTGCAATTTAGTCCCTATACTATTTGATTTGAATATTTTAATCCTTGTACTTTATACAATTCTGCATGGTTAGTCCCCGACTCGGGGACTGATCGTGCACGTCTTAACAAAATACAAGGATTAAATAGGTCAAATCAATAAAAGTAGTGGGACTAGATTGCGACCCAAGTAAAGTACAGGGACTAACGGTGCATTTATCCCAAAATATATCAGGCTTAAATTGCAAAAAAGCCCCTCCATCATCAAAATTGCAAGAAAACCCTCAACTCTTTAAATTTTGTCAGATCTTGGGATAAAATTAATTTCATTTAAAAGATATAGTTAGACTGATTTATATAGCTTGACTAATAGTGTTAGGTATTAACAATCGGTAGGGTTAGTTTTCTTTTTGCAATTTCCATTAATGGAGAGGCTCTTGTTGCATTTTTAGCATAACACAGGGGCCCTTTTGCAAATTTCCTGAACATAAACCGAATTAAAAAATAAAAAAAATAAACGAACCTTTTGGTCTTGAGGGAGGGATTCCAGCAGTTCTGAAAGAGGCTTGATGTACTGAGACATGGACGTGATTTTATTACTGTCGAAAGAATGAATCCCCGATCCGGTGAGGTCAACGGCGTTGACTTTGAAATTGGAATCTTCTAGAAGAGCGATGGTCTTGTACCAGCACCACGCTCCGAACCCGCCTCCGTGCACCAACACGATCCTGTTTGTCTCCAAATCCTCCGTTTTTACATCCTGATTAGATAAAATAGAAAGGATTTTTAGTTAGAGCTTGTTTCAGTTTTTGGAGGGAGTTTTGAGATGAGAACATCCCTGTATTTTTCCGGTATTTACAAAAGTGCCACCTATCTTTTGGAATATTCAAAAGGCCTCCTAGTTTAAAGTTTTTATTTTTCAAAAACCCCATGATGAATATTAAAATGCTCAAAAAAAGGAAATCCTGAGATTTTCTTCGAAAACAAAAAAAAAGCGTAGCTAATGTTGAAATAATATGTGAACACCTTAATTTATTTTGAAATAATAGATAAATAATTTGAAAAATGTATTTACAGTTTGAGAACTTAGAAATTTAAGAGGGTTTTTGGAAATTGAAAAGTCAAAAGTAGTGGGGGTTGAATATTACATAAATTAGAGGTTTTTTATAAATTTGAGAAAATATAGGGGGTTTTTGGAAAATTTCCGTCTTTTAATGACATAAGGATGTTGTGTATTGACTGGTATTACCCTCTGATGATCACAAAGAAAATGTGGTAAATATTTCAAATTATATGATGGATAAATCATATTATAATGACAGAAAATGAAACTAGGTCAAACGGAGAAAGTATGTCAAAGAGAGGTTACAACAAATATGAACAAAAGGTCAAAATTGGCAGTTTTTAACAACTTTTCAACAAAGAATAATTCAAATTCAAAAACAAGATATTCCATTTATGAATATGCTGCCATGTTTTGCTCATTCATACTTTTTCATTTGAAAGAAAGAAAAGTTGAATTGAGGAATATAAAATGAAAATGACATTTTCAAAAATTCAAATTCCTTCATTATTACGTAAAATATCAAGCATAAAACATGGTGAATTTCATTAAATTAAACTTATCATTTCCATATACATGAAAAGAGTAAGATATGTTTTATAAATACTCACTTTTCAGAGGGTTGAAATGCAAATGTCAAAATCAAGAGGGGGGGGCCTATATAAATTTGGCTGAGCAACCACAACAAACTAAGAATATAACTAACTAATCTTGTTATGCTTTAATTATTATATTTTGAATTCTTCATTTCACCCCTTAAGTTCTGAAGAATTTGGAAAATTGCTCAAAATGCGATTATTATGCAATATATCATGACCAATTATTATGCAATAAACTGAAAAGAAAATAAATTAAGCAAGAAAATTTCTTGGTTTACCAAGAAAAATATCCAATCACAAGACACAAAATAATTGAACAAAGAACATATAAAAAACCATGCAGCATTTCAAGAACAAGTAGTAAGCCTTTCTATTTCTAATTTAGCTCTATTTTTGCACTATTCCAAAATCAAGACGCGCCAAACCCAAAACTCACTTGAACAGAACTCACAAAAACTCAAAACGATTCAAATCAAACACCAGATTAACAATCTCAACAAACAGTTCCATCAATAAATCAATCAATCGATCAAAGAAGAAGTTGAAGAAACTCAGACCTGATTAACGAGCTGCATGGGCTTCACCACCAAATCCCCGGCCTCCCTCGGCCTCGTACTCGAACTCCTCGTCAACCCCCCGCCCATCCCTCCCTCCTTCTTCTTCTGAAACCTCAGCGACGACGACCTATCAAACCCCTCCGCGCTGCTCCGCTGCTGCTGCAAGATCGCCGAAGCCGCAGCCTCCGCGAGTTCATGTATCGCCGCCGCCTCGTCCTCCCTCAGCCTCACGCTTCCCCTCCGCCTCGGCGCCGGAGGCTGCGCCGTTCCCGTCGCCGGAGCCCGCCGTCGCTTGCCCGTGCCCGGCGCTTGATTGTTGAAGCACGAGAGCATCGATCCCATATTCGAAGGGTAGTTTGGTAATTGTCTTGTGATTTGTTGACGATGGGAGCAGAGGGAAAAGAAGGCGTTGGAGTATTTATACGGTTGGACTGATGTAAAGGGGCTTCGAAGTGGGGTTAATTACGGGAATGACATTAACGTTGGCTGTTAAATGTAACCGTGTCTTACTCTTATTAGCAAATAAAAATTTATAATGTATATATAATTTATTTTCTAATGACAATATATACATAAAAAATGAAATTAGTATATAAAATGAAAAAACTGTATATAAAAGTAAAAAATAAATAAAAAATATACAAAGAATAAATAATATTATATAAAATGGCAAAACGTATATAAAAATAAGAAAACAGTATATAACATGAAAAATTAATATATCTATAGCGCCATCGTGCTACAGTCGTGTGACAATACCATCGTGTTTGCACATTTACCTTTCTATTTTATGTCATAGGAATAGAAACTGTAATTGAAATGATTGTATTGAAATAATGAATAAACAAATTTATAGAATGGTATAAATTATAAATAGAATATATGTTGTATGGATCAGAAGTAGAATAAATAAATCAAAGTAGCTTGAACTAAACTATACATGAATGCACATGAGACTTTTCAAAGATGCTTACATGACACAATCATGGCCATACTTTTGAAAGCAACCACTTATTAGCAGTAAATTGTTGAAAAAGTCTTGGGGTTTATTAATTGAGTTATTTGTTGTAATAACCTTAAAACAAAATGAAACTGAAAATGCAACTTCTATATTTGACTTTGTACAAAGAGTATTTTTGTATGTCATTTTCTCTTTGATTTGACATTATAAAAGCTATTTCATAATTGTCCTTCAAATTTGATCACTGAATAGATAAAACAAAAAAATGATTTTGAATCCTCCAAGTTCTTTTTTTTTTTTGAAGGAGCTACAGAATTTCCTATAGCTCATTTATATATTTCAAAATTTTTTTTTTTTTTTTTTTTTTTTTTGAAAATATGCAATAGAGGATCGTCTATTGTCGCTTACATTAAATTAAAGCATTCGTATTTACAAATTGCCACAAGTTCAGCAAGAGAAAAATACAAAAATAAAAAGCTACACTCCCCGTTACTATCCCATTCAACAAGATTAATCTTTCAATCCATAGCCGTTGTCCCTCCACTCAATAAACGCTTTGATTGTTCTTGTTGCAATTACTTGATCATTTAATGTCACTCCGTTGAAGATTTAGTTATTCCTTTCAGGTAAATGAATCATGTTCCTGTTAATCAGGTAAAATCACAGCGCTTCCTCGTAGTAGCATCTAAATTATTTTCTCTCTATAGCCAAAAGTTTAGAACTGATGTCACGTTGTGGAGTAAGATAATATTTTCCTTTTCTGAAATGAAGCTCCATACACGTTTAGAAAATTCGCAATTGCTAAGGATGTGGTTCAATTCTATCGTTTTTCGACATAAATAGCAGCTAGACGGGCCTAATATGCCCTTTTCTAGATATTGGAGAATGTCAGAATCCTATTGTTTAAGACTAATCATACGAAGATCTTCAACTTTAGCGCTCCTTTGATCTTCCATAGAATATGTACTCATGCACAATGTCACCTTCTATCAATAATGAAATTATACGCTGATTCCGTAGTAAACTGCTAGTTGCTAGTATGTCCCCTTATGGAAGTTGTGTTACTTTCTAGGAATGTATGGAATAGGTTGGTTAAGAGTATTAGATCTTTAATGAAGAAAGATGAGATTGATTCTGAAATGTTTTTAATGCCGTTTGTATCTCTAACGTTATATAGTTGTTTCAAAAGAAAGGTCCAGATGTAATTTTCTCCATTTTAGATCTGTCAGAGAGATTTTAAAAGAAGTACCTTATTCCTTATTTCTAAATTCGGCAATCCTATTCGGCCTGATTTCTTTGATAAACAAAATTTGTCCAATTTAATAAGATTATGTATTGAGGTACACTCTTTGTCCCCGCACCAAAAGAATGTGCGTATGATTCTATTAATTTCTTCAACTACCCTTTTTGGTAAGCAAAATTTATAGTTGGATCGATGATCCTTATAAATTACAGAGAGTTTTTCTTATTTACATAGAGAGAATGAAAGAAAAAAAGAGGTAGTTGCAAGATAATCCTAACGACTTGGCTACACTTTTTTAAGAGAAGACAGTTATCAAATTTTCGTTTTCCTAATTGATGAACCTGAGTAGCAGCTCCGAACTTTTGGCTTTGAAGTTAAAGATCTGATTATTCCGTTCTTTCCACAAACTCCAACACGTTGCAATCAAATATATATTCCAGTCTTTGACCTTCTCCGGCGACAATTTGGACCGATTTGATTCCCAGAATGAATGCTCAAAGTTTGAAAATACTCTATAAGCTTAAACATTAAATTGTTAATTTTGAAAAAAAAATATATTATAACTTTATTTTACGAGTTCAAACAGTGACAAATCTTTACCAAAATCATTGAGACGGATATATAGCTTCTAATTTTATCATAAAATACAGTAGTGCAGTTATATATATACTAGTTCTTCAAAATTTGGCAAATGATATCTTATGTAGTATATATCTAGCAAAAATTTTAAACTCATTAATTATGGATTGAATTAAAAAAAGTTTATTTCACAAATCAACTCTGATTAATTTAGTGATTAATTTAGTGTGAACGTCCAACTGAAATAGAGATGAATATACAATTACATAAGTTTGAGCGACTTAGATGCAAAAGACCAAAAATGAAAGGTGCCCCATTTCGCCCCCACTAACAATAAAACCCATTAAAGCACTAACAACCCTTTAATTTATAATTCTACTCCATGCCTCTAAGAATTTTTAATAATTATATATGAATTTTTAATTTTTCAATCGGCATATCATTTCCTTAAACAAGATGATAGGTCGAGGGCCAGAATTAAATTTAGTTGAAATACTAAATGAAATAAAGTTTCTTTAATTATATATGATTATATCGTTGAGGACTAGTAGTGATGAAACATGAAAAATTCAAAATCTTATTAATAACTTTGAATTGATGTTATCTATAAATTTAATCATTCCTTGTGTTATTCATTTCCTAGAAGATTTGAAACAATAAAACACTGAAATGGATTTATCGACACTAATCAGTTGACCGGAAATATTATTACTCCAACTTCAAGTCCATAATCTTATCTAGAGAAGATATAAGTCCATAATCTTATCTTTATGAGAATTTGTTTCAAATGCCTGAATTACATAATCAAAAAGTTTCCATCTCTCTTAATCAAGAGATAATAAACTAAGTAGGTAAAAAGTTAGGGGCCTTTTATTTAATTTTACAACAGTACTAACCATTCTAGGCTCTCAAGTCTCACATGTTATTTTCTAAAAGTTGCGTTCTAATTTATCTTTTTCTTCAAATCCTTGTTATCTGTAAGGATCTCTGGCATGTGCAGTTAATTACTAAACTGAGTGCCTAATATTTATTTCACTTTACTAATTATTAATTGAAAAAGCAGACGATTTGAAGTACTACAAGTTGATTCATGTTTCTTCATCCTATCTTTTGCTCCTTCTCTTTTCTTCTTTTCACAAAGAATTCAGGTGAAGAAGATGGGTGCCATCAATATTCATGCCTTGCCTCAAATAGTATTATATCCTTCCAATTGTTGTCCGAATGATATTGACTAAAATTCAGTAGTTTGCAAATGGTCCTCAAGCCGGGTTTGGGGAAGGTCCAACATAAGTTGGAGGATGCTTTATCCAACAAAACCACATTCGTTGGATTAAGGAATGGCTTAACCCTTGATAAGCGGAGCACTCACAAGCCATCAATATATTTATGGAAGTTTCTCAATTAAAATAGAGAATTTGGAAATCACGTGGAGGTACTATAGTTATTGTTTGTATCTTAAATATTTTTTAATTGATGTGTATATTTAGTTTAGTGAGGAACATAGCACATTTTACTTCAAAAAGTAGTATCTTATTTAAAAACAATATTTTGCTTAAAAAAATAGTAATCTTTGTTCATCAAGACATATTAGTGAGCTTGTTTAAAAAAATATTTTAAAATAAGGTATTATTTTTTTGGCCACTAAAATTAAATAATTTGAGAATGAAATTAAAATATTTTTTGTAAAATCTTCAAATAAACATTGATTAAATTGATTAATTCTTAAAATTAATTTATCTTCTTGAATTATTCAATAATATATGCATTATACATTTAAAAAAAAAATCATAAAATTATACTAAAATGATTTTATCAAGACAATGTGATTGAATATTTTATAGGGTTGAAACTGCAAATTTTACCCTTTTCTAAGAATAAACGAACAACATATGGATACGTGAGCTCCTGTGTATGAAAGTATACAATGAGTTGGTAATATAACCTATACTAAGTTACTAACTCGTTACACAATTATACATATAGAACCTATTTGTGTGGTTTGATTAATTAGGAGAAGCTTTTTCAGTGGAGATACTTGAACAAAAAAAATTAAGAACTTCCTATATTCAAAACATCTCCAATTTTAGCAACGCAGAAATGTTAAAATATGTAGCTTTTGTATATGTGAAAATCCAAACACTTCCAAAACTTCATGCAGCCCTCATTTATAGGCATTCCTTTTTTTTTTTTTTTTGAAAAATTTCAGAGAGGGCTTCTGTTGTCTCCTTCTGAATTGGATTTTTACTATCTGTAGAGTTGAATTTTACAAGCTTTTCCCTAAGTATTTACATTTTTCTAAAGATAAAGCAGTAAAAAAAAAAATAAAAAGCTTTTATATCTCGGCCCAACATGGGCCCAAACTCTATCCTAACCCACATTTCCAAATAACTTATCTTAGATAAACCATGATATAGTATGATATAGTATAGTAAAATGTGATATAATGCTGGATGATATAATATAATATAGTATAATATAATATGATATAGCATAATATGATATAGCATAGTATGATATAGTATAATATAACATAACAAAATATTACAATGTAACACAATATAATATAGTATGATGTAGTATAATAAAATGTAATATAATATAGTATCATATAACATAACAAAGTATTACAATGTAAGACAATATAATATAATATAATATAGTATGATTTATTATAGTATGATGTAGTATAATATAATGTAATACAATATAGTATGATATAACATAACAAAATATTACAATTTAACACAATATAATATAGTATGATGTAGTATATTATGATATAGTAGTATGATATAATATAGTGATGTAGTATAGTAAAATGTGATATAATGTTGTAGATATAGTATAGTACAGTATAATATAATATAGTATAATACAATATAGCATAATATGATATAGTATAATATAACATAATAAAATATTACAATGTAACACAATATAATATACTATGATGTAGTATAATAAAATGTAATATAATATAGTATCATATAGTATCATATAACATAACAAAAGTATTACAATATAAGACAATATAATATAATATGATTTATTATAATATGATGTAGTATAATATAATGTAATACAATATAGTATGATATACTATAATATAACATAACAAAATATTATAATTTAACACAATATAATATAGTATGATGTAGTATAATATGATATAGTAGTATGATATAATATAGTATGATATAGTATAGTATGATGTAGTATAGTAAAATGTGATATAGTATAGTATAGTATAGTATAACATAACAAAATATTATAATGAAACACAATGTAATAAAATATAATGCGGTATGATATAATGTAGTATGATGTAGTATAATAAAATATAATATAATATAGTATGATATTAACATAATAAAATATTACAACGTTAGAAAATATAATGTAGTATGATTTATTATAGTATGATGTAGTATAATATAATGTAATCTAATATAGTATGATATAGTATAATATAATATGTGGAGGTTATTTTCTTGAATTTAAAACTTTCTTCCTAAGTGAATTCATTGATAACAATTATATCTACTTTTTATTTACGACCTTTTCAAACCTATCAAACATATCAAAAAAATAATTCAAAATAATTCATTAAGTTGTTATGCATGTATATATCATTCGTATATGTATAACATATTTCATAACAGTCATTGAATCAAAGAGATTGCAAACTCCAAACTATATACAAAATTCATGCATATCAGCCGGAACTTTTAGTATAACCTACTGTACTGTTTACATGTAGAAAAATGAAACAACTGATGGATTATTCAAAAAAGGGTGGTTTCCAAAATAGTTATTACAATTTCCATAACCACATTGTTGTATTTGAACAATACAATTCTCAAACCTCAATGAGTAACAAAATGAGAAAAAAAAACCTCAACCAAAATTTAAGACAACATTCCTTTCTAAATCAAAAGCAAAATCTCCCTAAAACCAATGCAGATTTCATTTGATGATGCTGGCGTGGCAGTATGTAATTTGGCATTGAGATGCTATGTGTATTTCACTAGATTATTGTGCCTCAATAGATTGCTTCTCAAAACCGATCCTTCCTATTTAAAAAAAAGATTAAAATATAAAATACCACCATTTTTACTAATCTATTTTATTAAGAAATAAAAATACGTATTGGCAAGGCATTAAGTACAAACAATACATGGCCAAGGAAAAGAGCATCAACCTCTATTGGCTTGTAAAATAAAAGAAAATTTTATTTATTTTTCAAAATTGACCCTAAAATTTTAATTAATTAAAAAAGAAAAAAAGTGAAGTACCTGCTGTCAAAGAAAAAGACCTGATTGCCTAACCGTAAGGACAGAGCTTCATATGCTTCATTTGCCTTCTTGTATATCTAGTTTTATAAAAATAATTACATTATAACAAATATCAAACAATCATATATATCCCTCTAATACTAAAAATTTCCAAATTCTATTTACCATGAGTGAAATAATTACATTTATCTAATTCCTATCAGTGAATATAAAAAATGGATTCTTTTAACTTATCATTCAGAAAATAGTTTCAAACTCCAATTCATCCAAATAACCTCACTCACACCAAATTGGTTCACTTAACCACAAGTTCAGACCAATTTGGGATTTAATCAGACCAAACAACCCCTAAGTTACCCACTGCACTGAAATTCAAATCTAATCGGAGAAAATAAGCACTTATTTTTAGAAGTTCGAACCAAAAAATCTAAGATTTGAAGAAATTCAGAAGTAATGAGGCGAATTAAGCTTTGGTAATCCCTACTTAAACTCTATTATGAGCTGATTTGATGAAATAACAATGATTCATTCAGTATTGAATCAGCCCAAATTAAACCAAAAAACAGAATCCCTAACTTGTACTCGCCTGGAGATGGGGTGTGGTCACGAGAGGAAGAAGAGGATGACTCGCATGGCAGAGCTGCTTTCTGCGTGAAGGCTGAGATGGCTCCTAGACGATGGGGCGATCTGCTGAGATCGATCATCATCTTTTTGTTAGGTGTGAGTCGCAAGAGAGATAAGGTGTTAGGGAAAGAAAATCTCTATCGCCATTGTTGTTTGGTTAGAGACAAGAGAGAGGCAGAAGAATTATAGATGTCAAATGACCATAATACCCTTTCAATAGAAAATTGCAATCCACTTTTGAATGTATGGTAACCGGCTGGGGGGTAGGTATTACCGGCTGGTGACTTTCGGCGAGTTTTTTTTAGCTTAATATTGACCCTTAGATCTGCTGAAATGAACGGACGGATTTGATGGTAGGCATGGAAGAATTGGTCTTTGGGTGCATCTTATGTCCACCACAATATCCACAATATTGACCCTTAGATCTACTGAAATGAACGAAAGGATTTGATGATGGGCATGAAAGAATTTGCCTAAAATATTGTGACCTCTAATTAGTGTTACCGCTTAGGAAGAGAAAATTATATCTTTAACTCTACAAACTTTGGAAATATAAGATTCATAAATAAACTAGTTATTGTTTGTATCTTAAATATTTTTTAATTGATGTGTATATTTAGTTTAGTGAGGGACATAGCCTATTTTACTTCAAAAATTAGTATCTTATTTAAAAACAATATTTTGCTTAAAAAATAGTAATCTTTGTTCATCAAGACAAATTAGTGATCTTGTTTAAAAAAATATTTTAAAATAAGGTATTTTTTTTGCCACTAAAATTAAATAATTTGAGAATGAAATTAAAATATTTTTTGTAAAATCTTCAAATAAACATTGATTAAATTGATTAATTCTTAAAATTAATTTATCTTCTTGAATTATTCAATAATATATACATTATACATTTTTAAAAAAATCATAAAAGTGTACTATACTAAAATAATTTTATCAAGACAATGTGATTGGATATTTTATAGGGTTGAAACTGCAAATTGTACCCCCTTCTAAGACTAAACTGCAAATTGTACCCCCTTCTAAGACAATCTATGAAAGTATACAATGAGTTAGGAACATAACCCATACTAAGTTACTAACTCGTTACACAATTATACATATAAAACGTATTTGTGCCGTTTGATTAATTAGGAGAAGCTTTTTCAGTGGAGATACTTGAACAAAAAAAATTAAGAACGTCCTATATTCAAAACATCTCCAATTTTAGCAACGCAGAAATGTTAGAATATTTAGCTTTTGTATTTGTGAAAATCCAAACACTTCCAAAACTTCACGCAGCCCTCATTTATAGGCATTTTTAAAACATGTGAAAATCCAAAACTGTTGAATATATGGATTTGTTTTTCTTTATATCATTTTCATCAAAAATAAAGCAGTAAATACCATCTCTTTCAAAATAATGTGATAGTGGCGGAACATGTGAATTTTCAGTTTTTTCAAAAATTTCTCATTTGACTGACTAAACATGATTAATTAGTTCAAATGAACAGTGTTCTGCCATTCCGTCACTACTAGTAGCGGAACAGGAAAAAAAAATTTTGAGAAAAAATTAATTTTTTTTTCTGTTCCGCCAATGGAAGTGGCGGAACAGGTAAATTTTTCCCCTGTTCCGCCAGTGACAATAGCGGAACATGTTTTTTTTACTAATTAATCCCGTTTTTGAAAAATTATAAAATCCACATGTTCTGCCACTACTAGTGGCGGAACAACATCTGTTCCGCCACTAGTAGTGGCGGAAATGATAGTTACTCCATTATTTTCAAAACAGTGTTAACTATTAGTTTATTTTTGAAAAAATAGTATATAAAAAAAAATCGAACATATGCTTTAATAAATGTAAAACACATATACTAAGCCCAAGCACTTCAGATAAGCCCAAAATGCAGCCCATAGAACATAATTGCTGAGTGGATAATAAATGAACTCCAATCTCTTTCAACAATTCAAATTCTATAACTTTTACAACCAAATTGCCCGAATTTCCATAAACTAGCCCAATGTAACTATAGAGGGCCTAGATATCAAATCAAAATCTACAAATATTTATTATTTAACTCAAATTATAATGGAAGAAAACTACTCAAATTATAAAAATTACTTTTCTTCTTAATTGCTTTCTTTGATTGTCGGCCAAAGGTCTCAATCGATCCTTGTAACAAATCATGTGAGGCAACCTAGATAATGCTTGGCTGCTGCCTCGGCTTAAGATGACAATACAGCAAGTTTATATATCCATCAATTTCCTTGCATGTCATTTTCCTTCAATTATGGAACAAGACAACGACTTGTCATTTTGAACTTGATTGTGATGCTTGTTTGTCATTTTTGAATTTGATTGAAATCCAATTTTCATGCAAAAATGTTATATTCATAACAAGAAAACTGGCTGTACAACACTGACTTTTTTAAAAATTGATTTCTGAATAACACAAAGACAAAAAAAGTTTTTTTATCCCACAAAATTTTAATATTTACTATATTAACATAAGGCAGAAGAATTGTTTTGAGTTCATGTTTTTTGTAATTGTTGTTTGAGTTCATGTTTGGGCTCAAAAATTAAAATAGTAAAGGAAGTTGTGAGGGCAGCTTTATTTTATTTGCAATATTCACAATATATATAGTTAATATATATGGCTGCAAGGTTTATATGTAGTTTATGGATTTTTTTTTTACAACATAGGTCATTCATATGACTCTAGTTTGTTTGACTTTAAAAATGCACATTCATATGATTTCAATGAGAATTGTTTGGCCTCCCTACATTTTGAAAGAAAAAAAATTGTTTACTTGTTTGGGTTTTTCATTTCCACTAAATCTATTAACATCATACATAAAATGGTAAGACTTACGAATGTTATCAATTTAAATGTTGGTTCATATTTATTTTTTCCAATTAACCATTTGTACAACTGAATTTTCAATATGTTTGGTAACTTGTCAGGCAGAAATAACGTGTGAAATTTAATCATATCATAGATTTGTCTAATCTAAAATGATTAACTAATTATGTTGCATGGCAATGTCATTTTTTCTTTTTAATCATGTAGGAAACATAATGTTGGCAATGTTTAATTATCATGAGAGGGATGCTATTAGAAAAGTTAAACGTAGTACAGGCTCACCATGGAAGTATATGGACCGAGCCTATGATGAGACGACATGCCACTTTTTCCGCTTATGCGGCGTGTTTTCTATGTCTAGTTCTCAGAATGAACATTTTAATAGCAGCTGAACAATTAGACATGAGAATGATGCATGTTTTTTATTGAGAAACTATTAAATAGTGCCTGGGTCACCATGGACCAGCCTACAAGAATAATGTGCCTTGTCTTTTAATTTGCTCATCAGGAAAGTTCTCGTTGGCTGCGTCTTGTAAGTGAACATTTTATTAAGAGCTTGCTTTTGGTTTTCTTTTCTTTTCATTTTCTACATAAATCAGTCTTTTCAGTTCAAGAGATAAAAAAATTCTTATATTCAGTGACGAATCTGCATATCCAAAAAAGGACCCTAATGAAAATTAAATCAAAAGTTTTAAAATCATGGTGCACATAAACAAGAGCTTAATAAGAACTGACCCTCCAAGATTTTGACGGAATAGTATATATCAGTAGTGCTTTCGTGGAAAAAAAATTAAAATACATATATTTTTATGTATTTGACCTCTCTAAAAAATTTATACAGTATTAATCAATAGAGAGAATTTTTTTGGGCCCCGGGCCCCCAATAAATCGAGTCAAACTCCATGCTTACACCTAGAATTCCAACTCTATTACAAAATATATAAATAGAGGATTGTTATGTTGCTTTCTACTCATTATTAAAATCTGTCGCTGCTTATTTGTAACGTGAAAAACAACTAAATTTAGCTAGCCGATGTTCAGATGTGTTTATTTGGTCAGTCCTGTTAAAACTTTATACTGAACAATACAAACAAAACTTCAAATCAAACCGATCAAATAAGTTTTTGAACTGACTTGCAGGTCGAACCAAAGTGAAATGAATACCACGTTTATTCTATTGAACCGAACAAGGAGATTATATTAATTTAAAATAGAAATTTGATAATTAATACATATAGTGATATTAAATATTAAATATATAACTATGTAAAATTATCAATGTTATCGCTCACACGGTTCGTTGGCACGGTTTGACAAACTCACAAAATGAAAACTGCATGAAAAAAGCAAAATTAAAGAGCACGAATCAAGTTGAAGAAATCAAACAATTTGTTTTTTGAGTGTGTAGCCTGTGTAGGGGATAAGGCTACAAACGATTTTCATTAAAAGAAATAAAAGTTGCTAGAAATTAATATTACAAAACCACAGCCAAAGCAATTGAAAGATTAATCCTAACCCCTTATTTTTCATCTATTTTTTAGTCTCCTTAAAATATCACATCATCATTTTTATTTCGACCGTTAGATCAATTTTTTTGTCGAATCTTAGCCATTCATTTTCTCAAATTTATTAATATTTTATGATAATATTTATGTGGTTATTAAAACATAAGCATATGATTGGTTGAATTGGTGTTTTGTGTTTCATAACCGATTTAGTGAGAACCGTTCTGAGTTTGTTTGTGACCGTCAGATCTTGATCAGATGGTTTCAATGAATCATGATGCAAAGATATGTTCAATTATAAATATCAATAGTTAATGAAGAGTTCACTCATTAAAATATAAATAATTTTTCTTTTCTTCTTTAAAAATTATGATTCTCAACGAAATATTTTATTTCTAATGTTAAAATCGTCAAAGATAAATTTGTTGGAATTTTCTCTTTATTTTGAGTTTCATATTGTTATGGTTTCAAATTTTTTTCTTGCTAAAATATGTGAATATAGACTATATAAAATAAGATACACAAAAATGATATACTCATTAACTTACACCTTATATCTTATTTTTCATTTTTCTTTGAGCATTCTCAAGCGGCATACTGTCAATTTTATCTCGGCCGTTGAATCAATATTTTTTTAAATCTTAGATTTTCATTTAAACTATTATCATAATATCACATGTACCAATATTTAATGAAGAATTTTCTTATTAAAATATAAATAATTTTTGTTTTCTTCTTTAAAAAATTATAATTCTTAATGAAATATTTTATTTCTCATGTTAAAATCATCAAATATAAATTTGTTGGAATTTTCTCTTTATTTTTAGTTTCATATTGTTATGGTTCCAATTTTTTTTTCCGTGCTAAAATATATGAATATAAATTATATGAATGAATATGTACAAAAATAACATACTCCTTAACTTATACCTTATATCTTATTTTTTATCTCTCTTTGAGCATTCTCAAGAGACCTATTGTCAATTTTATCTTAGTCATTTGATCAATTTTTTTTAAAATCTTAGCTTTTTATTTAAATTATTACCACAATATCACATAAAGACATATTGTTATGATTCTAATATTATTTTTTCTTGATAAAATATGTGAATATAAACTATATAAAAGAATATGTAATAAAATGATAAACTCATTTACTCTTATCATATCCTCTTATACCTCTTTGAAAATTCTCAAGAGAATTATTATCAATTTTCTCTCCGCCGTCGAATCAAATTTTTTTTCAAATCTTAGCTTTTAATTTAAATTATCATAATATTACATGATTAGTTAGATTAATGTTCGGTGTTATATCTCGGTTATGTGAGAACTATCATCTCAAACAAAATTTCGGAATATTGAAAATTATATTATATTACTTAATGTATTATTGGTTTCATAATAATATATGTGTAATCCATACCATTTTAACATCTAAAAAAATAAGAAAAATAATGGCGACAAATTTTTGAAGAAAATGAGTAATGTTACGTTTTCCTATGTAATATATATATTTTTCTCATATATATAATATTAAATATTATTATTATTATTTATTTTTTTAAAGTTAATCATCTATTATTTAATCTTATGTAGTTTCAATTAAAATATTCGAAATAAATTATCTTGCATTTTATTTTTTTCGATTTCAGATCATCTAATCATGATTAATATTTAATTTATTTTTCTAACATAATATGTTAAGACATAATAACATAAGAAAATCAAAAACAATAATTTTGAATTTTCATGTATTATTTATATACTATAGATTTACAAGCTTTAATTTTGAATTTCATAATTACAAGTTATATATTATTAGATTGAAATAACTATTAAAATTAAAATACTCGCCGTGAAATGCGAGCATTATCCTAATATAAATTAAAATCAATCTCGAATAAGTAATTGAACCGAATGATCAGCACCCCTATCAATGTCTTCTAAATGATATTATAAAGGAACACCAAGATAAAAATATACTAAATGCGGGAAAGAGTGCAATTAAAAGTAAGATTCCTTGCTAGTTTCATAAGCCAACTGACGAAATGAAATTACTTGATCCAAAGCTACATCAAATTTTCTTTATTGCTCTTTGGCTCTTCTTTTTATTTTACTCGAAGTTGGAAAAATATTACCTTTAAAAGAATATTTATGGGAGAACTTCCATGGGTTGCCTTACAATTTATGGTACGTTAACTAATCAAGTACTATTAACTGATAAAATAATGGCAATTTCTAAACTTGTAATTTTCAAACTTATATAGTTTATTGAAAGAAAATAATTCCAAAGGAAAATGATTCATAATCTTTTTTTTTAGTTCTAAGTGGGAGATTCATAATCTTTTCTGAATTGGGTATCATAATTGTAATACAAGCCTTAAAAAAAATGCAATACAAGATGCTAAGAATTCAAATATCTTTAACATAACAAATGTAAAAATTGGAGTACTTTTCAGGCACTATTGGACACATCACAAAAAAATCATAATCTTGTCATTAAACCACCTGAAAAATATATAAAAAAACACCAACTGTCATAACAATTAAGCATATTATTATGAGTTCCAGAATAATTTATCATATTTTAATAAAGCCCTATGGTTTATTATTGTAGTTTCATACATACGAAGGAGGTTGCAAGTCACATGGATAAATCTAAATAGGCCAAAGACCTATACTATATACCTAAGCACATGGTATTCTTTGTTAGGTAATCTCCTTCCATGTATTATTGGTGTATCATGTGCCCATCTAGTTGTATAAAGTGAAGGACTCTGTTGCAATTTTTTCTTACATTTATGCCTTTCAAAAGTCCACAGTAGCAACCAAGGGCTTCAAACTAAATTATGTAATTAATATATTCATATCTTTTAAATAAAATTATCGGCAAGAAAGATTTCTAAATGGATAACACATAATGCATTTGACATTTGATCAACTCCATTGAACAAATATTTCATCATTGTTAAACCATGACTTTTCTCAATTAATTTTCATATAGTGTTTGTGAAATTTTGATCTTCCATTTTCTCTTTCAAAATATTTTTCCGTGTCTACCATTGATGTGGCTGTTCAAGCCTGGGCATCTTTTATCACAAATTCTTCCGGCTGGTCATTTTTCGAATTTGTCATTGCATATAAATGATAAGGTTATAGATGCAAAAAAAAAAAAAACCAAAGTAATAAAGAAACCACAAGAGTACATGAAGGGTGAATGATAGGCAATTAGGGCCATTTGGTGGCTTTGGTGGTGCCCTTAGAAGGAAGAGAGAGAAGAAGCAGAAGGGGGGCACCACTCTCACCCATGTGGCACAACCCCTTTATGCATGTGAGATTGCTCCCTTATTCTTATCCTACGCCTTCCCCAAAATCATCATCACACCTCAACATCTTGGGCACCTTAGTATGTACATATGTCTCCTCTTCTAATTAGGAGATATATATACATTTGATGAACCCGTTTCGTCATGTTGGTGGTAGACTGATCTTCATGCGCAATCGATATTCTTTTTATAACAATGTTAAATGAATGAATAAAGTTGTTTTCATGATGTATGTCATTTAATATATTTTTTTTAATTAGAACTGATTTTTGGGTCCCTAAATAACATAGATATATTAACTTGTAATAGGACTTGTGGGACTCATAAATTTTTGTATTTATGGATCGAAAATTCTTAGAAATCGGCTTTTAAATGAGAATTAAAAAAAACTAGGATAATGTTCAGGCTTTTAAATGAGAGTTAAAAAAAACTAGGATAATGTTCACGCTTCACTACGAACATTTCAATTTTATTAATTATTTCAATCTATAGTGTATAAAATGTAATTATGAAAAATTTAAAATAAAAATTTGAAATGAATTCATAATACATAAATATTATATAATAATTACGTTAAGTAGTTAGATATGTTTAAAATCATTTTGAATTACATCATAAGATATTTTATATATTTATTATTCTTAAAAATTAATTCTATATCACCTCAAATTTTGTAAAGACGGATAACTCTATATAAATAAATTTACATATGGGAAATAAAATAACATAAATGATAAATTCATAATAAACAAAAAATAATTTGAATAATTAATTTATAACTTTAATTTATGTTTGCATTAAGATTTTTAATATTAAAAGATCATCCCTTTTTTTACTCTTTGATTTTCTTATACCATTATCTCTTGACATACTATATTAGGAAAAAAAATCAAGTACTAATTAGGCTTAGGTGAAGGAGATAAGAAAAAAGAAAAATAAGTTATCTCAAAAAGATGTAAAAAATAAGGTAGGAGTTACTGAGCGTATAATTTGTTTACATGTTCTTTTATAAAATCTATATTCACATATTTTAACATGAAAAAGATTAAATCGGAACTATAGCAATATGGAATTAAAATAAAAGAGAAAATTTTAACAAATTTATATTTGATGATTTTAACATGAGAAATAAAATATTTCATTAACAATTATTCTTTTTTAAAGAAGAAAAGAAAAAAATATTTATGTTTTAATGAACGAACTCTTCATATTTAATTTGTATTAATACTTGAACATAACTTTTCGGATCATGATTCATTGAAATCATCTGATTAAAATATGATGACTATAAACAAATTTAACGGTTCTCACTAAATCGGGGATGGAATACAAGACATCAAATCAACCAATTATATGATTATATTTTAATAACCACGCACATGTTGCCATAAAATATCAATAAATTTGAGAAAAATGAAAGGTTGAGATTTGACAAAAAAATTGATCGAGCAATCGAGATAAAAATGATGATGTAGCTTAATGAGAGGGCTCAAAAAGAGGGAAAAAATAAGGGGTTGGGGTTAATTGTGGAAGAAACTACAATGTAAATGAACGATCATGTCTAACTTTGAAGTATACATGAATATATTATTAGGAACCGAGACACAACAGCAAACAGAGAAAACAAGACACAATAACAAAAAGATTTTTTTATGCAGAAACCCTAGAGAGGGTAAAAACTACGACAGTCGGTACTCAAACTTTCTTTATACTTGGAGAAAGAGAAATACAATACAATTTTTTGTGATTCTTGGAATGAATAAAACTCTATCCCAACCCCCTCTATTTATAAGATAGTCATACCTAATACAAGAAAATAACATAAAGAATTATTGCCTCAATTAACACCTAATACATAGAAATACAATTATAAGAAAATAAACATATTTCCAATTATAATTGTCACTTATGGAAATAAGTCATGGAGAGCAAGTATGGAGAACTTTCTTATCTCCTGTAGAGTTTCCTTTTTTTCGGTATCTAGAGTTTTCCAGAAGTCTCCACACAAAATAATCTCTCACTTGGATACTTCATAATGATACAAATCATTTGTATTGAATACATTCTCCTGTCTTCCGTACCTTCCTTGAACCCGGCGACATGATCCCACTGACTCGGTCAGCCTCACTGAGACAGCGCACAGCCTCAGCTTGTAGATGGAGACTTTCTTGGTCAACTGTATGGGATTCTGCTTTAGACTGTACAAGCTTTTCTCGAGCTTACACACTAGGCCCTCATTTTCCGGGGTCTCGAAACCTTCAGGCTGCACCATATAAATGTCCTCCTCCCAATCACCATGGAGGAACGTCGTCTTGACATCCATCTGCTCGAGGTGCAAATCTTCGGCCGCTACAATACTTAATACCATACGAATGGTTGTTAGCTTCACCACCGGCGAGAATACCTCCGTGTAGTCAACTCCTTCTTTCTGTAGGAATCCCTTTACTACTAATCTCACCTTGTACCGCTTGCTGTCAGCTGGTTCATCATTTATCCGATAAACCCACTTGTTTTGTAGCACCTTCTTGCCATCTGGTAACCAGGTCAATACACAAATTATGTTCTTTCAGAGAGACTCAATCACATCTCTCATTGCACGCTCCGACTTGACAGAATCTCTCGTCTCTACCGCTTCATGATAGTTCTCAGGTTCATCATTTGACCTATCCTTGTAGTAGCGTGATCCGCCTTGGACCAAGAGCCGGTCCCCACAAATCGCTCTGCACCAAGTCTAGCTTCCCCATTTCCCTTTCAAAAATAAAAAAAATATTCACGTCATCCGTTTAAACAATGCCTAAACAGTGTCCACCATACATTATAAATTTGTAGCTATATACTATAAATTTGTACGGAACTAATAATCGTTTGTATATCAATATATATTATATATGTTGTATAGGCATATAAACAATCAAAGGATTTAAATGCAACATCAGGACCGGCCACAGATTTTCATGGACCCTAGTCTCATGTTCAAAAAGATCCCCAAAGAAAAATGAAATAGAAAATTAATTTGTTTTTTACCTTTGCTATATCAAAAAAAAGGAAAACATATACTATCCAAATTTTCCATATCTACTTCACTCCAAGTTTATCTCAACTTGTTTTCTAAGAAAAACTATTAAGTGCTACTTGATGAGTGTTAAAAATGGCACTATTTTATTATCATATTTAATACATTCAATTTATATTTCATGATAAAAATAGAATTTTATATTATTAATATGGTTGCAGGCTTATCCTATACTAATTTGTATTTTTATAACTATTTATTGTATTTTGGGCTTCTTTTTTTTCATTTTTTCTTAACGTTTACTTATATATAATCCCCCCCACCCCCCTCCCAAAAAAAAAAAATTCTAGCATCCAACAGAGTCCATAAAAGAGGCCACGTCACCCTCTTTTGGGGACCGTTGGATGGGGTGATATGGTTCGATATGGACCCAATGGATATCAAGTTTTTCTTTAAACCCGAAATATATCAAACTCCCTGCAAAATCCATCTAAATATGTTGCTTGATTTTATTTGAACATTGCCCATGCCCGATATGCATAGCGGTTTCCCATCCGCTAAGTAAACTTTTCCAAATTCTCCAGATTTAAAATTCAAAAACTTATCTTTCTGTGAGGTAAAGTGGAAGGATGCGCCTGAATCCTGAACCCATGAATTGATAGGGCTGTCGATGCATAGAACAAGGGAATCATCTGAATTCTCCTCAGTGGCGGTATTTGTGAAAATTGTTTCCGCCATTTTCTCCTTTCTCGGGGATTTGCAGTCCCGTTTCATGTGGCCCTTTCTGCCACAGTTCCAACACTCCTACTCGCTGCGACCTTTCGACTTGGATCGTCCATAAGTGTTATTTCTCTGACTCTCCACATTCAAGCCTGAATTCATGGAACCCGAGATTTCGCTCCGCTCCCTCCGCCGAATATCCTCGCTCAAGATGCGGTCTCGTACCTTCTCAAAAGTCGGATCCTTCTTGCTGCCGATAACATCTACCATCATCGCCCAGCTTTCTGGCAATGATGACAACAACATAAGAGCTTTCTTCTCTTCACCCAGGTTCAATTTAAACGAGTCTAACTGGTTTAAAATAACCTGAAAAGAGTTGAGATGCTCGGCCACAAATCTGTTGTCCGCCATCTTCAGATAGAAAAGACGGCGCATCAGGTGCAGCTTGTTTAATGAAGACGGTCTCTCGCACTTGTTGGATAGTGTCTTCGTGATTCCAAAACTCGTCGTCTCCTTCGCCACGTTGAATGCCACGTTCTTGGCTAAGGACAATTGTGTGTACCTTAGCGTCTTGCGGTTCATCTTCTTCCATTCATCAGCGATGATCCCTTCTGGCTTCGTTTCGAGTAGCGCATCTTCTAGATCCTTCTGGCATAACAATGCTTTTGTTTGCATCTTCCAGTAACCGAAGTCTCGCCCATCGAACCGACTCACCGACACCTTACTCTCGTCCATCGCTCGTCTATGTATCGTTGCCTCATTCGCACCCAAAGAGAATTCTCTCCGAACCTTGGTTCTGGTACCACTTATTATGAACCGAGACGCAACAGCAAACACATAAAGAAAGACACAATAACAAAAAGATTTTTTTACGTGAAAACCCTAAAGAGGGTAAAAACTACGACCGTCAGCACTCAAACTTTCTTTATACTTGGAGAAAGAGAAATACAATATAATTGTTTGTGGTTGTTAGAATGAATAAAACTCTATCCATACTTCTCTATTTATATGATAGTCATACCTAATACAAGAAAATAACCTAAAAAATTATTGCCCCAATTAACACCTAATACATGAAAATACAATTATAAGGAAATAAGCATATTTTCAATTATAATTGTCACTTATGGAAATAAGCCATGGAGAGCAAATATGGAGAACTTTCTTATCTCCTGGAGAGTTTCCTTTTTTCGGTAGAGTTTTCCAGAAATCTCCACACAAGACAGATATATATATCTTATAGGGACCTGATAGAGTACGACGGCATTATAGCACAACAACTCACAACGGATCGAATATAATAACAGTATATATATATAATTTATTTCTAATAACAATATATACATAAAAAGTGAAAACAGTATATAAAAGTAAAAAAATAAAAAATACATAAAAAATAAACAACAAAATATAAAATGGCAAAATAATATATAAAATAGAAAAACAGTATATGTACAATGTCGTCGTGCTACAGTACTATTGTGTTTGCACATTACCCTATCTTATAATGATGTTGATTATAATAATAATTAACCACGTTGAAATACATAATCTGTGAAAAATGTTTTCAAACTCATGCATTTTGAACTTTAAATTCAAAAGAAAATTGACCTTCATTACTGGTTTATATATACATGTCAAACCGATCCATGTCACTTGTCCACAATTGACATGGCAAAACCATCCCATCAATATTTTTATCTCGCTCATTATGAATTGAAACTACGTGAAAAGATGGATGAAATAGCTACTCTTATAAACCAAGTGAATCTTGTAGAATAGACCTCCCATACCTGTATTTGCAAATGCACCCCCAATATTTCGATTTTTTTTGTTAAATACAACCATTTAATAAAATAAATCTAACTACCATCCCTTTAAAAATAATTAAAAAACTATCATTTCCGCCACTATGAATGGCGGAACAGATTATGTTCCGTCGCTCATACTGGCGGAACATGGTATATTTTTAATTTTTCTTAAAAAATCTTAATTACGCTAAAAAATACTGTTCCGCCACTAGTAGTGGCGGAACATGTTAAATTTTTAATTTTCCGTGATCCTTAAACAGATTCTGCAAAAAAAAAAAAAAAAAAATTATTGTTCACTGTTCCGCCACTGAGAGTGGCGGAACAGTATTTTTTTTTAAATTTTTTTACAAATTTTCAGAGTGTTTTTAGGGGCAAAAAAATATAAAATAGGTTGTTCTGCCAAGCTTTTTGCCGGAACAAGAATTTTTTTTTTTTGACTAATTTCTTTTCTAAATTTGTAGTTAACGCTAAAAATTAAAAAATTAATCTGTTCCACTAAGGGTTCTGGCGGAACACGTCCGGACCATTTAGAAGCCTTAAATAATCCTAATTAGGAGAAAAAAAAATACCTATGTAAATAACAATGATAATATATTTCATGTTGGGATAGAAAAAAGAAAAAAAAATATATTTATGTGATGATTAATTACCTGCCAATCGAGAAATCGGCAATTGTAAAACGCGCATCTATCAGTTGTGACTCGAATTACAACTGCTTGTCAAGAACCCTAAATTCCATTAAATATAAAATTCATGTCATTTAGAAATCACTACAAAAATGAAAAACTCTAGGGTTTATTTTTTCTCCTAATTAGGATTATTTAGGCTGCTAAATGGCTCGGGCGTGTTCCGCCAGAACCCTTAGTGGAATAGATTAATTTTTAGCGTTAACTGTAAATTTAGAAAAGAAATTAGTCAAAAAATAAAATAAAAAACCCTAAAACCACTCTGAAAATTTATAAAAATAAAAAAAAATTAATTAAAAAAAAAATACTGTTCTGCCACTCTCAGTGGCGGAACAGTGTACAGTATTTTTTTTTTTTTTCAGAATCCGTTTAAGGATCACGGAAAAATAAAAATTTAACCTGTCCCGCCACTACTAGTGGCAGTAGTGGAACAGTATTTTTTAGCGTAATTAAGATTTTTTAAGAAAAATTAAAAATATACCATGTTCCGCCAGTATGAGCGACGGAACGGAATCTGTTTCGCCACTCATAGTGGTGGAAATGGTAGTTTTTTAATTATTTTCAAAGTAATGGTAGTTATTGATTTATTTTCTTAAATAGTTGTATTTAAAAAAAAAAATCCAATATTTTATCTTGCCTACAATGAGAACGCATTTGTGTTTGATTGACCTCAATTCTATAATACTCGTGTGCAATTGTCAGGAAAATAAGTTGGACAATTAGGCTCATGTACAGCTATACCATATTTTATTGACTTCGAAAATATAACAACCTTTCGGGCTGGATCTAAAAATTTCGGACCTGAAGTCAAATTAATACCGTACTATTTGCTGACCTTTGCAAATGTTTATTCATCCTTGAACTTCGTAAGCTGACACTGTACGTTCAGAAAAAAATACTTCAAAAACTATATCAGATCGTACACATATGTCAGTATGAACACTGGGTGGATGTTCGTTTATTATTGAACTTCAGGAATTATACCAGTTGGCAGAATATCAATATGAACTGAACAAGAATTAATTAATTAATCCATTATTTAATTTTCATGTGATAAAACATGTAGTCGAGTTGAGTTGTGGGATTATCAAATTTTCGCTCCAATAGTAATTGGATGGAAAACGAATAAATAATAACTAAATTAGCCCTTTTTATTTCCTTATAAAAAAGCCCTCTAAACAATTAAAAAATAATAATAATAAAAATGAAAAGCCCTCTAAAACACTGAGCATATGTACTAATATTGAAACGGTATATTAAAACTTAAGATTCAAATACTTACACTGGAAACAATATACAGAAACGGAAAATTTTATATTTAAAATGAAAATAGTATATTGAAACTAAATCTTTTATATTCAACTCAAAACAGTATATCCAACATAGTCTACTCTCAGAAAGAATGTAATATTATAGCATATGACATGCATTTCTAAGGGGTAAAGAGGGGCAACTTTCCATTTATGTACAAATGGAGAGGATAAGAACATATTTGATCAATTTATGATGATAATGGAATGCAACACTACCAATTGTCAGATCAATATCCAATCTCTATCTCTAATTCTCTATATCTCCAATCGCAATCTGCAATCTCTCTCTTTCCAGTTAAGATAGCAACTGCATAGAGAGCAAGACATGGATCTCTTTTTCATACTGTCTGGATACTTTCAAACAATTTTGTATTCATTATTAGATACATGCACGTATTAGGATCTCTGTACATATCCTAGTCCAATAAAACCTGAGTCTAAAGTCCGAAATTTAGAAAGAGTCTATTTATAACATATTTTCTATACTAGAAGAATTTTCGCGTTCCGCTGCATTTTTTATCATTTTTATTGCTTAATAATTAACGCATTAAATTTATCTTAGAAATTAATAATCATAAAAAATCTATATAAATTATTTTTAACAGTCATTATGAGAAAGTATAATGGTGGGTTCGAAAATATAACAATTGAGGTCTTGAATGAAAGATTTCATCATCCTTGTTATATTTTTCATTTTTTTTTAAAATTGTGCTATTGAAAAATCATATTTTGAAAGAAAACTTTAGGAAAAAATTACCTTAGATAGAGTCACACAGATGGAGCCCACATTCTTCTTTTTTTTGAGAAATGATTTATTTATTTTCTTTTTTTTTTAATTATTTAGGGAGAGAGAAAGAGAGGGCCCACGTTTTTTTTTGAAAATTATTAATCTATTTTTTTTATTTACTTGAGGAAGAGATAAAAGGAGTCACACATGAGACCCGCATTTTTTTTTGATAAATTATTATTTATTTTTATTTTTATTTAGGAATGAGTTCTAATGTCATCTGACATTGTGATATTCAATCCAGTTGATTGAAGACACGAGATATTGAAAGTCATTATGACAAAACATAATGGTGCGTTCGAAAGTATAACAATTGAGATTCTGAATAAAAGATCTCATCATCCTTATTCTATTTTTCATTTTTTCTCAAAAAAATGAGCTACTAAAAAAATCATATTTTGAAATAAAACGTTTGGAAAAAATTACCTGAGAGAGAAAGACACATGGAACCCACATTTTTTTTAGAAAATGAATTATTTATTTATTTTTTTAATTATTTGAGAGAGAGAGAGAAAGAGGGCCCGACCTTTTTTTTTATTTTGGAAATCATTATTTTTTTTTTATTTGAGGAAGAGAGAGAAAGAGAGTGACATGTGGGCCCATTTTTTTTTTGATAAATCATTATTTAAAAAAAAATATATTATTATTTAGGAATGAATCATGTGTAGCGAGTATTTGGTGGTTATTGATATTATAACTCACAACATATAAGTTACACAGTTTAGTTTTCAAAATAATTAATTATATTTTTATTTTGGAAATCATTATTTTTTTTATTTGAGGGAGAGAGAGAAAGAGAGTGACATGTGGGCCCATTTTTTTTTATAAATCATTATTTAAAAAAAATTATTATTATTTAGGAATGAATTGTGTAGCGAGTATTCGGTGGTTATTGATATTATAACTACAACACATAAGTTACACAGTTTAGTTTTCAAAATAATTAATTATATTTGATTTGACATTTCACACTAAATCAGGATAGAACGCAGAACACCGAATTTCGACCAATCATATTTTGACACCATCTAACTATACAGAAACTACACAGAAACCGCCATAAAATATCAAGAAACTCTAAACGATCGAACGGTCCATATTGAACCATATCACCCCATCCAACGGTCCCCAAAAGAGGGTGACGTGGCCTCTTTTATGGACTCTGTTGGATGCTAGAATTATTTTTTTTTGGGAGGGGGGTGGGGGGGGATTATATATAAGTAAACGTTAAGAAAAAATGAAAAAAAAGAAGCCCAAAATACAATAAATAGTTATAAAAATACAAATTAGTATAGGATAAGCCTGCAACCATATTAATAATATAAAATTCTATTTTTATCATGAAATATAAATTGAATGTATTAAATATGATAATAAAATAGTGCCATTTTTAACACTCATCAAGTAGCACTTAATAGTTTTTCTTAGAAAACAAGTTGAGATAAACTTGGAGTGAAGTAGATATGGAAAATTTGGATAGTATATGTTTTCCTTTTTTTTGATATAGCAAAGGTAAAAAACAAATTAATTTTCTATTTCATTTTTCTTTGGGGATCTTTTTGAACATGAGACTAGGGTCCATGAAAATCTGTGGCCGGTCCTGATGTTGCATTTAAATCCTTTGATTGTTTATATGCCTATACAACATATATAATATATATTGATATACAAACGATTATTAGTTCCGTACAAATTTATAGTATATAGCTACAAATTTATAATGTATGGTGGACACTGTTTAGGCATTGTTTAAACGGATGACGTGAATATTTTTTTTATTTTTGAAAGGGAAATGGGAAATCACGACGGCGGTACTGTAGCGCCCATTTAGTGACGGATTGAAATTATATACTGTTTTCTCAAGTTTTTATATACGCTATATATTGTTTTTATTTTTTTTAAATATATATTATTTACCGAATGAATTTTTATATATTGTTTGTTTTCAGTTTATATGTTTTTATATACTGTTTTTATTTTTTAAAATATATAGTGGGTTTTTTTTTCCGAAAGATTGTGTCCGAAAATATATATTGTTTTACCATATGAATTTGTTATATATTGTTTATTTTCAGTTTATATATTTTTTTCAATTTTTATATACCGTCGCTACAGTATCCGTCGTATAGTATGATCTCCTTCTTTGAAAATAGGCCAAATTGAAAACATATCTCCTAAATAATAGCAATCATTGCAGTTTCTAAGGAGAATAAAAATGTAATATGTAATTCAAGGTTTAATTAAGAAATGAAATATGATAAGGAAATTGTTAGGTGACACTGGTTTACGGCGGACGGATCAATAAAATCAAAAGCCATGTCATCAAATTGATGATGTGGTGTGAACTCATTGGTTTGGTTCATAGTAGGCAGATTTCATCTTGTATGTTTCAATAGGATAGGCTTCTTTGGAAGCCATATATTACTATATTAGCTTCGCATCCATGGCTCCATCATTGTTCCATTTCTCTGCCCATTGTGAAATGTTCAATTTGCTAGGACCACAAATTATTTCTGTGGTCATACCTGTATGGTATGGCAATTTGTGCAATCTTTTCTTAAAGAAGACTGGTTATTCAGATATTGGTTAATTAATATATTTTCAGTTTATTAATGCTATATTGACAGGTAATAAGTTGCATTGCATTGCATTTGTCAAACTTATTAGATTTAGGGCTAAAGAGCTAAGTAAGATTGTCTAATAATTTTGGTTTAATATATCATTTTAAGAAAAGAATGTGAATTGTATAATGTTACTTTTGCTTTTTATACTTCTTAATGCTTGTATATACAGAGATGAAGCTTAATAGGGACTATGAGGGATCAGAATCTCTCCAAAAATTTGACAGAATAATATATATTAGTAGTGTTTAACTAAATTTTTTTTTAAATATATATATTTCTATGTATATCCCCCCCCCACCCACACACACACACAAATTTTTTTGTTAAGTGTTAATGAATATACTTTTTTTCCCCTCAAAATAATATAGTCAAGTTCCGTCCATTCATATGTATATGTATAATATTATTTTTGCTTTTTATACTTTTTAATGCTTGTATATGCAGAGATGAAGTTTAATAAAAACTAGAAGAAATCATAATCCTTCCAAAAATTTGACAGAGTAGTATATATTAGTACACACAATTTTTGTTAAGTGTTAATGAATATAATTTTTTTATTTTTGTTTCTCAAAATAATAAAGTCAAGCTCATTCCGTCCATGTGTATATGTATACTAAAAAAATATGGAATTTACAGTGGAGTTACACAGATAGCTGAATCATTGGATCTACAGAGAATCTGAATCAAGTAGAGTGAGGGACAGTCAGTCAGAGTTAATCAACTGTCTAAGCTTAACCATGATGCTGCTGCTACTGTTTGCCAAAGTGACGTAAGGGCGCCTCTGACAACAAAAAGAAGAAGAGAAAAGATTTGCAAAAACAAAAATGATTTAAAGAAAGCACCAAAAGTAAGTGGAGTAATTTCTTGTGTATCCTACAATAAATAAAGATATCATTTATCCCTGCAAAAGTAAAGTATCATTGATAACCTAAAAGACAGAAAATATAATAAATATCTCTCCTATCCTTATTTTTTTTCTCTTCACTTTTTTGAAGCTTGTTATAGTACAAAAAAATAGTTCAAATATTCGAAAAACTAAGAGTTATCATGATATTTCTTCTATTTCAAATGATCATTATAATATTGGGATCATGTATTGTGCAAAGAGAGTTTTTCTGGACAAAATACAGTGTAAAGAGTATATATTAACGCAAAATATGAAAATAATATATAATGAGCTCACGTCAATGTGTGTCGCATGGTGAAAAGAGCATATAGCTACTTATGGCTTATATGTTTATACTTTTTGTGATGCAAAATCAAAATATCTTTAAAATAAATAAATAAAATAAAAATATCATCAATTTATATGCTCTTTCCATTTTTTTTCTCAAAATAATTTCTTTTTTTCTAATACTATTACATGCTAGAGCCAATTGATCATGTGCAAATCATTTCAAAATTGCTCATTTTACCATATATTTGGGTAAATTATTAACAATCTAGTGACCGCTATAAAGATTGCCACATGGTAAGTTCGACAGAAGATCCATTAACTTCATATTGATGGTACAAAGGTTGGCAGAAAAAAATTAATGGTGATACAAGAAAATCTAGATGGAGTATAAGCATTTTCAATCATTTGAAAACTTAGTTGGTTAATCTTACAAAAACTGCCTACAGCCTACCTAACTTATTTGAAATCTAAGCGAAAAATTAAAAAATTGCCATGATATTTTATGCATAGATCTGGTACAAAATGATGGAAACTACGAATCAATGAAGTACTAAATAAAAAAGGACACAGTACAATAGACAATATGTGAAGAAATTATATTCATGAACTTTCCAAAAAAAAAAGTAACATTTGAGAGGTGAAATTAGAGTATGAAATTGCATAGATAGTGTTCGAGTTACTGAGTCGTAAATTTCATAGATTTCAATATAAGAATTAGGTTTTTGTTGATTAAAGGCATATGCGAGCCATCTTGTAGAGGTTACGAATTTTGTACAAATCATTGAGATGAAAATATTCATTTTCAAAATTGACTCTTATATCATTTTAAAAATGACTATGGTTGATATCTCCTTTTCTCACTTGACTGCTATTATTTTAGTGTTTCATCGATTGTGTACATAGATATATTGCACAGGTGAAGTGATGTGTTATTGAAATATAAATGATAGTGATACAAATTGATTGAATATTACATTGATATGATATTGACATGTAATAAGATAGTAAAATGACTAATCTGATAACCACACACAGTGTTATGGTCTATATATTTTTGGCATTTTAACTATTTTATCGGAGCTTCGATGATACATGTATAAAAATACTTTTTCTTGGGTGCAAAAAGCTCCATCCAAATTGCAAATGATCTTTAAAATTTTAAATTCATTTTTCTGTAAAATAACATAATGAGAGTTTCTTATCGTGCAGCACGATCTTCGTTTTTCACAAAAAAAAAATATTATATAGAAGCAATAAACAATTTATAAAAATAAATAGTATTATAGATTAATTTTTTGTAAATAATATATAGAGACAATAAAATTTATACGTAAAATAATATATTGAAAAATAAAACTATATAGTATATGTAAAATTTCGTTGAGCTTTAAGCGTACTCCAGCCTATTGTGCTTTTAGATTTTTCAAACATAATCTTTGTATTTATAAATACAAGAAGTTTCGGGTTGAAATCACATCAATTATATTGAAGTATTTTCTTTCTTTCTTTCTTTTTTACAAAATACTCAACTTCAAATAAAAATATTTGCGACCAAGAATGAAGATAATATACTCTAATTACATTCACAAAATAAGGTATAATTTTTTGTTTCAAAAATAAATAAAAGCCTATATCTTCTCTTTTTCTCTCTAAACTTTGATATATATCTATCCAACTATCCTTAAAACTGATGAATCCAAGCTGACAAGAATCACATGGTCACCCACAACACAAAGTACCCCACCATCTCACAATCATCTTTCTCACATGGCTTTGTGTGCAAAGGACCATGGCACATCTGACCCACCCTTTTCCCATTTACCCCTTCACTAATTAATAATAGTAAACTTTGGTACGTTTTCAAATATGCTCCCATACTTTATGAATTATTTCATCCACAAACTGGTTATAGCCAAAATCATAAACAGAAAACAATTGAATAATAGAAAGAAATTATTTATCATATTAATTTTTATGTATCTTTTTCTGATTTTCTATTTTATTTTAGAAATATTGTTATGCCAAGTTTAGTATTTAGGAAAGTTAATTTCTTGATAATTATATTTAAGCTCTATTTTATTTAAACTATTTTTTAGAGTTGAGTATGTACTTTTATTTGTATTGTATTTTTGTTTTCTCTCTTTCTATTATTTGGCTCGTCCACTATCAAATAGTATAGCTCGATACAATAAAAATGACTAAAATATGTAATTAAGTATTTTATATCTTATAATTGGAACTAATATCCATTGTATATATGTCAATATTTATAACTAGAATTAAAGGAGTATGGTGATTTTAATCCATTACAATCGAGTCATTGAAACTAATAGAATAAATAGTTAATGCAATTTTATTTACATGTGATTCACATATTTCAAACAACTAGATATATTTTATTTATTACATTATGATGATCTTGATGCATATCTAATAACGGCAAGTTCTAAATATGAACTTAATTAAAATTGTCGTCATTCTTCAAACACAAATACTCATTACAAATAAACATAATGAAGTAACATAATATGTATAGTAAATACTATTTTTTATCTTTTATTTATATTTTAAGTAATTTCTGCAAATTTCTTTTACTAACTCTTTCACTCTCATTAATATTTGGATCCAACACATACATTGATCATGTGAGAATCAAATGTTAATGAGAAAATTAATGAAAAAGTCAGCTGGCATAAATTTATTCAATAATATAATTCTTATAAACTAACACTCTACGACTAATATAACCCTTAAAAATGACAATTTCCATTTGAAATGACTTATAAGAAATTTCATAACTCTATTTTTTTTTAGACAATCTTACAAGAAATTTCATAACTCTTGAAGGGTGCAATTGAAATTATGGTACTCATTTTAACTCATATAAGTCTTCCCTCTCACTTCCACATTCTTTATTCTACAACCCATATAACAATTCCACCATCCCTCTAATCCCCCACATTCCCTCTCAAAAACTCAATCCATGCTGAAAAACATTTGAAACTTATTTTTGGATGATTCGTTGCCAAGTTGAATTTGGTTTATGAGTTGGAATCTGAACAGAAGGTTCTGTTCTGTACCTGGCTGTACCACCATTACAATACCTAAATTGGAGGTGGTTTTAATGGCACTGATTATTGCTTCTTTCTCTTCTTGAATTCTTGACTGTAGCCTCTTTTTATAGCAATTACTCCACACTTTCCATTTTGGGTCCTAAGATTCGTAGCCTATTATCTCTCTCTCCATTCCTTCTTCACGCAAGGCGCAACATCTCTCTCTGTCTGTCTCTATTTAACACGGTTGGCATCAATTGAGAGAAAATTATAATAACAAAAATGATGTTTTCTGAGGAGAGCTTCGAAATGGAGAAGCAAATGGGGTGCATGGCTGGAATTTTTCAGATTTTTGATCGCCAACATTTGCTCACTGGACGGAGGAGTGGGCGACGTGGCCAGAAAAGGCTTCCTTCTGGTAATTACGATCTTCAATTCTCAATTTGAACTTTAATATCGCTATTTTTTGTATTTTCTTGTTCTTTTTATCCGGAAGAGATTTTCTTTAACTATTTGTTTTACTGAGTTGTTAAAAAAAAAAACTAAAAAGCTTTGTTTTTTTTGTTTTCTTTGGACAAAGAAAAAGTTATTTTCATTCTAATAAAACCAAAATTTTAGCTTGCTTTTCACTAAATTAAACTATTTTTTTGTGAAAAATAAATTAAACTATATTTTACTAAATGTTAGGACAAAACTTGCATCAGTAAATATTTCTCCAATCTTTTTTTTAGTAATATATTTAAAGAATATTTAATACTACAATTGTCAAACTGACCTCTCAACTGCAGTCTCAATAAGAAAATCCAAGTGGTTTATATTTAAACTGTTATTCTCCAAATTGTATTAAACTATAAATAAAATAATAGAAATTAATAATAGAAAAAAGTAACATTTACGCAATCTCTATTATACTTGTTGGATTTTCTTTTACCATTTTAACATGTAAAACAAAAGTAAATAAGTAAAAAATGATTACTCGTAATGGTAAAAATATATAACAAATCTACTTTTCGTACAGTCAATTGTTTTATTCTTAAACAGGAGTTGAACTATTTAATAGTATACGTGTAACATGTGCATACTAATTAAGAATAAATTATTATTAAATGGACTTGGTCCACCGTGGACCAACCAATCAAAACATGCCATGCCATTTAGTTGGTTTCAGTAATTTCTGTACTTGAACTATTTATTAAAAACTGACAATACTTGTATGTATGACAACTGTTCAATTCATACAGTTAATATTTTAGAAAAATTACATTATATTCTAAGAAAATAAAAACAAATTTTAATGAATATTATTTTGTTCATTAAAGGTAATAATGCTTCTTCAAACAAAGTTGTACAGAGCAAATCCTCTCATCAAGCCACTCTCGTAAGATTTTTCCCTCAAAATAAATTTTTATTAATCACAAAATTCATTAAAAATAATCATTTTTTATTTTTTTACAGGAGAAAACCCTAAGCAAAATCACAGAAAACAGCAGTGTCTCAATGGAATCTTCCAGAGCCTCCTGTTCCTCTTTATCCAGCTCGTCTTTTTCGTCTGTAAACGAAACTTTTTATACGGAAAAGCCCCTGAAAGAAACCCTAACTCCCAAAAACGAAACATTCTTTACGGAAAAGCCCTCGAAAGAAACCCTAAAACCCAAAACCGCCCTTGATTTAAGAGACATAGTGAAGGAGTCCATAAACCGCGAGGCCGTCAGGGGCCTAACCATAAAAACCGAAAAAATTACCAAAAATGACGAAATAGAAATACCAAAAAAAATTGGATCAAATCGCAAAGATTCGCCAAGACCTGTGCTCTTGTCAAAATCGATGGATGGCACGTATGTAATTGGTATTGATAGGAGCATAAATAATAATTATAATAATATTAGTGAATATAAATATAATAATTCGAATAATTATTATACGAGGTATTCATGTGACGGAAGGGATTTGGGTCCTCAAAATTGCACCAATAATAATTATAATAATAATAATGCGAGATCAATGAAAGATTTGCCGAGATTATCTTTGGATAGCAGAAAGGAGTCTTTGAAAAAGTCAAACTTTGACCAGAGTTTTGACTCGCCAGGTCAGCATAGAAGGTCGAATAGTTTAATCGCGCGATTAATGGGATTGGAGTTATTGCCCGATTTGGGGGCTGAAATTGGGGAGAAAATTGAAATTAAAACTCGGAGAGATTCTTGTTTGGCGAGTAATTTGATGGAGAATGAGGTTCAAATTCAAAATTCAAAATTTGAAAATGAGATTCAAAATTCGAATTTTGAAAATTTGGTTGTGAAGACCAGGAGAAATGAGGCCGAATCGGCTCCTTGGAGACAACCAGAGAAAAATGTCGGTACAAAATTGGAGTCTGAAATTCAGAAAAAATTGCGCGGATTTCAGAAAAAAGGTGAGGGTTTTGATAAAAGAGGGGAAAAAACTCCGAAAGGTTTTGAGTCTCCTATAGTAATTATGAAGCCTGCAAAATATGGATCAAAAAATAATAAATCCAATGAGTTTGTAGAGAAAAAGAAGAGTTTTAAACAAGGTTCAAACATAAAACAAACAAATAAAGAGAGCGGTTTAAACTTAAACTCTCCAAGGACTCCTCCGCGAATTTCACAAAAAAACAGGGACTCGGATAGAAAATCGACCAATAAGAATTCAGTAAATTCATTTTCCGATTTAGGATCTCCAAAAAGCAAAATTAATAGACCAACATCTCCAAAAATGAAGAAAAATTTAAGTAAAAAATTAGATCAAGAGGCGGAAATAACAACTCCAAGAAGAACAGCAAATTACAAGGTATGTAATTTAAATATTTGCTTATTATTGTTGGATTTTTTTTTGTAATTTTGCAAGTATTAACTTTTGTTTATGTAATTTTTGAAATTTTTTAGGTAATTAAGGAAAATGCGTCAAAAAAGGAGATGGCAGTTGTTAGTCCTGTTTCGGTTCTTGATATGTCATTTTATCAAGATGAATTAACGCCTCAAAAGAGACTTTCTGATTCATTCAAAGGTAAAAAAAAAAACAAAAATTAATGAAAATAAAATTAATTTGACATATTTAATTTCTTACCTAAAACGAATCATATTTGGTATTGGTATGTGCAAATTAATGCTATTAGTTATTTTTGGTTGAAATAATGGAAGAGCCCAAATTTATTAATTTAAGGCGTTATGTTATACAAAGGACAAACATTATTATCTGGCAGAAAATCTCTTTACAGATAATCACCAATTAATGCAAATTCCTAACTTTCCTTTTTAGAAATCGTAAATTACCCCCTTTATTATTCCTAAATTGCAAAAAAAAAAAAAACACTTCCATAAATTATCCAAACCTAGTCAAAAAAATCCATAGATGATATTTACATAATTGGTCAAATTAAAAATGGTTCCTTACTTTTTGTAAATCTCTTGAATAATAGAGGGACCCTTTTCATAATTTCAAATAAAAATGGTCTTTTTATATTAATTAATGCAATTATGTATGTGGTCCTAAAAAGTAGGATTGGGACGACTTGAAAACAGTTTGCATTGTACAGTACAAAAAGTTACATGTACATACACATGGAAATGTTGGATTGTAACTTAGCATTTGGACCTGCATGTTGGCCCATTATATAATGGCATTAATTACCTTGTCTCCCCTCAAATTATACCAAACCCTTTTAAGTAATTCTAATCTTCATGTTCTTTTTTTGGGGTTTTGTGTCTTTATTTCATTATTAGCTGTATGGACCCATTTGTGTCTTTATGTATTTAACTTTGCATAGCACCTTTTTGTGACCACATTTCTGTTGATGCGTCCATTTTTTGAAAAGTCTACAAACTAAGTACATCCATTAATTTATTTAGTATTGTACAACAATACATATTTATACATGTTTAATGTGCTATACTTGTCGTAAATATTTTGTAAACTAAATTTATTTATTTTTGTTTAAATTTAGATGGCGAGACTTGCACTTCAGAGGAGTCTTGGGCTTCTGATCCGATAAAATCCGAAAATATCGAAACCCTAATCCAAAAACTTGAGCAACTGAGCTCGGCCAATGATGAGCCACCAAGTGGCGATTTGACCTCTCAAGAAACCCTAAAAAGCAAAGACCATGAATATGTTCATGAGATTCTCTTTGCTTCCGGCCTTTTAAGCAAGGATCTCAGTTTTATCGCTCCAATTAATCCCGATTTGTTCTTCGTGCTTGAACAAACGAAAATTGGGGATAAAAATAACCGTAAATTGATTTTCGATTTGGTGAACGAAATCCTCGCGCGAAAATTAGGGTCCAAAGGGCCTTTTTGCGCGAGAAAAGTTGGCGGGGACCGACTTTTTGAGGATTTGTGCAAGGAAATTGACGAAATTCAAAATAATTCTAAACGCGTAGAATTTGAATGCGGTGAATTTGAGGAGCAAGATGATGGATTTGAGATCCCGGATTTAGAAATGATTCGGGAAATGAATGGATGGGAAAAGTTCGAGACGGAAATTGAAGGAATGGTTTTTGAAATTGAGAAATCGATTTTTAGAGACTTGATTGATGAGGTTGTAGAGACGAACAATAAAAATCAGCGCAGAATAAGGAGGAAATTATTTTAACCTTTTTTTTAGAATGTTAACTAGTTTTTATTTATTTTTGGTTATATTTTTGTTGGCTATATTAGTAATAAATGAATTTTATATGTATTTTAAGGAATTATATATAGTTGGTTTCTAATTAATATAGAGAAAAGGCCTTTATATTATGAATATCACTTGAATTCCTTTTTTTTTTTTAATCCAAGTTCTATTTCAATTTTTTTTTATAGTAATCTCTTGTCATTATAACAGAAAAAAACAAATTCTTCTTATAGATTGGGAGATATAACATCAAATTTATAATCCAAGAACCAATCTTGATTCGCATTTGGGATTATGCTTAACAAAATCAAATGAATTTAAATTAAGTGTGTGAGCATCATATTATTCTCAAAAAATTAAATGTGTTAGAGCATAATTAGAATAGTAGATTTATGGTGAAGTACAATCAATATTGGGCTTTTTTTTTAACTCAAAACCAATAAGGCCCAATTTATCTCTAATCTAACGGGCTTTATAAAAACCCCGGGCAAAAACAAGAAACATTTCCACACCTCTCCAGTTCTTGAAATAAAGTTCTAAACCATATCAACAATATGCTATTAATGGATATATCAAGTTTTATATTCAAATGGAGAGAATTAAGAGAATAACACATCAAAAACCTTTTAAAACCCTCTTCTCTCTCTGTACTGTCTCTCCGCCTCCCTCATTCTCCAAATCATCGCCTCAAATCTAGGGTTCCGATCGGGCGCCGGAGCTCCTCCTAAACCAGCCGATCCAGTCCGGTTATTCGTAACGGGGTACGATTTTTATTTCTTCTGGGTGGTTTATCAGCATTCTCTTTTTTGGTAAAAGGGTTTGTTTGTTAGATGGGTTTTGATGGCTTGTACACCTCTTTTTTTGTTTAATCTTGTAGGTTGTGTTGTGTAGTGGTGATTGTATGGTTAAATCGTGGTATTGTTGGTTAGTTTCTTGTTTTTCAGAGTAGGTTTTAGTGTAATATTTTGCTTGTGTGCTCCTTTATAGGTTGGAATAGATCTTTTTGTTTTATGCTTGAGTAATTTTGGTTTGTATTGTTTATGGAAAGAGTTCTTGTACTGATAGTGTCCAGAATCATGTATCTGTTCAATATATTTTGAATATTTGTTCATCTCACATCTGTTTTCTTGTTTCTTTTATGGTATAGACTTTTTACCTTCTATTTTGTGTGAATTTCTTAACCATTAGCATGCAATTGTTCTATTTTTTTAGTTTCATCACCTTTTTAAACTAAAACTTTACAATTTATTTCAGAGATAGCAATGGCAGCACCGTCAGTAGCTCTCAGCCCTCAAGTGGTATATCATTCAACTATCAACTCAATCTTCCATTATTCAACTCTCCATTAATTTACTCATACTTCTCAAAAAACCTCTATTTCAGATCGCAAATGCATTTGTGGAGCAATACTACAGGATCCTACACTCATCGCCAGACCAAGTCTACCGTTTCTACCAAGACTCCAGCATCCTAAGCCGTTCTGATCCGAATGGCTCCATGGTTTCCGTCACAACACTACAAGTACACATAAATTCCCCTAAGAAATTCCATTCTAACCAAACATAAAATACACATAAATTCCCCTAAGAAATTCCATTCTAACCAAACATAAAATACACATAAATTCCCCTAAAAAATTCCATTCTAACCAAACATAAAATACACATAAATTCCCCTAAAAAATTCCATTCTAACCAAACATAAAATACACATAAATTCCCCTAAAAAATTCCATTCTAACCAAACATAAAATAATCAAGGGATAAATGCACCGTTAGTCCCTGTACTTTAATTGTGTGCATGTTTAGTCCCCGTACTATGATTTAGTCTTTTTGGTCCTTGTACTTTATAAATTGTGCATGTTAGTTCCTCACTTAATGGAAATAGTTAATACTGTTAACTTTTTTTATATTATGACAATTTCACCCCTTCAAATGATATCAAAACACAATGATTTATTCAAATTTAATAATAATAAAAAATATATTTGTATTTATTATTATTTTTGTAGAATTATTTTCTTTGTAAAAATAAGAAGTATATTTCTCCCTTGAAAATTGAAAGGGCAAAATAGTAATTTATCAAAAAATCTGACGGTGTTATCTACTTCCGTTAAATGAGGGAGTAAATGCTCGCAATTTACAAACTACAAGGACCAAAAAGACTAAATCAACAACACAGTGACCAAACATTCAACCAAGTGAAGCACAAGGACAACTAACAGTGCGTTTATTTATCCCAATAATCAAATAACCATTATTATTTCCCTTTCTTAACAGGGTATAAATGAGAAAATTCAATCAATGGACGTGAGAAACTACTATTGGGAAATCGAAACGGCTGATGCTCAGCTTTCGTACATGAACGGAGTTTTCATAGTTGTTACAGGCTGTCTTTCCGGACACGACAGGATCCAGAGGCGTTTCACTCAGACCTTCTTTCTTGCGCCGCAAGAAACCAACGGCTATTTTGTCTTGAATGATATTTTACGTGTGTTTCTTGACCGGCAAGTCGTCCAGCCTGTCACGGTTCCTGTACCGGTACAGGTACAGGTACAAGTGCCGGTTTCTGAACCTGCTAAGGAAACTGCCATGATCGCTTCCCTGCCAGGTCAGCAACTATTTAGTTTGTCTTTTTCGTATTATTATTTATTTATTTATTTTTGTACTTGATTTAATTTAATATGTATTTTTTTGGGTTTTCAGAACCAGTAAACGAAAATGGGCACGTGACAGAACCAGCAAAGGCTAATAATAATATTCCAAAAGATATAAAATTAGAAAACGGAGGATCGGATCTGAAGGACGAAACGGGTCAAACGGGTCAGGCTGTCGTTAACAAAGAGGTTGTGGAGCGAGAAAAGCCGAAACAGCAGCCAGCTGTAACACAGGCGAAACCTAAACAGGCTGCACAGTCAAAACCTAAACATCAGGTCAAACAGTCTGTGCAGGTCAAAGAGGAAGGGAATCAGAAGGACGGCTCGAAGAAGTCTTATGCTTCCATCGTAAGTTTATTGTTGAGATATTTTAGTAATTTTCCATGCACAGTTAGTCCCTGTACTTTAATTTGGATTGCGATTTAGCCCCTGTACTGTCGATTTAATCTTTTCGATCCTTGTGCTTTGTAGATTTGTGTGCAGTTAGTTTAGTCCCTGTAGTTAACTTTTTCCTGTTATGACCATTTTACCCTTTTGAAACCTATCAAGTATAATGACTTTAAAATTCAATTAAAATAAAAAGAATATATTTATGTGTATCATTTTTTTAAATTAATTTTCTTGCTTAAAATAAAGAGTATATTTTTCTCTAAAGCTTTGATAGGGTCAAAATAGTCATTTGAGTAGGTTTATGACTTTGTTATTTATTGATTGAGTGCTTTTATAGGTTATAAAGGGGTCTCCTGTACCGAAACCGGTTCAAGCTCCTGTATCAAAACCCATACAACCAATTACTGAAAAGACAGAAAATCAAGATCCAAAACCAGCAGAATCTCAAGAATCTGAAATTACAAACAATGCCACTGTTGGTACCAATACCAATACTACTGTAGTTTCAAATACGGCAGTTTCAGAAAACAGCTCTACCACTGAAGGTCAGTATGGCATTTCATTATTCATTGAGAGGATTTGGAATTAATCACTTTTGAAGAATATTATTTAATTATGAAATGATTTTTATAGCGCAAGGGTATTCAATATACGTGAGAAATCTGCCTCAGAATGCGACGGTGGAACAATTAGAGGAATTATACAAGAAATACGGTGCTATTAAACCTAATGGAGTCCAAGTTAAAATGCATAGGGTTAGTTATTTAGTTACTCTCATAATTTATGTTTCTATTAAATTTAAATCATACGTTTTGTCAAAATCCTATGTTTTTAATTGTCTTTTGTGTGGTGTACAGTTTGATAGGTACTTCTTTGGGTTTGTGGAGTTTGAAACATTAGAAGCGATGCAAGCTGCTATTGAGGTACTGCACATTAACATACTTTATTTTTGGATTATTAATCTTTTTTTTTCTTTATGTAAATTTGATAATAATTGTTTTAAATTTGTTTCATGAATTGTAGGATTCACCAGTTAAATTGGACGGCAGGCAGGTTTCGTGCGAGGAGAAGAAAGGTCTCACAAGAGGTACCCTATTTATTCATCCCTTTTTTATTAGAAAAAATAAATTACATTTGGTTGTTAATTGTAATTCATATGTTATTACCAAAAATCAGAAATAAATATGTGCTCTGCATGCCATTTCTATATACCCATATATAATGTGCATCTTAAATATTTTTATCCATCCCTCTATTTCTTTTAGAAAAATAAACAACAGTTGTTTATTAATTCTAATATATAATTTTATTCTTACCAAAAACAGAAAAATGTTCTTCCATGCCACCTTATATACTCATATAAATATAAATTATCCACATTATATACTTCACCATGAGACTCCACTGAAGAAATTAACAAGTGCTAAAAATCTAAAAAATGTCATAAATCATTTTTTTTGTGTACATTTTGACCCCCCCGTCATTTTCATTTGTTCTCTTTTCAGTGACGAATAGCGGTCCGCCACGTGGCGAGAATGGAATAATCGGCAACGGACCGCGTGGCCCGCCTTTCAGAGACAACAACAACAGAGAATACTACAACAATGAAGGATTCAGAGGCGGTCGTGTGGGCCCGCCTGTCAGAGGACGCGGGGGCCCGCGTCACTATTCCGGCCCCAACCGCCCAATCAGAGACAGAGACGGTTATTATAATAATAATAATACTAATAGTAGTCAGCAGAGGTTTTATCGGGACAATAACGGGTCTGGTAACGGATCAGGTGGGACCCGGTATGAAGCCCGGTCTACGCAGCAGAGTGCTACTAATGATTCTGCATAGGTGAGGTAAAGAGTGGTGAGAGATTTGAGTATTTGCATGTGAGCCCTTTGGATGTTCTGTGTGATGATGGTGATGATGCCTTTGGATATAGATAGTTTTTTGCGTTGTTTTAGTTGGGGGTGTTTTTTGTGAGTATGGAGGGTTTGAGGGGTTTATGTGCGAAGATTGGTGGGTTAAGGGAGGAGGTGGATTTAGTGGATTAAATATAGTAGGTTGATATTTTTAGAATTTTGGGGAGCATAGTATTTTGCGATATATAGACAGTTGGTTAGAGAGATTAGTCATATTATTATGATATAGTTGGTTCCTTTTTGTTTGTTTAGGCAAAATCTTTATGCTTTAGGTTCGTTACTCAGGTTATCTGAAAACTTGAAAACTTGTTGGTAATGGCAAAGGAGTAGTTTATGTTTTGATTTTTGAATGATTGAAATGACTAATTTTAGAAATTAGCAGCTAATCATGTTTTTCTTTTTTGTGATCTGAGATTCAATTTTTTTTTTTTATATTTTGATGCCATCATCTTTAGAGCAATAAGTTCCTGTTTGTTATAAATAACAAGAATAAAATTCAGTATACTTTTTATGAAGTTAAAAATTATCTTGTAGTTGATATTTTGCAGTTTATATCGTATGATTGGAAGAGACTATAAAGATTAATTTGAAAAGATGACAGATGAATCTTTGTATTCTATATAACAAAATTTGTAAAATAAACTGGAATTAGTTTATTAGGTTTGATAAATATCATATCAAGGTTAACGTGGCGTTGAAACGTCCGGACAACTTTGCGGTAAAGTGTAAGGATTATTTTAACTTTGTTTATTAAAAAAAGGTGGGGTTTGTACATTTCTCGAAAAATAAAGTAATAGATAAATAAATAAAAAATGCAAAACGGTGGCAAGTTGTCTATAAAAAATTTTGGTGGTGGCAGATTATAATGTGGATATCATGTGCATATAATGTACACGTAAGCCTGTACTTTATATTGTATAAAATTAAAAAGTATACTTAATTAAGTTCGAATTGTTGTTTTCTTTTTCCTTCTTAAGATTGAGACTGTTGAGTTTGAAATATGTACAAGTTTGGATGCATAAATTATGTTTATGAACTTTAAAAGTAAGTGTTTTGATTATTTTAGATTTGAAGCACAGTAGTAAGAAGCTTCCAAAGGTTGATGACATGGTATGAGAAAGGTTTGTTCTTGCTTTTCCACTTCTTTTTTTGACGATTAAAAGAATCAATGATCTTTATTAAGAGAATGTTCATTGTATGGTTTGGCAGATCATCAAACATTAAAAACATATAAAAACATGATATCATTTATAAGACATAATATAAAAAGAAATTAGTTTATATGTTTCCACAATATATATTGTGTTTAGATGTTAACTTCTTGTTTAATCTTTTTGCATTAAAATCTTTGACAATCAAATCATCACTATAAAATTTAGAACTCATGTCTGTTTTCGTGGAACTGGAAACAATTTTGATTTTTCTATTTAACATGATTTCCAGACAAATAATACAAGGAAACAAAAGCAGTATATACATACACAGATATTTTTGTCAAAATTCAAAGCAAGGTAGGTAATGATATCCTTGTCACCACAAATTTAGGAGAAGAAATGCATCAATTTGGTTAATTGAGATTTGAACGGCCTCCAAATCTTGACTGTTCCTTTTTTGATGAGAATTTAATGAGTACAGTCCATCTCCCCTCAAGATTCTGTTCCCCACAATTTGATCTCCTTCATTGTTTTCCATGAACTTGGTCTTTTTTTATTTATCATCAGTAGTACTGTACAAGTAATATTTCAATAATTCTTCTCTATAAACTATAGAAAAGGAGCCGATAATTAATTTCAAAATTAAAATATAAAAAATATTATATTCTTTACTTTTGCTTTTGTCTTTCCATTTTGCATTTGATTATTGTTTCCATTTAAGACTTTTGTTAATATTTATAGAAGTAGTGTTCAAATTCTACTTTACACTTAATTTTCTTCAAATATTTTATTTAAACATAAATGATTATAAAAAGTTAAGTCATCATTTTTGGATACACAACGAGACACGTTTGTGACAATAATTCAGATAATAATAGATTAAAAATAAAATAAACAATATCATTAGATATTTATGTTCATAATGATGGAAAAGATTGATTTTATTTTTGTTTTCTGTCTTTTGACTTGAAACAATAAAAAAATTTCTCAGTGTTCTTTCTAATTGGAGGCATCTTTTTGAAGGAGAACTGTAAACGATCACTTGATATTTGTTCTCTTTTTGAGTTGGCTCATATGCCTTCACCTAAATTTTTAAATCAATCATGCTATACTCGGGATTCGAACCCCTCACATATGGATATGTGGGGTTGGTACCATGACCACTAGGCTAACCTAGTGGTGGCTAATTAGAGACATTTTTTTAGTTAAAAAAAATTGTAATTTCTATTTTTATCGATCTAAAATCAAATATAACGAGAACAACGTATGATTTAGTTTATAAAAAGCTAGAAAATAATAAATTTATAGTGCTTGACAACATGTGTTATATTTATATTGGTATTACTAACAAACTATTTTATTAACAACTTCGTACATTTAATAAACAATATATTTACCGAATCGTATTCCTCATTATTTTTACAATAATAATACAATAAAAATTGATCCGTATATTTTATATCTTTACTACTCAAATGTCAAATCTACTCCGATCTCTAAATTTTCCAACCATTCAAAAAAAAGTTGTATAATTTCCATAACCAACATATTTGGTTCACATTAAATCCCCTGCACCACCTCCCCAATCCCCAGCATCCATCCCTCTCCCACCACCTCCCAATCAAAATCTGACACGCGCCACCATCCCCTAATCAACCCGTCCACGTCAGCTGCAGTGACGTGCCCTCCACAGATACCCAAGAGCCGGGTGACGTCACCAACGTGTTTCCGCGCGACAGGTGTCCTTTCGGCTGAACAAGTTGGCGGGCCCCCTTCTGCGCGGCCTGTCGGTCCACGTGGCGTGCGATGCGGCGCCCTTTAGACCAAGAATAAAAAAGGGGACCTTTTTTTCAGTTATTTCCGTTTTATCAAAGTAATTTTATACAGATCCCTGAATTTTCAAATGTATATCATGGATTCATGATATATAAAAAAAATATAATGTATAGATTTACAAAACAATATGTTGTATATATTATATTATCCTTAATATATCTGTGATTATTTTCTAGTAGTTGTAGTTGGATATACTCTAATTTTGTCTGATTTTTTTTGTTAAATTTGTTTAGAAAACAGGAGATTTTTGGATTTTTTTTTTATGAACTCATCTAATTTTGATTGGAAAAAACTGTCAAATAGTCATAAATATTATAAAAAATAATAAAATAGATATAGAAAAATGTATTCTATTTATCATACTATATATATTTGACACACTAGTAAATTAAAATAAATACAATAATCGAATCTAATAAAAAAAAACCTGTTTTTGGCAGGCCACTAAATTTGGGTTTGATCCTCTCACCTTGAACCAAAAAAAAGTTGTTTCAAAAAGAATCTTAAAACAAAAAAAAAACATTTTTTCTCTTTTGCACTGTCACCCTTCCTTTACCACTAAATTAAAACCTCAGCCCTCTATGATTGACCCTAATTCGGTTTCGGATCCAAATTCCCCAACAACATCCGACCCAATAACATGGGAATAATAATCGAACCGGGGACCGACACGTGGAAGCATGGCCCGGTGCGGAACCGACACGTAGCGGGTCAGCAAGTGGAACCGCAGATCGAACACGTGTCCTGGGTGGTCGACACGTGGCCGAACAACACGCGCTCGCTCTCCACGAAAAGGTCGTTTCATGCATTCCTTTCATTAATCCGTCCGTTGATTTGTTTATCAATTTCTCGATGCCACTTGGTTGAGAGCGAGAGGAGAAAATGGAGAGAGGAGGAGAGAGAGGTTGTATTATTTAGAGTCTTCTTCTTTGCTCTCTCTCTCTCTCTCTCTCTCTCTCTCTGTCTGTGTGTTCCTATCTATATCCTTTCTGTCTCTGTGTCATTTTTTATGTTGTTAGAAGAGTCGGATAGAATTTTGAGAGAGAGAAGTTGGGTTTTTTTTTTTTTTTTCATGGGTTCGTTCAGTTTTGGCGATTTGGGTTTGTGGTCGATTTGTTTTTGAGTCTTAGAGTTTTCGTTGCGCGCCCATTTCTCTTGAATTTTTTTTTTCCGTTTTTTTAATCAATCTAGCAATGGATTTCCTTCATCAGTTTGGGAGTACGAGTAACGCCAACACGGAGAATCGAGGTGATAAATCGAAATCATTGGATTCTGAGGAGATTGAACTGAGTTTGGATCTTTCTTCAAACGGTGTGTTTGGCGTAGACCCAAAAGGGAAAATGAAACTGATTCGCTCTTCGTCCATCGCTTCAATTTTGCCATTGCCAAAGAAAGAAATGGAAGAATTCAGCGGTCTTTCGGTACCGACTGTAGCCACCAGTTCTCTCACAAGAACCACTTCACTTCCGGTGGAAACAGAGGAATCGGTACGAAAGAGAAAGGAGATGCAGTGCCTCAAGAGACTGGAAGTGAAGAAAAAAAGGTTAGAAAGACGAAATTCTCTCAAATCGGGCGGTAATTCGAGAGAAAAAATGGAAAGTGAGGTTACTGGTACCGATTCGGGATCCATTAACAGGTACCAAAATGGAATAATTAAAAGTAATGGATTTAGTGCTGTTAGCTTGAGAGCTGTTTCACTTGGATCACAAGGAAGTAACTCATCTCATGCTGTTTCTGCAGATATAGCTGCTCAAGGTACTTGAAATTATTTTTTTTCTTTTTAGGGTGCTTTTTGCATATATGCCATTAGATTAGTAAACTTCTGTTAGCTATTGGAGGCAGAACTTATAATGTTTGATAGTTTATATGTTAGGTACCTTGATTATAGAGTATCTAATATTGAATTATGATTCTTACCAATGGAATTTTTTTATTTGTACTTGTGTACTTTTTTGTTGGTTGATTAGTGATTATGTTGTTGGTGTTTGATACAGTTGTTGGTGGTGTTTGATATAGTGCTTAGAGTAGTTGATTATGGATAATTGTGGTTCTTTTTAAAATGTTTAAGAAATATATAGTGTAGAATCATTGAATCAGTAGTAGTTATAGATTTGCTTGGTATTTTCACAAATAATTTGCAGAATGTTTATTAGTAAACAATACACACATGACACATTGCACATATGTACAAGTTGAAATTTCACATTTAGGCCTACAAAATCTCAAAATATCATGTGTACTCCAAAATATTAAATATCATGGATACCCCTACAAAATGGGAAGATACTAAATATTTCTTCAGAAATGTCTAAATTATTTCTTTTTTTTTAAACAAAAACCTCTTATCAATAATAGATAACAAAGCAAGATAATTTGAGGATCTTTTGAAGCAAATATGTCAAGGTTCGGAGTATATGGTATTTTTTATTACTTTGTAGGGGTATCAGTGATATTTTGAGATTTTGCAGGGGTACACATGAAATTTCCCCATTTGCTAATATTGCGCTAATAATACATTTCCTTCTAGGTATGGAAAATAAAACAAGAGTTCCCCGAATAAACGGGACAACAAACCAAGCGCAAAATTCCAATACAATATCACGAACTAATAGTATGGTGGACGAGATGCCTTGTGTGTCAACCAAAGGCGAAAACGGACGGATAATCGAGGGCTTTCTTTACAATTTTAAAAAAGGAGGGGGTGAAGTGCGAATAGTTTGCGTTTGTCATGGCAGTTTCCTGACGCCGGCCGAGTTTGTTAAACACGCTGGTGGTGGTGACGTCACCAACCCGTTGAGGCATATAACTGTAAATGCATCTGGGGTTGTATGAGTGAATGTTTCTTTATTTTATTTTATTTTATTTAGAAGATGAGTTTTAGGTATTTAGGTTTTAGTTATGGACTAATTTGGTTCCCCACAAAAACAGAAAAGAAAGAAAAAGATGAGTTTTCTTGTTTTGTTGGAAAATTTGTAAATTATATAGAACTTGAGGATTCAATTAAGGTTGTTGAATCAACCATTTTTCATATATATGAATTTTGGTGAATTGGACTTATTTATTTAGGATAAATTGGTATTTAGGTTTTAGGTATGGACGAGTTTGTTGTCCAAAAAAATTATAAGACTTGAGAATTCAATATAAACTTTGTTGAATCAACCCCTTCTCATAATTGTAATTTTTTCCAGTAGTCTTATTAGCATCTAGCTATGTTTTTTTTTTCTTCTTTAATCCGCTGTTTTAACACTCACACTTTTTTAGAATGTTTCTCGTCTTCAACAAAGGGGAGTAGACCCAACAAATGAGCTTTTTTAATCACAGTAGTTTGTAAGCGACGATGACACATAGATACTTTACTGACTGACTGTGACTACACATCCTATCAACAAACATCAAACATCCTTATGAGCTCTTGGTCTCTTCCATTCGTACCACTTCTTCTCTCGTACCGCTCATATGCCCAGACCGCTTCTCCCATAAATACCCGAAATTCTACGATAAGACTCGGGTCAAGATTATAGACATGTTTCTAGTCAGGCGAGTAAGAGGAGGTTAGAGAGAAGCGTTGCTTTGACATGAAAAAAGAGAACAGTTTGCATGAGAGAAGAGTAGAATAAATAGTCCTTAGCAGATTCAATCGGGACATGAACACTTGAATGAATGAAAACTATGTAGTATGACGCTTTCCCATGAATTCGATAAGCTTTGACTCTTCGGTCAATGAGGAACGAAATGGCTCACTTGGTAAAGAGAGGAATTTGAGTTGTGCTGAAATTGAAATTAAAGGAAGATCTGATGAATTTGTACTATATATCCATATTTAGTAATAAAAATTGGTTTTAAAAGACAAGATGACAATTGCCTACATATATGAGAATGTTGGATTTGTACAATTTAGTGGGGTATTTAAAAATTCGAAATCTTTGAACTGCAAACATAGCGAACTAGCATGTATGTACAAATCACAGGCTAACAAAATCTTGCTAACTAAAAAAAGAAAGACCTTTTTCTCCAATTAATACTGTTAATTTACATCTCCAACTAACTCTTTTCCTTTGCAGATCAATATCAGTCATCAATCACCAACCCCCAAACCAAACCCTAACTCAAACCCCCAAACCAGCCAACCAAAAACCAACAAAAAAAAAAAAAACCAAACAAAAAACACAAAACTATCATACAAATTTCCAACGCCCTAAAACCCTACTCTCCCCTATCCACCCCCCTCCAAAAACCAAACCCTAACAAGGCGGCTGCAACTGCTTCAGCCTCTGAACCACATCCTTCATATTCGGCCTGATCGACAGCGAATCGACCGTACACATCACCGCCAAATGCAAAACCTCAACCATATCATCATGCGGGCCTTTTGCCCACAATCCGTCCACAAAGAACTCCTTCGCCTTTCCTTGCCTCAAAAGCGTGCACGCCCATTGAACTATGTTGAAACCGTTTCCGTACGGCGAGAAGCTCGGATCGAGAGCCTTCTTGTCGGAAATTAATTCCATTAAAACAACTCCGTAACTGTACACATCAGCTTTGTCTGAAACCCGACACGTCATCGCGTATTCCGGAGCCACGTAGCCGAACGTACCCGCTACGCCGGTGGTCGCGTGGGTTTCGGAGTTCCCTAATAATCGAGCCAATCCGAAATCCGATAGATATGCATTGCATTCGTTGTCTAGCAAAATGTTGCTCGGTTTTACATCTCTATGTAGAATTCTTGGTACACAACCGTCGTGTAGATACGCGAGAGCTCGAGCGATATCCAACGCGATTTTGTGCAACATTCTCCAATCGATTTCTCTTTTCGATCTCTCTTGAATAAATTTCTCTAAATTCCCGCCGGGGAGATAATTATAAATCAAGAACATTTCGGACTCGCTTAAGTGGTACCCAATTAGGGTTACCAAATTGGGGTGTCTCAATCGGCCTAGCGTTTTGATTTCCGCGTGAAATTGTTGGATTCCGTTAAATCTTCCGACCGAGAGCCGTTTTATCGCGACAAGGACATTTGGCGCGATTTCGGCCTTGTAAGTCGCGCCAAAACCGCCACTACCAATACAATTACTCGCGTTAAAACTCCCCGTTGCTCTCACAATACTCTCAAACGTTATATTCACACCAATACTGTCGCTAAAAATTGTCACCTCTCTTCTCCCTCTTCGGCTTCTAGAAGCCCGGTCCGATAATTTCGGCGCGCATTTTCGCGTGTAGATAAAAAGGATTATCAACGCGAGTAAAACCGATACAATTGCCGTAGCGGATGTAATTGATGCGATTTCAATCGAGCTGAATCCGTTGTTGGATTTCTGAGTCTGAACAGTTGTTGGATCCGAATCGTTGTAATCCTGCGAACTAAAACTTTGCCCCTGCGAGCCTGCGAAAGAGTACACGTGGCACGATTGTAAATTAGGGTTTCCAAGAACCGCGCTGCAAGATATTGTAGAGGCGTTTGAAGGTAAAGGGCCGGATAAGTTGTTGAAGGATAGATTGAACGAGGTCAAAGCGGGTAGACCCGCTAACCCGTTTGGGATTTTGCCAGAAAGATTGTTGTTTTGGAGAAAGAGAGTCGAGAGGTTTTGTAGGTTTACGAGATCGGTGGGAATTTGGCCGGAGAGAGAATTTGAAGAGAGGTCCAAAGTTTGTAAGGATTGTAATTGCGTTAGGTTAGTGGGGATCGACCCGATAAGAGAATTATGACCCAATAAGAGGCGTTTTAGATTGCGCAAGTTTGCAATTGAGGCGGGAATTTCGCCGTAAAGTTTGTTTTGACTTAAATCGAGAGAGATTAGGTTGATTAACGGGCCGATGCTTTGAGGAATTGTACCTGAAATTTGATTCCCCGCAATTTCAAGTATAGTTAAAGAGGAACATTTCGTACCGATATCATCCATTATTGTACCGGATATAAAATTATTGGTCAGATTTAAAACGAGGCCCTTCAAATTGTTGCAATTCGCGAAAAGAGTCGAGTCGAGCTGCATTGAAATCCTATTTCCATCAGCCATAAAGGCATAAACCCTCTCTTTGGAGAATCTCTCACTAGTCAGGGGTAAATTCATAATTTCGCCCGTAAAATTATTCCTTCCGAAATTATGATAACTCACAAGATCAGAACCAAACGCGAGCCGAGTTAGGGTTTTGCTCATGAAATACGAGAAATAATCATACGCTGACTCATCAAAGGGCAACTTCGGTGTTTCACAACTTTTCAGATTAAAACTCGGTAAAGATCCAGAAATTTGATTCCCACTCAAATCGAAGAAATCCAAACAGGGAACCAACAAATCATCAGAAACCGAACCGGTCAATTTATTCGAGCTGAAATTCAGAAATTTCAAATTAGTGCAATTTATTAACCCTTTTGGAATTCCACCTGAAAAGAGATTCTCCCCCAAATTGACCATTTCTAGGGTTTCGCACTTTCCCCAATCGGACGGCAATTCCCCTTCTAGAGTCGCCCTAGGCGCCCACAAAACCCTAATTTTGGGCAATTTCACAATACTCATTGGAATTCCGCCTTGGTAATAATTAAAATCGTCAATATACACGTAACTTGATACAACGGGAATCTCCATTCCATCATAAGGGTTTGATAAAACAAGAACGGATAACTCCAAGCAGTTTCCAAGCTCTGACGGAACGGGCCCGCTCAAACTGTTTCTAGAAACATCCAGAGACTGAAGCTTTTTCAACCGGCCAATCTCAATTGGTATCACATCATCCAATAAATTAGAGAAAACCAACAAAGATTTCAAATTCAAGCAATTACCCAAGTTTCTAGGTATGCTCCCGACCAAAAAATTCCCCGATAAATCCAAAACCTCCAAATTAGGGCAATTGAGCCCAATTTCATCCGGAATTGACCCGCTCAGCCGATTAAATCCAAGCTTTAACTCTCTCAAATTAGGCAATAAATTCCCACAAACAGGTATGGACCCATTTATCTGATTGTGAGACAAATCGAGAATTTCCAACTTACCAAGCCGGTTGATCTCAGCCGGGATCTCTCCAGCCAAGTAATTCGACCCTAAATCCAGAACCCTCAGCTCTGACAAGGTTCCAATTGAGGCATCTAGGGTTCCGGCGAGATCCGCCGACACGTTGAGTGTCTCCACACGGTCAGCTCCCGCGCAGGAAACACCACTCCATACACACGGAACTGTGCCTTCCTTCCAGTTGGACAGGAGATTGGAGGGGTCAGAGGAGACGGAGGATTTGAAGCGGAGGAGGGCGGCGAGGTCGTCGGAGGCGGAGGAAGAGAAGAGGGAGAAGAGGAGGAGGAGGAGGAGGCGCACCATGGGAAGTGGTGGCCGGAGCATTAGGAGAAGGAGAAGGAGGAGTGGGGAGGAATAAGGGGATTTGTGAGGGGCTTAGATGAGAGAAAGCGTGTGTGTGTGGGGAGCTTCTTTTCCTTCTTTCTTTCTTTCTTTCTTTGTTTCTCTCTGTGTTTGGCTTGGTTAGTCTCTCTCTGCCTGGAGCGCTGGATTTCTTTATTGCAAAGTTTTGCCTATCTATCCTGCACAACTCTAGTATTTATTATCATTTTTTTGCACAAATCTAATATTTATTATCATTTTTTAAAGTTTTGTTACTTGATTATTTTTTTATATATAAAATAATCATATACATACTACCACTCTCTTATGTGGTGCATATGAATGTAGTGGAACAGAGTATACTGGCAAATATTTTATGCTTAAGATATACTGTAACAGTTTGAATTAACTATCGGCACAATATGTGCGGAAAATAAAGGATTATTTACGGTGTTTATTTCTCTTGTTCTTCTAATTTTAGTAAAATGTAATGTCTAATTTAATTATTTAGAATATATTGTATTGTTTACATTTTAACGATCAATATAATATAGGCGGGAGCGGGAAGATATGGCGAATTGAATTGAATATGAAGAGTAAATAATAAGTCATTGAAAATAGCCGTTGCTTTACCCAAAAAAAGTAAATTTTTATATTTATATTTATAATGCAACGGTTTTTTAAGTCACAACATTTTTCACGAAATACTGCTCTACGTGGCTTAACATATACTGTAACTATTTGAATTAACTACCAGCATGATACGTACGAAAAAATAAAGGATTATTCATAGTATTTAATTCACGCGTTCTTCTAATTGTAGTAAAAAGTAATATCTGATTGAATCATTTAGCCTACAATATTTTTTAAAAATTTAACGGTCAATATCAATATAGGCGGGAAGACACGACAGATAAAATTTAACTAATATGAAGCGTGAATAGTAAGTTAATGAATATAGCCGTTACTTTATCAAAAAAAAAAAGTAAATTTTTATATCCATAATTGTGACAGTTCCTAAACAAAAAAATCTATACCGAATAACGTGAAACAAACATGAAACATGTGTAGGTGTCAAGCATTGTTTTATCCTTCGGCGGTAGTAATGTGAAACGCTTCCGTATATTTATAATTCATTTTGTTTGAGAGTTAAATATAGAAGCTTTTAGGGTTTTTTAGAAAAATATGGTGGATATATTAACCGTTAGAACAATATTTAAATTTTACAGGGTGTTTCAAAAGAAAAACTTTGCATGATATAAAAACAAAAACTTGCAAAGGGTACAATGATAAAAGCCCAGTTCTATTTTTTCCGTTTCTAAAGTTTCCGCCTAAACGTGGTCTACAACAGATTTGTTTCTTACTGCCTTCCGTATGAAAAATTATTAGTTCATATTTCATATTATACTTATAAACCAGGTGTAAACAAAAACTATCTATCCTGTCGTTACTGCTTTTACTTTTTCATCTTTCTAAACACACCTCAAAATCTACAAAAACATTACTGAAAACAAAATCAGTATTTAATTGTACAACATGCCGCATGGGTTTGTAAATTATTTGTAAATTATTGTGAGTTGAGTTCTTTCGGGAGAGGAGAATGCGTGTGATATACAGTTTACTGTGGTTATCCCGTTGGAAAATTACGAAAAGGGCCTTCTTCCAGATAAGCGTTTCATTTATGCCCTTGTGGGTTTTAATTTATGAAGCCCTTTTCTTTCATTTGATGACTGGAGAAATTTACAACACTGTTCTTCTGATTTTTCTTTATTGGCATGAAATAAAAATAATGTGAAAAATTAGAAAAATTAGTATATAAAAATCAGGAAGCAGTACAAGCGATCACTATTGTAATATTTCATTAATTTATTTTATTGATTAGTTTTATAGTAAAATGAAATCAACTAATGACCCGCTCGTAGCCTAGTTATTAGAACATAGTGCATGTATACTAAAGATTATGAGTTCAAATTTCAATAAAACATAATTTTATATAGCATATATTTAACAAAACCTCTTAATCTATCAAACTCAAAGAAAAATCAGTTAATCTCTGTTCCACAATTCCAATATCTTATTTGTTGTCGAACACCTTTCAGTATATTTTTTCAGTCTATCCTGATTGGAATATAAGTACTAGGGAATTTAAATTTAGGGACCTATCTCTAGTTTTTGGGCCTCCAATGCGCACAACCATACATGCAAAAAGGTATATTGATATTAAAAAATGTATAATGAACATGTAAGAAATACATTATGCACATAAAAATAGCTATTATAATTCATAAAATAAATAATAAATATTTAATAGGACACAATTAAGATGTACAAGGATATATATAACTAAATATATAGCATAGGTAGGGCTAGCAGGGGATGAAAAAACATTTTGGTTAAACTTAATTGACAAAATAAAAGTGATTTGAGGGTTCATAATGGAAAAGGAAAAATAAAATCGGTTGTTAGCACGCAATAATCTGTCGGTTAAATTTAACCAAAAAATAAACATGCATGATGCTAATGTGTGTAGAGATTGGATTAAGATGCTTTCAATATTTTTACCTAGTCTACTGTTTGGTGAGTCATTGCCCACTAAGCCCAAAATTATCCATTTTCAATTCAAAAGGAGAGGAGATTTTTCAAGTCTCATCTCACATTCTAAGACAGAGAAGCATAAAGGCTTCAAATTATTTGGTGAAAAATTATAAGATCATAAGACTCTGTGGATGTGCATTAATACATAAAATCACCCTGCTTGTTCTCTTTAAAATTGACTCATATGCTCTCTCTAAATTTTAAACCAGTCATGTTAGAACCCCTCACTTATGAAAATGTGAGGTTAATATCTTATTACTAGACTATTCTAGTGGTGGTGTTACATTATTGCGTATTTTACCGAAAATTATTTGAATGAAATGAAATAGCCTGTCTTTCACTTTCACTAATTCTGCTCTAACTTATATCTAGTCCTATTTATTTGAGTAACGACATTTGCAATGTTTATAGAAAGATTTCAAAGATTTTATCCTCTCACATTCTCTATTTTGTTCTATTATATTTTATATTGGTAAATTAGGAATCTTTGTTCAAACGAGCTTATTTATTTGATAGATTGAGTTCGTAGTGAGGCTCTGATCTTTATAAAAATTGGAATGGATGATTAAATCAGAAAAAAAAATGAGATGGATGACATATTTCTCTCCCTCTCAAATTTTCTATATTATTAATAGAATATAAAGCTTAAAAATTTCAAGCCCTCACAATGTGCCACATAAGCTCTTTATTTATCAACGCTTGGATGAAAATAAGAGCAATTTTGGTTCCTTGGATTAAAAGATAATTTTAGAGATTTTTCATACAAACCCTTCTAAAACTTCAACATATCATATTTACCCCTCTAAATATTAAAAAAATAAGCTCTTTATTTATTAACCTTTGGATGAAAATAAGAATGACTTTGGTTCATTGGATTGAAAGATATAATTATAGAGATTTTCATATTTATCCTTCTAAAACTTCAACATATCATATTTAGCCCTCTAAATATTAAAAAAATATAGAATTCACCCTTCAAAAATCTATAATATATCATATTTACTACTCTAAAATACAAATATTATATTTATTCTTTTAAATTTAAAGTATATCATATTTACTCTTTTAAATCTTTTTATGGACAAAATTTTGAAAACATGAATATGACACATTTCTGATTTTGGAAAGATAAATGTGACTTTTGAAAAATAAATTTTAGTTAAGATTTTTGAAATTTTAAAATGATAAATATTATAGAGAAATTATATCCACGTCCGGCTTATTAGGATTCTAAACACATCTGACAAATATACACCTCAAGTCCAATTCCAGCCCAGATAATTTGCATCTCTGGCTTATTCGGCTTCTAAACGCAAACCCATATTATTGATAGGTTATAATTCTTAAAAATTTCCTCTCATCTCATTAAGACACATAGACATTTAATGTCGACCTTTAGATTGGATTATCTAAAAGCTAAGCTTTAGTCATGTGTCATATAGGTCAAGCTTTTCTTTTTTTTAATATCTGACCGACCCGTATCTATATCCGCAAAAAATTTGTATCCCAATCAAAATGATCAGTATATGACCGGATATGGATACATATCTGGTTATCGATTTGGCTCCTGGATACGGATAATTTTTTTTATTATGAAGTATCCATTTTCGGATATTTCACTCTATATATAATACATATATTTATATGGATACATGTATGGATATCTTAATTTTTTTTATCATATTCGGATACGGATTATCCATATTCATGTTAATATTTTATACATGTAAGGGTTTAAATGGAAAGAATATTATCCGACCGCCCCGTATGCATATCCGTTAAAAAATTGTATCCAAATCAAAATTATCTGTATCCGGCCGGATACAATTACTAATAGGTTATGATTCTAAAAAAAATCCTCTCATCTCATTAAGTCACATAGGCATTCGATATTGACAATTAGATTAGATCATCTAAATGTTAAGCTTTAGCCATGTGTCATAGGCCAAGATTTTCTTAAAAAAAAATTCGAGATTTAACCCATGTACATGTAAAAGTGTAAACAAGCAAGAGATAATCCGACTGACCCGTATTTGTATCCGTACAAAATTTATATCTGAATCAAAATTATCCCTATCTGGCCAGATACGAATGCGGATTTGGTTATCAATCTGGCACCCGGATACGGATAATTTGTTATTATGTTAGTATCCGTTTTCGGATATTTCGCTTTATATAGAATACATATATTTTTACGAATACATGTATGAATAGATTTTTTTTATCATATTCAGATACGGTTATTATCTTTTTATCATATTCAGATACGGTTATTATCCATATCCATGTTAATGCTTTATACATATAAGGGCGTAAATGGGAATAATATTATCCGACCTTTCTGTATCCATATTCGTATAAAAATCGTATCAAAATCAAAATTATCCGTATTCGGCTAGATACATATACACGTTATAATAATTTTATTCAGACACGAATTTGGTTATCTATTTGGCTCTTGGATACATATGCAAATAATATTTGTATCCGAATAATTTGTTATTCGGAAAGTATCCGTTTTCAAATATTTTACTATATATATATATATATAATGGATACCCATAATCCGATAACTCGGTCCGAATCCGAATGAATGGATCCGCATGTTGATCGAAAAAATATGTCCGATAATAAAATGGATTCACATTTGGATTTTTGAAAAGATCCGCTAATTTAATGGATTTGTATTTGGGTCGTGGAAGATCCGAATCCGAAACCCGATATGAATCCGACAATTAATATATAGTATATATGTATATATAACAACAAAATAATAAATGCGAAAAAATGGGCAAGAAATCACATATTTCTATGAGATATATGTAAAAAATTAATTAGGGTAAATATTTAATAAGAAAAAATGGGCAAGAAATCATGTATTTTATGAGATTTACTCCTTTATAGTTTTCTTTTAAGCTTGATGGCATAATCCAAAATCCGATCCGAAATCCGTTTCATTAATGGGTTTGAATTCGCATATGGATCTTTATTTTCTTAATGGATTTGGATTCGCATTTGGATCTTTTAAATTTAAATTGGATCCGCATGTGGATACTACCTGGATCTGACCCGAAACCGATCCATATATATATATATATATTTTTTTTTTTTTTTTTTTTAATTATATTCAGATACGGATATTATCCAAATCCATATTAATATTTTGTTGCTAATTCTTTTAAATTTTTCTTAAAAGTTGTTATAATTGCTTAACTTTGTTGTTACAAATAGTTAAAGAGTTTAAAAAAATAATATGGATACATATCCGTTTAAATATCCGAAATGAATCAGTATTTGTATTTATATAACAATATCCAAATTGTGTTTGTATCTGTATAAATATATGAACTGAATTTGTAACTGAAGTTATCTACATTTACATTCGCATCGTTAATATTTTGAATCTTTATCGAGAATGTACTTTTGAGTTTTCTTTGTTGTGTTTATAGTATATTTTGACGTAACTATAGTATTTATTTTTGACTAAATTAGTATTACGTTGTGCAATAATACTAATTTTTATTATATTTTAATACAAATATTGTTGTTATCTTAATTATGTTTAAATTACCTTTTAAGTAATATTATAGAAATTTCGCGCAACGCGTGAAGGATTTTCTAGTAGTATTAATGCTTAATATGGGGAGAGTGGATGTGGAGATGACACGTGTCCCATATGATATTGATATTGAACCCCAATTTGCACCCCACTATATTTTTATTCAATATTAGTGTCCACTTTGAACCCAATAGTATCAATTCATATTTGATATTATGATGTTTTATGTTTGATACTATGATATTTTATTACTAATAAAGTAATAATATAATATATTATGATATTGAATAAATTATAATAAAATAATATGAATTTCACTCTAAAAGGATTTTTTTCATAAACTCCTAAAATATTTTTATTATATGTTTGCATTATTCCCCCTATTAAATGAAATATTTAAAATCATTTTAATATTTAAAAATCGACATAATGCCTTAAGTAGTACAATTTTACTATATAAAAAACTTTATACACTAAATTTAAAGTATTGTTAATATATGTTATATTATTATTAATTCAATAACATGATATGTTATATTATTATTCCTTTATTAATATATTATATTGTTATTAATCCAAGTCATAATATCAAAAAATATATTATTTTACGATACTATTGACAATTATAAACTTATAATGGTATGCAATTAGTCAATTTTATATTATTATTAAAATATATATTAATATTATTGCGAATAATAAGTTGATGATAATTCTTATTAATGCTACATGGGTGTAGAACATTCAAAATGTTATCTTCTTTAAGATTTTCTGTGATAGTTTTGTTAGTCAAACGTTTGAGTGAGATATTTTTCAATCAAGACAAAAATCCAACACATAATTTGTCATACCATTTTAATTTCTTATTAACGCCGGATGAATGCAGAACATTTGACATGTAGTTTTCTTTAAGATTTTCTATTAAATTTTATATAAATAATTTTTGTATAATAATGTAGAATGATATTAGATTTTATATAATACAAAATAAAATATATTGTGTCTATATGAAATTATATTCAATATTTCGAAGCGAAGCGATGGCTGCCTTAGTTTTTTTTAACAAAGTAGTATATATTATTAGAATTATACACAATGAATAAAGTTTCAAAACATATACATCTATATAATCGTCTCCCTCCTACCCTCCCAAACTTTTGTATAACCTAATTTTTTTGATTCAACAAGATATGTTGTTAAAATCTGCTACTAGTTATAGTTTACATCCATATATATTTTTTTGGATCTACACATAAAATTAATCGAAAGAGGATATGAAAGAGTTTTTGAATGACAGTGTGGAGCTAAATTTAAAATTATATTGGATTCAACTTCAAATTAGGATTCATTAACATGATGGATCCTCATATGGATTTTGTATCTTCCTCCTCAATCCAACCACAAATACCTAAACCTACATCCACGGCCATTATCCATCATAACTCTTCTCCAACGGTCAGGATTTCTCAGCAAACTATATAAAAGCTCGACAAGTCTTCCTTAAACCCTCGATCTCTGTCATTTCAACACCCAAATCCAGTAGGGTTTTAGCAGGCTGGGTCGTAGAAGCTTAGAAGAGGGTTTAATTTCCTTATTACTGGTGATTTTCTTCCTTAATTGAAGTTCTTACCTTGTTGGTTCTTAGCTGGTAAACTTATTTTATGCTATTATTTAGGATTAAGGCTTGATCCAGTTCATATATGATCGGCTTTGCCACCAATGTTTTCTTACAAAAAATTTCTTAGTATTTTAATTTTAATTTTTTTTGCGTTGTTTGAAGTTTGAACTATTAGGTATTCTCTCTCTCTCTCTCTTTATTTTTCCTGGAGCCATTTTTTTCCTCCTGTTTTTCAATTTTCTCCTTGTTATTGTTCATTACGAGATTTACTATTAAATTAACAGATTGTAATCATGGCCTAATAACATTGTTCTTTTTATTGCAGATCCTTAATCAATAATCATGGCGTTTGCTAATAAAATTGGGAACCTTCTCAAACAATCCGTCTCTTCAAATCCATCTTTGTTTCAGTCAATTAGATGCATGTCATCATCTAAATTATTTATCGGAGGTATCCATATCTCTTATGCAATCTTTATTAACATAAATTATTTAACACAACCAATATTTACAACTCCAATTTTGTAAATTTCTATTTTTTTTTCTGTATTCTTATTGCACAGGCCTCTCATATGGAACAGATGATATGGGTTTGAAAGATGCCTTCAACCATTACGGTGAAGTTGTTGAAGGTACAATTATACTTAATTACACCTCCAAAAGAGAACTATAAATTACATTTTGATCCTCTCAGTGATTTTCTAATAACAACATAAACTGATGTGATACAGCACGAGTAATACTCGATAGAGAATCAGGCAGGTCGAGGGGTTTTGGATTTGTGACTTTTGCTACCACTGATGATGCTCAAGCTGCCATTACTGCCATGGATGGAAAGGTAATTTCACTCTTCCTACTTTATGCACTTTAGTCCTTGTACTTTAGTTGGATTGCAATTCAGTCCTTTACTATTAATTTGACATGCTTGGGTCCCTTCTGTACTTTATGAGAACATGCATGATTGAGTAGTCTCTTGAGTTAGGGACTAACCTTGCACAATTCTTTAAAGTACAGGGACCAAGCATGTCAAATAAATAGTATAAGAACTAAATTGCAAGCCGATTACAATTAAAAAAAGAAAAGATTGTAAGCCGATTAAAGTACAAGGGCTAATGGTCCATTTAACCCTATATATAAACATGTTTATTAAAATTGTCATTAGTTCAACCCCCATTATTTACATATTTTATTTTTTAAATTATTGTAGGATCTGCATGGGAGAATGGTGAGAGTGAATTACGCAAACGATCGTGCCGGCGGATTCCGTGGCGGAGCCGGCGGCGGCTCAGGCGGTTTTGGTGGCGGCTCAGGCGGTTTTGGAGGTGGCTATGGTGGTGGCTCAGGCGGTTTTGGTGGTGGTTATGGTGGCGGTCAAGGCGGTTATGGTGGTGGAAGAGGGGGAGGAAGTACTATGGATGGCATGGGTGGTAATTTCGGCGGAAATGAGGGTGGGTTTGGTGGTGGTGGTGGTGGTGGGGATGATTTGATGGGGGATAAATTCGATTTGGATGATGAGCCGAGTGATTATGCTAGTAAGAGAGGATAGGGAGAAATTTTAGATGAGTTTGTAACTTGTAAGGGAGATGATTTTACTTACTAGTGTTGTTGTGATGGTTTGGGACTAGATAAAGGCTTGGCTGTGAACTATGAGGCATGATTATTATTTGTTTGAATAATGTAAGTTCTGTTGATTGCCTATTTGTTTACTTTTTTTTGGATGTTTGGGAGCATATGAACAGGCGATTATCAATTCGTATAATGGATTCATGAGATACTAAAATGTTGTTTACTGGCCAATATTCTTTTGTGAAAAAAATTCCCCATCGAGTCAGAGATGCAGTGTTAATGTTTTATTATTTGATTTCTTAATTTTTTTTTCACTGAGTGAAGACACTTTTGTTAACATCAACAATTTTTTTTCGTTTATTAGCGCCATTTGGGATAATTGATGTAGGTTCACATTTATATAGATGAAGTGAGTCAAGTGACCATAAATTTTCCCATAAATTATAAAATAAAAACATATCTTGAAAATATCATTAAATATGACAAATATAATATCATGGGTAACAAACATATTTTATTACTGAGATTTTAGTTTATTATTTTTTATTTAATAAAACTTAAAATAGATGAAAAAAAAGCCCATGAGAATATTTTGGAACAAAAAAATTAAAATTTGATGGAATGGAAAAAAAATCACACTTCATAGGCAGTTTTTGAGAATATCAAAACTCAAAAGTAACTTTTTTTTTTTGTAACATTCATAAAAGTTAGGTATTGAAGAATTGACTCAAAAAAGTTAAATTTGATGGAATAAAAAAAAATTTAATCACTTTTTAAGAAGTTTTTGAGAATATCAAAACTCAAAAGTAAGTTTTTTAGTATTCTTAAAAGTTAGGTTTTTATTGCCTTTCTGTTGAAAAAATTACAAAAAATGAGAGAACATTTCTACAACGTGATAAATCAGCATATTTTCTCTTCCACAATTAACAAAAAGGGAGGACACTTTATATGACAATTATTTACCAGCTAATCAATAATAACACCATAATCAAAATTGCTAAGTTATTTCTTATGTGCCGAGATTAATTGACAAAACAGAAAAAGCAATAAGCTAATTTAGTAGTTGAGAGATAAAAATGAGATAATATGTGAATGAGGGTCAAATTCAGTTTTTTCGGTTTTATTTAAACAAAGAAGATGAGCATGGCAGTTTATTCCCGCGTGACATCACAGATATAATAAACGATCTCTACGAAGTTTTTCAAGTTCATCTCACATTAAAATTTCACTCTCCAATTTCTCATCTCAAGAAAATCTAATTTAGCTCCAATTAGGTTTTAATTGGTTGTCATGGCCCATATGCAAGAAATGGAGAAGACAGAGGAAAAAAAGGCCAAATTTTTCCCTTTTGTAAGTTATGACAATTTTTTTTGAATATTTAAGTTCTGACAATTTGATACAATTCCGATTTCTTATTTTATTTCGTCTCAATAATTCCTGATAATTTCACATTTACAATTGGAATAAATTTACAATTGATCATATCGTCTGGAAATATTATGATAAATTCTGCCATTGCTGCCATTGCACTTTTGGTTACAATTTTTTCCCAATTTCAATTTTTTTGTGGCAAACAATTGTTGCATTCTATATTTAACAAAGAAAAGTCCCAATTTCATTTCTTATAAAAAATATTGTGTTTTGTTCATGTTTTCTCTAATTAAAGAAAAAAATATTTCAGGCGTGTGTTGCAGCATTCGCCTTCCTTGTAGTTCTTACAGGTGTACATTCAGTTCCGGAAGGCCATGTTGGCATGTATTGGTGGGGCAGCGCTCTTATGAAAACATATTCCAATCCAGGTATTTTTACAAGTCGAAGATATTATTCTTAGACTTTTCTAAAACATTTTTTGGATAATAAAAGTTTTTAATGTCATGATGCCTCTGATCACGACATTCGAACCTATACGAGTCATGATGACAACTGGTGAGGTAAAGTATTCTAATTTCTGAGAATATATCTAGAGTGCTACTAATTTCTGCAAATGATTTACTAGAGTATTACTCATTTCTGAAAATAATTTACTAGAGTTGTTACTAATTTCTGAAAATTCTCTATGTTAATCAGGTTAATGATATACCGTGTGTTACAAACAATGGAAGCATCACCATCTCCTTTGATAAAATAGAGGTTTGATTTAATTATGAAACAATGCATCAAATATTTGGCCAAATATATTGAGATTTTATATTCATATATATATATATATGCCAAAGTCTTGATTCATAATTACAGGTAGTCAGCCGCCTCCACAAAGAATATGTTTATGAGATACTGCACGAGTTTGAGACAGATTATGAGGACATACTAATATATGACAGAATAGCTTATGAGCTTAACAAATTATGTAGTGTTCATTCCTTGGAAGAACTCTATTTGAACAAAAATGACTTTGTAAGTTCAACGTATCTCTTGGTTTTCCGTTTTCGTGTTTTTCTATTAATTAATGTGGTTAATTAAACTACTAACCTTTTTTTTTTATTGAAAAAAACTAACCAACCTTGAATTATTTTTTCCCTTTTTCTTTCAGATAGGTGACCAGATGAAAGTAGCAATTCAAGCGGGTTGTTCACGTTACACTCCTGGGATTGAGATTCTTAGGGTTGGGGCTTCAACTGCAAAAATTGCTCCCGAAAGTATTAAAGAAATTTATACTCTTTTAGAGGTCAAAAACAATGAGGTATATACGAAAAATAAGATCTTGAAACATAAAAACTATGACATAAAACTATATTTATTTTCCAATTGACTTCTGGTTGCCTACAATTAAGATCCTCTAGTTTGGTGAGTGTCTTAATTCAGATATAAAATGTGGAATCGCAATGTTTCCTTCACATCAATTAAAATGAAAGTGAGGCTTTAAATCTTCTCTCTTTAGTATAAAAAAAACTGCAAATGAATCTAGTCTAGTTATTGAGTACCTTAATCGAGATAAAAGAGATCATTGAATCATATCTTGTTTGCATCAATTTGATGCAAAATATTTTTGTTTATTTATTTACAAAATATAATCCTCACTCGAGAACTTTAAAATTACTGTATGTAGATTGAGAAGCAGAAGATCAAGTTGATGCAGCTGGAGAAAGAAACAAAGAAAGAGATCGAACTGCTAAAAGAGAAATTGCATGCCAAGTGTCAACCCCCAGAAGAAAATGAGGAGCTCAATGCAAACGAAGAGACTCAGCTCAGGGTTTTGGCTCAGTAGACGGGCGTGTAAGGCTTCAAAACTTCAAGGGCACACGTACTTCAGTGATTCCAAATAAAAACAGTATTTAAGTTAAGATAATGAACAAACAATTTGTGTAAAGAGAATATGGCAACCAAGTTCTCCATTGTACAAATTGGTCCTTGCTTTGTGTTGCAATTTACTTTTGAGATCACCACTTTGGACATAGACAGAGCCGGTCCGTTTTGTTATATTTTGTTGCCATAGCCCGACTTGTAACTCTTTTCGAGATATTGCCTCCTCAATAAGAATATGAATTTACAATGTAATTTTGTATAATCTAACATAGCAAAAAAGAAAAAAACTTAGTATGTTTTTCCTTCTATTTTGTAAGACTTTCATTATGTTGCTACGTTATGATTAAAAAACAACATAAATATATTTTCATACTAAAAAATTCAATTCGCCACATAAGATGAAACATTATCACATAAATCCTGTTTAGTGATGTTTCCTATATGTTCACTATTCAGCTTTTTTCTGTTTCCATGAAACCTGAGAAAGCAAATCGGGATAAATGAAAAAGGGCTTATGGATGAGGAATTTAAAGTAACATTAAAATTAAAATGAGTAATTAATTAATTAAAGGAACATATTCCCGATTAAAAAAAAGAGAAGAAATTGGAAATAAAGAATAAAGTAAAACAGAGCTGAAAAAAAAAGAGTTAGGATAATATCGGAAAAAAAAGAAGAAAATACATTGATTTCACAAAATAAAACCCACATGCAAACTCTTTTAAAAACCTAAATATTCAAACAGGATAGTCTCATTTTCTCCAGCCTCAAGACATAATGAAACCTAAATGCAAATTCAAACAGAAAAAATTAACTCGAAAGCTAATTACAGAAATATCCCAATAAATTCCAGCTTAATCCCAACTTCGCAATTTGAATTGTAAGAAAAATGCTTTATTCCTATCCAACTAACTACACATAAACTTTGAGAAAAATAACATTATTATTGCTTCTCTATTACACCGGCAATATTAAAAACAAACGACGATCAGTGCGTGAAAAACAGTATCATGATTGTTCACTTATCTCTCTCACAATGCGTGAAAAACTATATCATATGATTTTTCGCTAACATGCACAAAAACAAAAAGGGGAGTACAATTTAATATTACATCTTTCATCCCCTAATCAACAACCGTCCCATAACCGACACTTCATAAAAACAAGGTGCCCGCAATGGCATTTCTTCCACAACCAAAAACTAATAAAATAAATAAGAAAAAAAAAAAAAGTGTCAAACTCAAATCCCAAAATGAATAAACCCTAACTAACCTAACTTAACCCGCAAGAAAATTCGGAATCAAAAACTTATTTTTCGTCTCATCATCCACAATTAACTCAACCACATCCGGAACCTTCTCCACCAACTCCTCCAACCCACTCACTCCAAACTTACAAAACTCAATCCTCTTTTTGTACTTTTGCAAATAAAGCGCCTCAAAACCCTCAAATTCAATCGGATACCCAACACAAACCCAAAGCTCTTGTAACTCACGCTTAAACCCCTCAATCAACTCCTCAAATTCATCTCCGTTTTGATTTCTCTCTTCTTCCGAAGATTCCTCCGAAGAACAAACGACTTTCTCCTCGATTTTCTCGCCCCGTTTCAATATAATAGGAGTTCTAACACACATCTTCATGTTATTAGCATCACAAGTGTTCCTCAAACATATCGTCTTTTTCTTCCCCTTACCAATCACTATAAAAGCATCGCTCATCTTACTAAACAAATGCACCAATTTGACCGCTCCATACTCATTCATATACAAATGCCTCCCATATAGCCTAAGATATTCGGCCGGTACTTTAACCAACGGTACCGTACCGCCTTGAAGCTCGAGCAACCGTACCAATTGTCCTTTCAATCCGTTAAAATCGCCCGGCCGGACCCACCATTTATCTTGATCCTCTCTATCCGGTCCCTCAATCAATTCTAACGGCACGCTCTGAGCCCTCATACTTGAAGAATTACCAAATTGCCCTTCGTACGTAACCGATCTGCTACAAAACTCTTCCTTATCACTACCCCTATAAACAATCGTCTCCAGCTCATCATCATCGTCATCCAAACTAAACCTACTCCCAAACCGTCTCGAAACCTCCGGTACCGAAGCCGGTACCGGTACCGGCAGCGAAACCGGTACGGATCTTGATCCTATACCGGTACCAGGAGACCCAAAATTCTTCGGGGGCGATCCTGATCCTATTCCGGTACCGCGATAATTAAAACCCTTAGGTGGCGATCCTGATCCTGTTCCAATTCCGCGAGAATTAAAACTCTTAGGAACAACAAGGCCTCTTCCGCTCGCCATGGCGGCCCAATCCCAGACAAACTGACCCGCACTACACAAAGCCGTACTGACCGCCACGCTGGACGGCACGACCAAAACAATCGTATACCCTCGTTGCCCCAAAATATGCAAGGCCGGCGCGAAATCGACGTCCCCTGAAATGAGCACAATCGAGCAGGGCGGCTTGTTGTCCAAAGCGAAGAGAAACATGTCGACCAAAATGGCCTTGTCGGCGGCGTCCTTGCGGCCGTTGGGGACGTCGACGAGCTTGACGCCGGTGCGCTGGCAGCCCTCGCGCAGGCGGCGGGGGAAGCCGTTGAAGTCGCCGAAGGCCGAGAAGAGGGAGACGGAGGAGAGGGAAGGGTACGACCGGATGGCCGAGCGGATGTTGGAGGAGACGTCTTCGGGGAGGACTGAGGAGGGCGTGGGACAGTTTTCCATGTCCCAGAGGATGGCCACCGGCCCCGAGGGGGAAGAAGAAGATGACGAGGAGGAGGAGGAGGAGGGGAGAGGGGGTTTGGAGGAGGAGGAGGAGCGAGAGGGGAGGGGTGATTTCTCCTTGTATGACATTTTGTTGGTTGGGGGTTCCTGGAAATTGAGAAATTGAGGGTTAGCAGAGTTGAGGTGCGGTTTGGAAGTTTTGGACTTTTTGGTCGTGAGAGTGAGTGATTAAATGTTCAAATAATTTGTAGAATGAGTTTTGGGTGTGTGATTGGTTGATGAGATGGTTGGTGCATTTTTCCAGAGGTAAACAGAAGGAGTGAAGCTAATTTCTAGTAGATGAAGAACACTGATTCAAGAGTAATAATGGGTAATTTATAGACACTGGCTTAATTTAGACCTAATTTTAAGGGTTGTTTAAGAAAATTCGGCTTTCGAAAGAGCCTACTTATTACTGCAAGATTGCAGGATCTTAACTGCAGATAAGACATGATTCGATCTGACTAAAAGAAATCCATAAAATACAAAAAAATGTTATCCCTCCCTAGTTCAGAAAAATTGAAAAATTAACAAAAAAACTGATAGGGGAAAACTAATTGCATCCATCGCGACTACAGCTCATTTCAGAAAAAGAAAACAAATACGAGAGTGAGAAGAGACAGTGACTAACCTTTGAATCGAGAGAGAACTAACGTTCTTCTGTGTTTTCTTTCTTCTTTTGCTTTTCTTTTGTTTATCGTGCGAGATCGAAGTCGAAGGAGAAGGCTGTGTGCGCTGCGATCCTAATCGGAAAGAAAGGGTAGGCGAAACAACAAGGTCGGTTAGTCTCCAGTTCCAAAAACCAATTGGATATGTCCTGCCTCAATCATCTAAATATCGGAATTGAAATCCCAGTTTCTGAAAAACTGAACTTCCGAATTTAAATTCCGGTTTACCAAGACCTTTAAAATCGAGGCCAAATTTCACGTGTACCCCTACAAAACATCATAATTTTTCATGTACCCCTACAAAAAGTAAAACATCATCAATATCTCTACAAAATCACTCAGATATCATTACAAAATCACTCAGATATCATGGATATCCTTATATGATATATTTAGTGTTAATTAAGACTAGTGGAGCCTTTGCTCCGTTTCGGAACATTGAATATAATTTCATATATATACAGTGTATTTTATTTTGTATTATATAAAATCTAATATCACTCTACATTATTATACAAAAATTATTTATATAAAATTTAATAGAAAATCTTAAAAAAGACCACATGTCAAATGTTCTGCACTAATCTAGTATTAATAAGAAATTAAAATGGTGTGACGAATTATGTGTTGGATATTTGTCTTGATTGATAAATATCATGATTCATACGTTTGACTAACAAAACTATCACAGAAAATATCTTATTAATAGTTTATAAAAAAATTTATATTGTAAAATTTTACTACTTAAGGGATTACGTCAGATTTTTAAATATTAAAATAATTTTAAATATTTCATTTAATAGGGGGAAAAATTCAAACATGTAATAAAAATATTTTAGGAGTTTATGAAAAAATCCTTTTTAGAGTGAGATTCATATTATTTTATTATAATCTATTCAATATATAATATATTATATTATTACTTTATTAGTAATAAAACATCATAATATCAAACATAAAACATCATAATATCGAATATGAATTGATACTATTGGGTTCAAAATGGGTACTAATATTAAATAAAAATATAGTGCCGTGCAAATTGGTGATCAATATCAATACTCCATGGGACACGTGTCAGCCCCACATCCTCCCTCCCAATATTAAGCATTAATAATAAGTAGAAATTAATGTTATTTTTTTTTTCATTTTCACTTTATGTAAATATGGTAAGAATTTATATTTGAGTCATTTTATGTTCTTTATAATTTATATATTTATTATGTTAAGTTCAAGGTGAATATGTTAGAGAAAAAAAAACTTACAATTTTCTAAAAAAAAATTAATAAAAATAAAAAAATCAGTATATATTAGTCATTTTATATTTTTAATAAATTAAATAATAATAATAATAATAATAATAATAATAATAATAATAATAATAATAATAATAATAATAATAATAATAATAATAATAATAATAATAATAATAATAATAATAATAATAATAGATGTTGTTTGACTGATAGATTTTAACAGAACATTAACGACGGGGGTGTTATTGATTTTGTTGGGGTATCCATGATATTTGAGCGATTTTATAGGGGTATTAGTGACATTTCACTTTTTGTAGGGTTTACATAGAATTATGAGGTTTTGAAGGGCACATATAGGGGTGAAAACGGTTCGGATCGGGGTCATACCATATCCGTATCCATATTATTTTTTCGGATCCAAATACGAATACGGATAGTCCGGATACAGATTCGGTTCAGATATATGTATGGATACGAATACGGTCCGGATATTATCAGATACGAGTACGAATACGGATTCATTTCAGATATTTAAACGGATATAATAATATACTAATGGATCATATTCTTCTAAATATTTAACTATTTATAACGATAAATCTAATAAAATATAAAAATTTCTAAGGGAAATTTGAAGAAATGCTAACAAAATAATAATATGGTATAGATAATATCCGTATCCGTATCCGAATATGATAAAAAAAAATCAAATATCTGTTTCCGTATCCATATAGATATCCATATCCGTATTTGATATATAATAAAGGGAAATTTACAAAAACCCCCTATCTTTTTGAATATTATAAATAACCCCCCGTATTTTCGTTTATTACAAATAACCCCCGTCGAAATATTTTCTTTACAAATAACCCCCTCCATCCATTTTTCCATCCATTTAAAGTTTAATTTTTTTAAAAATGACCAAAATACCCTCACCTAAAAGAAATTAAATAAATATAAAATAAATAAAAATATAACAAAATAATTATTTAAAAAATAAAATTAATTAAATAGAAATAACATTAATTAAAATAAATAAAATTTAAAGAATAAAAATAAATAAATAAAGTTTAAAAAATAATTAAATAAAAATAAAAAAGTATTAAAAAGTATTCAATAAAAATTAATTAAAATAATAAATTAAACAAAATAAAATAATTAAAAACTAGAAATAATAAAATAAAAATTCAAATAATTAAATAGAAACTAAAAAATAAATAATATTAAATAATAATTATTATTACCGACACATGAAACTCTTATTATCGGTGGTGAAACTTTATAGAAACTAGGGGTGCATGCGGCATGTCCCCCTCCCAAAGATTTTGACAGAACAATATATATCAATAGTGCAAAAAAAAAAAAATTTGGGGGGGGGGCATGCACCCCGGTTTCTATAAAGTTCCACCACCGATAATGAAGATTTCATGTGTCAATAATAACAATTATTATTTAATATTATTTAATTTTTTTATTTTTTACTTTCGTTTAATTATTTGTATTTGTATTTTATTATTTTTAGCTTTTTAATTATTTTATTTTGTTTAATTTATTATTTTAATTAATTTTTATTGAATATTTTTTTAATAATTTTGTTTAATTATTTTTGTTTTTTAACTTTTTCTATTTATTTTTATTCTTTAAAATTTATTTATTTTAATTAATTTTATTTTTTAAATAATTATTTGTTATATTTTTATTTATTTTATTTTTATTTAATTTCTTTTAGGTTAGGGTATTTTGGTCATTTAAAAAATTAAACTTTAAATGGATGAAAAAATGGATGGAGGGGGTTATTTGTGAAGAAAATATTTCTGATAGGGAGTTATTTGTAATAAACGAAAATACAGGGGGTTATTTGTAATATTCGGAAAAGATAGGGTTTTTTTTTTTGTAAATTTTTCTATAATAAAATATCCGAAAACGGATATTATCCGAATAACAAATTATCCGGATCCGGATATTATCCGGATCCGTATCCGTATCCGGGAACTAAATTGATTATCGAATCCGTATCCGTATCCGTATCCGAATAAAATTATCCGTGTCCGTATCCGACCGGATACAGATATTTTGCGGATACGATTACCGGTGGGTCGGATAATACCAGATCCGTTTTCACCCCTAGGCACATATGAAATGTGGCCTTAAATCACTGAAATTTGTGGGTCTCTATGTTCAGTAATTAGCCACACATTAGGCTACACGTTAAAATCAACAGAGAATTCTCATCAAACTGTATTGTGGGTCCCAACTGTAAGTGACTACAACTCCTCCAAACAAATCGTCAAGGACTCAATAGAGAGAAAACAAACTCAACAAAGCCTCCAGTCCTTCCTGTCCTGACTGACTGAAATCTATCTAGGGTTTGAACCTTGAGAGCTTCTTTTTGCGATTGAAGAGCGAAGGCAATGGCGATGGCTGCGATCAGACGGGAGGGCAAGCGGTTCCTCAACCCCGCAATCGCGATCCGGTCTTCGGTTTTCTCTGAGTAAGATCGGATTTTTTGTTTAGATCTTCCGATTTGTAGTTGTTTGGTAAGGATTTTCTCTGAGTATATGTGGGTTTTCTGAGTGGATTTATTGTGGAAATTGATCTTTAATTGTGGTAAGATTAGATGAGAGTTTGATGACCAAATGCATCTGAAGAGCATCTAAGAAGCAAATTTTGAATCTTAATTCTTGATTTGTTTAACTCTTCTAAAGATTTAAACTCGTTGGAAATTTCTTCACTTCAAATCCTAACATGTTTCTAATCAACAGTGAACTGGCGAATCCTCTTGGAGCACGATCCATTTCAACTCAAATCGGTAAGAAATAACTCTTTTTTCCTCCAAAGCCTCAAACATGTACATATTAAGTATCAGTACTTAAATCTAATTGTTTTATTGTGCAGTGAGAAACAGGATGAAGAGTGTGAAGAACATTCAGAAAATCACGAAGGCCATGAAAATGGTTGCAGCCTCAAAACTGAGAGCTGTTCAAGTCAGAACTGAAAATTCACGCGGCCTTTCGCAACCTTTCACTGCCCTTCTTGGCGATACTCCTAGTATTAATTTCATTTCATTTCATTTTTCTATTTTTTATCTAATTTTAACATTGTTGATTATATGATGGAACTTCATGATTTGATGCAGTAGTGCGTTATTATCACGTTAATATAAAAATTATATTCTTTTTTCTTGAAGTTATCACATTGTTGTCAAAATTATTGTGAAAATTATCACATTATTTAAAAAAAATATTCTTTTCTCTTTAATTTATCACATTTTTGTAGAAATTATTGTGAAAATTATCACATTAATATATTATCTTAAAAGTTATATTATTTTTTCCTTAATCTCGGGTGTAAAAATTGTATTGTTCTCTTTTTTGATCCAATCTAAACATTATTAATCACATTATTTAACTTCAAATTATCACATCATTGTAAAAATCATTATAGAAAACATATTCTTTTTTCTTTAAATTATCACATTGTTGCAAAAATTATTATGAAACTCATCACGTTTTTATAAAAGGATTATGTTCTTTTTTCTTTAAATCATCACATTGTTGTAAAAATTATAGTGAAACTAATCACCTTATTGTGAAATTATATTAATTTTTGTTTCAATTACAGGTGTTGATGTGAAGAAAAACGTGATAGTGACTCTGACATCAGACAAGGGTCTGTGTGGCGGTATTAACTCCACATCAGTCAAAGTCAGCAAGGCTCTTTACAGGCTTACATCTGGTATTAATTCATTATTAATCCAACCAATATCCTTTCATTGCATAAACACAAGATGTCCAAATATTTATTTATTTATTGTCAGGTCCTGAGAAGGAAACTAAGTACGTGATTTTGGGTGAGAAGGGAAAAGTTCAGTTGGTGCGTGATTCGAAAAACAGCATTGAGATGTCTGTTTCTGAGCTGCAGAAAAACCCCATTAACTACACTCAGGTAATATTTAGTTACTTAATTAATTAATTAATTATTTTGGATGTACAAATTTACATTTTTTATTTATTAAATTCTGTTTTTTTTTTTTTTAAAATGAAATTTTAGGTGTCTGTGCTGGCAGATGATATATTGAAGAATGTGGAGTTTGATGCGTTGAGGGTTGTTTATAACAAGTTTCAATCTGTTGTTGCTTTCATCCCCACTATTTCCACCATTTTATCACCTGAGGTATTATAATAATAATAATAATAATAATAATAATAATATGCTGATGATGACGATAATAATAATAATAATAATAATAATAATAATAATAATAATAATAATAATAATAATAATAATAATAATAATAATAATAATAATAATAATAATAATAATAATAATAATAATAATAATAATAATAATAATAATAATAATAATAATAATAATAATAATAATAATAATAATAATAATAATAATAATAATAATAATAATAATAATAATAATAATAATAATAATAATAATAATAATAATAATAATAATAATAATAATAATAATAATAATAATAATAATAATAATAATAATAATAATAATAATAATAATAATAATAATAATAATAATAATAATAATAATAATAATAATAATAATAATAATAATAATAATAATAATAATAATAATAATAATAATAATAATAATAATAATAATAATAATAATAATAATAATAATAATAATAATAATAATAATAATAATAATAATAATAATAATAATAATAATAATAATAATAATAATAATAATAATAATAATAATAATAATAATAATAATAATAATAATAATAATAATAATAATAATAATAATAATAATAATAATAATAATAATAATAATAATAATAATAATAATAATAATAATAATAATAATAATAATAATAATAATAATAATAATAATAATAATAATAATAATAATAATAATAATAATAATAATAATAATAATAATAATAATAATAATAATAATAATAATAATAATAATAATAATAATAATAATAATAATAATAATAATAATAATAATAATAATAATAATAATAATAATAATAATAATAATAATAATAATAATAATAATAATAATAATAATAATAATAATAATAATAATAATAATAATAATAATAATAATAATAATAATAATAATAATAATAATAATAATAATAATAATAATAATAATAATAATAATAATAATAATAATAATAATAATAATAATAATAATAATAATAATAATAATAATAATAATAATAATAATAATAATAATAATAATAATAATAATAATAATAATAATAATAATAATAATAATAATAATAATAATAATAATAATAATAATAATAATAATAATAATAATAATAATAATAATAATAATAATAATAATAATAATAATAATAATAATAATAATAATAATAATAATAATAATAATAATAATAATAATAATAATAATAATAATAATAATAATAATAATAATAATAATAATAATAATAATAATAATAATAATAATAATAATAATAATAATAATAATAATAATAATAATAATAATAATAATAATAATAATAATAATAATAATAATAATAATAATAATAATAATAATAATAATAATAATAATAATAATAATAATAATAATAATAATAATAATAATAATAATAATAATAATAATAATAATAATAATAATAATAATAATAATAATAATAATAATAATAATAATAATAATAATAATAATAATAATAATAATAATAATAATAATAATAATAATAATAATAATAATAATAATAATAATAATAATAATAATAATAATAATAATAATAATAATAATAATAATAATAATAATAATAATAATAATAATAATAATAATAATAATAATAATAATAATAATAATAATAATAATAATAATAATAATAATAATAATAATAATAATAATAATAATAATAATAATAATAATAATAATAATAATAATAATAATAATAATAATAATAATAATAATAATAATAATAATAATAATAATAATAATAATAATAATAATAATAATAATAATAATAATAATAATAATAATAATAATAATAATAATAATAATAATAATAATAATAATAATAATAATAATAATAATAATAATAATAATAATAATAATAATAATAATAATAATAATAATAATAATAATAATAATAATAATAATAATAATAATAATAATAATAATAATAATAATAATAATAATAATAATAATAATAATAATAATAATAATAATAATAATAATAATAATAATAATAATAATAATAATAATAATAATAATAATAATAATAATAATAATAATAATAATAATAATAATAATAATAATAATAATAATAATAATAATAATAATAATAATAATAATAATAATAATAATAATAATAATAATAATAATAATAATAATAATAATAATAATAATAATAATAATAATAATAATAATAATAATAATAATAATAATAATAATAATAATAATAATAATAATAATAATAATAATAATAATAATAATAATAATAATAATAATAATAATAATGCTGCTGCTGCTGCTGCTGCTGCTGCAATGTGGTGATAATAAACCAACTATAACAATTAGTTTGTCATTTTCATTATTATTTGTAATCCTAGGCCATTGAGAAGGAATCAGAGGCAGGTGGAAAGCTGGGCGAGTTGGACCTGTACGAAATTGAAGGGGGCGAGACCAAATCTGAAGTTCTTCAGAACTTAGCCGAGTTCCAATTCTCCTGCGTAATTTTCTCTCTTTTCTTTTTTTTTATTTCTTTTATTTGCTTTCTGTTATTTTCTCGCTTTTTAGAGTTGATTTGGTTTGGTTTGGTACAGGTTTTGTTTAGTGCTTCATTGGAGAACGCATGCAGTGAGCTGGGAGCGCGTATGTCAGCAATGGACAGCTCCAGTCGTAATGCTGGAGAGATGCTTGACCGTCTCACTCTCACTTATAACAGGTCTCTTTCTCTCTTACAATTAAAGTTGTTTAATTCTTGAGTTATTTTATTTTCTTTTAATTTTGGTCTGAAATGAAATTATATTTGTGCAGGACCCGTCAAGCATCTATTACTACTGAGCTGATTGAGATCATTTCTGGAGCATCTGCTCTCACTGGTTAAGCTTTGGGAATATAAATGTTTTGGTTTCAGACTCAGTTTTTATTTTTAATGTTTTTTTCTTGAGACGTCTTGAATAAGCAACTTGCGAGATTACACTTCTTTTAGCATTTTTTTTTTCTTTTTTCTTTTTCATGGTTGTATTTGTTGCTTGATGATGATGAGCAATGACATGCTTCATAAAATGAGAAAACAAGGGTTTCAATTGTGCTGAGGCAGAGCTTGCCTTGTTTTGAAGATTTATTGTAATTACTAGATCTTTTTTCAGATAAGATAATTGGCCGCATTTCAAATAAGATTTATTGAGCTAAAAAAACATTAGCTTTGTTATTGCCAAAAAGAAACAGTGTTGCCTCTCATTTTATTATGACATCATTATAACAAGCTAAGAACAATTTTCAAACTTATAATTATGTAGCATGATAAACTATTGCTTCCTGTCACTCTGAATAGTTGACCCCTTGCACCAATTAGTAAAAAACTCGGAAGTCAGGATTCGTTGGAAACTCCGAGGATTTGGGACCATGGGATTAGTAGAGACTAGTTGGGGATTAGTCGGTTTGCCCAAATCAGACTTAATTTTCATATAATTTTCAAATAATATTAACAGATTATCAAAAATATTTAACATTCAAATTCAAAAGAAAAAAATATAAACTTACAAATAAATATAATAATAATAATTCTAATTTTAAAGTAAAAAGCAACAACATAAATATTATATTAAGTCCAAATATTATGATGCCGAAGAAGAGAGTGAACACCGGAAAAACTAGAGTAGAGTGAACGCTCGCGGGCTGAGTCATTGCTGTTGTTTGTCGATTGTCGAGTCACAGTTTTTGCGGATTTATCTAGCCTCTATACAGGCGCAAATAAAAGAAAATAACAAAACGGAAAATTGTTCTTGTCATAAAATAAAACAAAAACTCCAAAAGGGCCTGCAGGGCTGCAGGCTGATAATAACTTATTTCTAGCACATCTCTTACCCTTACTAGACTTCAACGGCAACAGCCTACGGACAATTAGAAGTGGCAAAATCCGAAAACCCTACTCGACCCAAATCCGAACGACCCGAGACCCAAAATATCCGGAACCCGAACGTCCTGAAACCTGAAATATCCGAGACCCGAACGACCCGAGACCCGAATAATCCGAATCTAAATATTCTGAACTTGCATATAATGATTGAATGATCATATACATGTTGATTTAACTATTATACTAATATTATATATATTATTTTATAATATCTTATTTTGGTTCTTACAATGTCAACATATTATTTTGGAAAATAATATATTAATTATATTGGTTTCTAAGACATAAATTTATATTTGAGACTTTTGAGCTCGTCGGCATCGTTTTACAGCTTGCGTAAAATTAAAAATAGATAGATATTTATTTAATCAAATATTTTTCATTACAAGTTAAACATGGTGCGTAACTATAGTTGACAATTTAACCTGACTCAACCCACCCGAACCCAAACCAAAAATGTTGACAAAATCGAACCCGACCCGACCCATCTTGCCACCTCTGCGGACAATCAGCAGAAAAAGATGAAAAAAACCAAAAAGAAGTACGGGGATGGCTTTTTACTGAATTCATATTGAGTGGGAAAAAAATGCACAAAGAAAAAGAAAAAACGCTAGAAGGAGGGCTTGAACCTCCGACCTTGTGGTTAACAGCCACACGCTCTAACCAACTGAGCTATTCCAGCTTTTATTGTTCACAGAATATTCGTTTCATTTAAGTAATATTTTTTCCGATCGCACTATTGGAAAAGACATGAAAAGACAGGGCAGGCGCATTCTCATTCAAACAAAATTGAATACTTTTCTCTTTACTGTTTTGGTAGTTCTGTCTCTGAGTCGCGTCCTCTTTTCTTCTCCGCCGCGCGATCTGTGGTAGAATGTCGGTGGTTCCACCGGTTGGGCTGGTGTACGATTACCGGATGTACGGCCACGCGACGCCGGACGGCGCGCCTCACCCGGAGAACCCCGACCGCCTCCGCTCCATCTGGCGCAAGCTCCAGCAACAGGGCATCACTGACAGGTCTCTCTATCTAACTCTGTGTGTGTGTGTGCGCGCGCTTCGGGAAGTATAGACATCTTGAATTGATTCCTTTGGTTGATTTTCTTACTTTGTAGTAATAAAGATTGGAACTTCCGTTGATTAAAATTTGTTAGAAACTTGGTAAAGTTTATGATTTCGAGTACTAAGTAATGCAAGTGCAAAACATGGTTATTCATGGAAACATGAGATTCCTAATTGCATTTTCATTCCTTAGTCATAAATTAACCCTAACCCCTTATTTTTCACCTACTTTTGAGTCTTCTCAAGAGGCTACATCATCACTTTTATCTCTACCGTTCGATCAATTTTTTTTGTAAAATCTTAGCCATTCATTTTCTCAAATTTATTATATTTTATGGCAATATGTGTGTGGTGACTAAAACATAATTATATGATTGGTCGAATTAATGTTTTGGGTTCCATCCTCGATTTAGTGAGAACCGTTATAAATTTGTTTTGACCATCAGATCTTAATCAGATGACTTCAATAAATCATAGTTCAAAGTTATGCTCAATTATTAATACCAATGGTTAATGAGCAGTTCACTCATTAAAGTATAAATAATTTTTCTTTTCTTCTTTAAAAAATTATAATTCTTAATGAAATATTTTATTTCTCATGTTAAAATCATCAAATATAAATTTGTTAGAATTTTCTTTTTTTTTGAGTTCTATATTGTTATGGTTCTAATTTATTTTTTTCTTGCTAAAATATGTGAATAAAGACTATATAAAACATGTAAAAAAATGATATGCTCATTAAGTTATATCTTATACGTTATTTTCAATTTCTCTTTAAGCATTCTCAAAAGACCTATCGTCAATTTAACTCGGGCGTTGGATCAAACATTTTTCAAATCTTAGTTTTTCATTTAAATTATTACACAATATCACATGGTCAGTTAGATTAATGTTTCGTATTATATCTCTAATTATGTGAGAACTATCATATCAAATAAAATTCTAGTGTATTAAAATTATATTATATTACTTGGATGTATTATGGATAATATGTATCATTTTAATAACTAACAAAATGTAAATAAGAACAATAACGGTGACAATTTATTTAGAAAATGAGTCATGTTCTATTTTCTTATGTATAATAAACATACTTTTTTTATACATAATACCATATTTCCTTTTTACAAATCATGTTAAATATAATTATTATTTTTATATTTTTTAAAGTTAATAATCTATAATTAAGTCTTATGGGGTTTCAACTAAAATCTATGAAATAAATTATTGTTTATTTTTAGTTTTTAGATCTTCTTTATCACTCGATTAATACTTGACATTTTCTTATATAATATATCAATAGATAACGGCACAAGAAAACTAAAGAGATAAAAAAAAGATGATATTTATCTTATAAATCTTAATGCAAACATAAATTAATTAGATTGTAAATTAATAATCCAAATTATTTTTCGGATTATTATTTTTTGTTTTTTCATGAATTTATTATTTTTATTATTTTATTTCATATATGTAAATTTATTTGTACAGAGTTATCCATCCTTTTAAAATTAGATGTGATATAAAAATTATTTTTTAATGAATAATAAATGGATAAAATATCTTATAATTCAAAATCATTTTAAACATAATTAACTTACATAACATAATTATTATATATAATTGCAATTTATACATAAATTTTAAATGAATAACAAATTTAAATATTCACAGCGAAGCGCGAGCATGATCCTAGTTAATGATTATTTTGAAGGGGAAAAAGAAATAATGATTATTAGTATGAAATATTGATTTGGCTATATTTTCTTTTTTAGGTGTGTTGTTTTGAAGGCCAAAGAAGCTGAAGATGAATACATAGCATCAGTCCACACCTTAAACCACATTAAGTTGATTAAAAATATAAGCTCAAAGGAACTTGACTCGAAAAGGCACACAATCGCTCGGAAATACAACTCGATTTATTTCAACAAGGGTTCTTCTGAATCCGCCTATCTCGCTGCTGGATCAACTATCGAGGCAATTTCTCACAATTTTCAATTCCTTTCCTTGGAATTGTTCTCACTTTATCTTTTTAATGACAATTATTCTTATTTTTTATTTTGATTTAGGTAACAGAAAAGGTGGCGAAAGGAGAATTAAGTTCTGGAATTGCCCTTGTGAGGCCGCCAGGTCATCACGCTGAGTGTAACAAACCAATGGGATTTTGCCTTTTTAACAACATAGCTATTGCTGCTAATTTTCTCTTAAATGAAAGAGTACGCATTTAATTCGTTTCCATTATTATTTATTACTTAATTGTTATGTTGATCAATATTTCCGCCTTTTTAATGCAGGCTGAATTGGGAATTAAAAAGATATTAATTGTGGATTGGGATGTTCATCATGGAAACGGCACGCAAAACACATTTTATAAAGACTCTCGCGTATTATTCTTCTCAGTTCACAGGTTTACCTTCTTTTTATTCCACTGCAAATTTGTACATTTCAGGGGTATAAATGTAAATATTCCTTTTTTAAACAGATTCGATGAGGGACGTTTTATGAAATAGTGCATTCTATTTTTAAAAAATGATCAGTTCTGAAAAATAAAAATTCGTAACAAGGTAGAGCGAAATGATCACTTTTAAAAAAATAAAAAATATTTTATCAGATAGAACCAATACTTTTTGAAAATAAAAAATATAAGTGTAAAATTGTCATTTAAAAAAAATATTAACGGTTTTAACCTCTTCCGTTTAGTCAGATACTAAACTAAACATTCACTATTTTAAAAAGTTCAGGGTCCTAAATAGATTTGATGACGGATAGAAATAGTCATTTAAAAAAATATAAGGGTAAAGTTGCCATTTAAATTTTTTTATTAAAAAATTGATCATGCATAGTACAAAGACTAACTCACAGCCTAATTAAAGTATCACAAACAACACATCTATCCCCAAACAAAAGCATTCCTTTTTAAACATATCTAAACAAAAAACATTCCTTCTTTTTAAACGTAAACATTCATTCCTTCTACTCTCCAACCCGATTTGACTAGGGAACGTTCTACTAGCACTATTCTATAAACTTCAGGGATTTAAAAAGTCAAACGCGCAGTGCAGTATATGGACAAACTTACAACCCAATTAAAGTACCAGCACAACAATCCATTTATTTCTTAAATAGATTTAATGATGCATAGAAACAGTCATTCTAAAAACAGAAGCGTAAAATTCCCATTTAAAAAATCCCCTTAAGTCTGTCAGGCACTAACCACGCACCCTTTATAAACCTCACTCTCAACTCAATTAAAGTACATGAACTAATTGCACGTTTATGATTTATCCCTAATCCTAAACTTTCCTTTTATTTTCCAACCAGATTTGACGGGGGCACGTTTTACCCGGCTGGGGGGGACGGGGCCCACTTCATGGTCGGCAATGGGGACGGTCAGGGTTATAATATTAATGTTCCGTGGGAGCACGAGCGCTGCGGCGATGCGGATTACTCCGCCGTCTGGGATCACGTTTTAATTCCGGTCGCTGAGCGTTTCGAGCCTGATATCATTCTCGTCTCTGCCGGATTCGACGCAGGTATATTAATTATTAAGGAAGTTGTGTTGTGTTGTAGTCTCTGTACTGTTGATTTGACATGCCTGGTCCGTGTACTTTATGGAAGCATGAATGCATGACAAGTCCCTGAGTTGGGGACTGACTGTGGTGCAGAGTTCTTTCTAGTGCGGGGACCGAACGTGGCAATTCAATAGTACAGGGACTAAATTGCAATTGTATTAAAGTGGACGGGGCCCACTTTATGGTGGGAGAGGGGGACTGTCTGGAGTATAATAGTGATGTTCCGTGGGAGCACGAATGCAGATTATTATGAGAAAGTTGTATTGTATTGTATTGTAATGTATTGTAGTCCCTGTACTTTAATAGGATCGCAATTCAGTCCCTGTACTGCTGATTTGACATGCTTGGTCCTCGTACTTTACGAAAGCATGAATGCATGACCAGTCCCTGAGTTAGGGACTGTCTGTGTTAAAGTCCAGGGACCAAACGTGGCAAATCAATAGTACAGGGACTAAATTACAATCCTATTAAAGCACAAGGACTACAATATAATAAAGGATAAATGCACTGTTAGTCCCTTTATTTTATTTGGATTGCAATTTAGTCCTTGTACTATTGATTTGACATGCTCAGTCCTTGTGGTATAGTGGACTGATGGTTTGGGATTTTGTTTTTATTCCTGTTGTTGAGGGTTTTGGGCCTGATGTTATTCTGGTCTCAGCTGGATTTGACGCAGGTATTGAGGAACTGATGTGTATAGGGTTTAGGGTTTATGGTTTGGGGTTTAGTTAGTATGTGCTTATGTTTAAGAGATAATCGTATTATGTCGTAAGTGATTTGTAAAATAGGAAATGTGTTAAAGATGATATAGGGATAGTGCACAGTTAGTCCCTGTACTTTATTGGATTGCAGTTTAGTCCCTGTACTACTGATTTGAACTTTTTGATCCACGTAATTTATGGAAATGTGTAGATTAGTCCTTGAGTAAGGGTAGACTGACCTTGCACGAAGTACAAGGACCAAAAAGTTTATGTCTAATTGAACTATAGGGACCAACTATGCATTTATACTATATAATTTATGTCTAATTTTATATTAATTATTTGGATAGCTGCTGGGGATCCACTTGGCGGTTGCTGCATTACTCCACAAGGTTATGCTCGTCTTTTGCAAAAGGTACCTTTATTTTTTAATTAATTATTTTTTTATTTTTTTATGAATGTTGTGGAATTTTTGTGGAGATTTTTAATGTATTTTCCTTTTTTGAAAATTTTTGCAGTTGAAAAGATTTGCGAACGGGAAAATAGTAATGGTGCTTGAAGGAGGATACAATCTGAAATCCATAGCAAATTCGGTTCTTGCTTGTGCTCAAGTTTTATTAGGAGATGAAGTCTCAAAATATGATGGAAATCTAAATGATGTTAAGCCGTTTGAAACTACATGGCAAATCATAAAAAATGTATTATCAACTTATCTTTTTCTTTTCCTTCTATTTTTCACATTCATGCTCTTTGGTTTTATTTAATATTTGTATATTTTTGCAGGTGCGTGATGAATTGAAGAGCTATTGGCCTGTGCTGGCTGGAGAAATCCCAGAAGAAGAAATGAAAAACCCTAGAAATATCTCCTCACTTAAGGTGATTATTTATTTTATTATTATTTTTCTTTGGTTACTAACATTTCTCAATTAACTCCACCTGCAATTATTCCACAATTTACGAATAAAATTTAATAAATTCTTCAGGAGTATTGGAGCTCTGAATCTGAATCCGAATTGGAGGAAACAGAAGGACCTACTTGTGAAGTTAACTCTGTCGAAGTATCTAATGGAGATGAAATGAGTCTCAAATTGTCAGAACTGAACATCGCTGAGTCAGCAAGTTCCTCAGTGGTGACATCAGCGTTGGATAGTGCTGATGTGAGCGCCCCTTGGAGATCTGACTTGTCCAAAGTTTATGTTTGGTATGCTACTTATGGCTCCAATTTGTGGAAACCGAGGCTTCTTTGCTACATTTTAGGCGGAAAGGTAAAATAATATATTCTTCTAATTGTATGTTTATGTAATTAAGCCCCATTTAGCCCTAGTCTTAATTACATTTAAATCCGCAATTAAATGTCACATAAGCAAGTAAGCTTCAATTAAACCCTCAATTAGGCAATTAACCCTTAATCAAAACCCAATTCATTCTCAATTTGCCCTCAATTGCTCCAACAAACACCAAACGGCTTTCAAAAAACAAAAAAGTTAAAATAATTAAAATGAAATTTCACATTAATTTCTCCCATAGGTAGAAGGAATGAGCAAAGAGGGTTGTGGGTCTTGCGACAAAACCCCACCGAAAGATATTAAATGGAAAATGGTGCCACATAAGCTTTTCTTTGGAAGATCATATACTAGATTTTGGGGAGAAGGTGGAGTCGCCTTTTTGCATCCCATAACAAGTACCAATAACGATGAGAAATCTTATGTGTGCATGTATAAAATAACGTATGTATCTAAAGTCATCTCATTATTTTAATTTTTTCATTTCATACTTGGTGTTTTTCATATTTTATTTTGGTTTTGTAGGCTTGAGCAATTCAATGATGTATTGCTCCAAGAGAATGTACACTTGTTTGAGCACCACAGCAAAGAGGAATATTTTCGTTCTCCTTTGGTTGATTTAAAAGATATTGATCTTGTTTCCAAGAACAAATCGCTGAATCTTGAGGCTTTTAAGGTACTTCTCTCGAATTAAATAGTGTTTATTATCAAAATCTTGTGTTATAATTTGTGATATTTTTCAACCCCCCGCCAACTTTTCTCAATATTATCAAAAAGCCCCTCAATTTTTGCATTCCTTCAATAACCCCCTCAGAGGTAGATTCAATTTCTCTTTACCCCCCATATGTTCACTGTTAACATATAATTGAGTTAGATTTGACTTTCGACCAAAATAACCATATCAATTTATTAATGGATTTTTGAAATATATTATTTTTTTTTTTGAAAAATTCAACTATAATTTTTATTTATAACATTTTATTTATTACTGTGCAGAATGGATACCCTAATGTCCTTTACTTGGGAGTGGAGGGCGACACACCCATATTAACAATGACGTATCTTTCTTTAAAAAAATTATTCACCATTTCTAACTTGCTAATATATTACTAAGTTGAATTAAATCATTTTAATATTTTATTACTGCAGATGCTCCCTATCAGATATTCAAGAATATAAATCGGGGAAGTTACCAATGGCGCCTCCAGCAAAGAAATATGTGAATGTTTTAATCAAAGGATTGGTAGAAGGAGAGCAATTAACAGAACAAGAAGCTGTTGATTATATAAATGCTGCAACTGCTACTACTGTTGCTAAAAGTATATAATATGCTAATTATCCATTTTGTTGTACAGATTTGGAAAAGGCTGTTAAATCTGTCTTTTTTGGAGTAGGGCCTTTTTGTGTTGTATTTTGATCAATATGCAGAAATATTCTTAGGACCCTCTAATTAAATGTTTCTTTCAACTGATACTATAGTTTCTCGTGGATTGATTATTGTACCTTGGTATGTATTAACAGTTAATACTAGATTATTGTAAACATATGCAACTAGATTAGCCTAAACATTGGAATTGTAACGAAATAGATGAGTAGATGAGTAAAAACATCATAACAATATATTAATGCATGAAGGGATTACATATATGAACAAGAAGAAATCCAAAGAGATGCTAACATCACAACTATATATAAATTATCTATTACTTGTAGGCATAGATTAGTATATATGTAAAGACGTGATGATTAGTATTAGGACTGAAGTTGCATCCTCTCGAAAGCGTGCCTTGAAAAGTCATACAAGGACCAAAGCTAGTGGAAATTGGAAGTGGTGTTCGGGTTGTCGGGACGTTTGTCGGGGTGATGGAGTCGGGACTAAAACTTGTACAACTCGATTTGGTGGAGGTTAGTCAGGCATCTTCTTCGCTTGATGGGAGGCACATGACTCTGTAATGGATAATTTCAACAAATTCGACTGCCATGAAGAAATGATTGGTGGATTGAGACCGATTCAAGTCTTTGATTTCCTCTAATATTCTAAGTATTTAAATTGATACCGATAAATGAATTAGAAGAGATTGAAGAGAAAAAGAATGAAACAACGCAAAAGATTTGGAGTTTGCAAACAAGCATATGCTATGTTTATATCTGAACGGGCAAGATACACTGTCACAATCACACGTTTATATTCTACCAATATCATTTTCCTTTCATGATTTACCGAACCAGTCACGAAATTTGGACCATTCTTATCTTCATCTTATTTACATTTACAGTTTCATATTCCTATTCCGTCCTGATCAGGAAAAAGCGATTTTTGCGTATATCTCTATAAATAAAATTAATTCATTGATGAAAGGATGATGCATGTTAAACCTTCATAAATTTAAGATATGAAGACCTACTATTGATTAATACATGACTGCATGAGAATTGAGAAACCATATTTAAAAAAAATGCTAATATCTATCACAAAAATTATCACGATTTTGAAACGAATAGGAACTAATTCGAGAGAAGTTAAGCAATTCAGAGATCAAATCATAAAATACTTTAAATATTGAATTCTGCAGGGAAGAGAATGTAAAGTATGTATGATCCATAAATGTTCATTTTACACCAAACATTTAAATGGGCCTATAACTTGGTTTATAATTTACTCTTGATAAATCACTTAAATGTTGACCGATCATCATCAAACGGTCTAGAAAATGAGGGTGATGTGGCTCATTTAAGTGAAAGTACTGTAGCTAGAGGGGTTTAGGATTATATATGCTAATAGATATAATTTGTGAATATAATATATTATTTTTTTATATGTAGATTCTTAAATGTTAATATATATTTTTTGTGATAATTTTAGTGTTGATATAGGAGAGGAACAATGGACAGAAGGGAAAGAAATCGTGACAGGGAGAGTAAAGATCGTGAAAAGTGAGAGAAGTGGAGAGGTTAGAACACATTCACATATAATTAACTGGGTAATTCATTGTCAAGTACCCTAAGTACCTTTTTAGATTGAAGGGTCTAGATTCAATCTATTATGAAAACTAAAAAAAGATTGGGTATCATTTAAGAGCTCAATTTCTAACATTATCTCTCACAACATCAAACCTAAATATCTCATCATTACATTTCCATCATTCACTTTCTCAGGAGTATTTTCATCTCTTTATGTACTTTTTCCAAACCATTCACTATCGTCCTAATTTTTTTCCTACTCAGCCTTGTTCGACCAATGGGAGGCACGAAACTTTGTACTGGTCGATTTCATTGGTTTCGACCGCCTTGATGAAATGATTAGTGGATTGAGATCGATCCAAATGCCAGTCTTTGATTTCCTCTAATATTCCAAGTATTTAAATTGAAACTGATAAATGAATTAGAAGATATTGAATATAAAAAAGAATGAAGCAAACACAAAGATTTGGAGTTCCAAACAAGCACATGCTCTGTTTATATATGAACGGGCAAGGCACAATGTCACAGTCACACTTTCATGACTAACCAAACCTTGAATATAAAAAAGAATGAAGCAACACAAAGATTTGGAGTTCCAAACAAGCATATGCTCTGTTTATATATGAACGGGCAAGGCACAATGTCAGTCACACTATCATGACTAACCAAACCAGTCACGAAAACCATACTTATCTTCATCCTATTTACATTTTCATACTACTATTCTGTCCTGATAAGAAAAAGGAGGAATTTCAGGTGTATCCCTACAAATAAAAATAATTCATGGATGAATGGATGATGCATGTTAAACCTTTATAAATTTAAGATATGAAGACCTACTATTGATTAATACATGACTGCATGAGAATTGAGAAACCATATTTTAGGGGAAAAAAATGCTAATATCTATTAATATTTTTCACGATTATGAAGTGAATAAGAACAAACTTTAGAGAAATTAAGCAATTCGGGATCAAAATGCAAAATTCCGCTCATCTTCACCAACGAGTTTAGTGAGCAAATTAGAAAAGAAGACTGAATCTTGAATTAACAAGAAATTTATATACAACTAGAGAGGACCTCGCTCCGCTTCGGTATTAGATGAATTTTTTCAATAAATAAAAATATGAATAAACAATACAGTAAATAAGTTAAGATTAACATACAATAGACACATTTTGTGCATTTTAGATTTGGATACACAATAATATTACCATTAAAAAGTTATAAGACGCAAATTGCTGCACTCTTGATGAAGAGAATTAGAAGAAAGAGAGAGAGAAATTGGGAGAGTTTGAAAAGTGGAAGCAATAATTTGCTCTTGATACCATGTTAGATGTGGAAGTATAGAGAGAGAAGAGAGAAGTGTTTGTTAATTATGATTGATTAGTATTGATTGAATTAATTAGGCTTTATAAGGATACTCTATTTATAAAGTTAGCAATCTACCTAATATATCCTACAATTAATCGATATATCTCTACAATACAATTCCTACAATTACTACAATAAACTACTCCTATATACATTACTCTAACATCGGGACTCTTATCTCCACTGTATATTTCAACGAATTACTTCACTAGATCCCTTTGGTTTCACCCCAATTCGGACTCAGAATGAGAGCCGCAAGCAAGTTGGAATTTTGTCAGGAATTAATATATTTGTAATAATAGATAATGTACAGACTAAAGTGAATAAATGATGTTTAAAGTATAAACTCAAGAAGAGGGGCAGAAGAGGAGGGAAGACAGGTACAAAGGTTACTGGGCTGTGGATTCATTTTGGTCCACGAGCTTCTGGTTTTTAGATACAGGCGTACGAAAGGAATGGTGAACCATACATATGCAAGATACTTCTGTTCTTTTTTTAGGGTGTTAGCTAAGTTGGTTTTTTTGTTGTTCTTCGATCTTGTTTGACATAATAAATATCTTTATTCAACTTTTAGTTTTAGCTCTTCATACTATGACAAAATACGAACATGATATTTTTTTCTTTGTTCTTAATTGAAATTTTGATGGAACTACTTATCTGACAGCTATTGTGAAATGACTTTTCTGTGCACTCCTTAGTCCTTTACTTGATTTTTTTTATTTTTATGAACATTATATTAGTTTAAATTTTGCTTCCGGCTTAAATGAAACAGGTAATGAGTTTGAGATGTTGATGAAAATATAGTTTATCTTATTAGAGATATCATATTTGGAAACTTATAATGTTGATGAAAACAAAGTTTTTCTTTAAATCAATCGAAGTGCAACGAAAGTACCAATTAGAGAACTGTTGTGAGTTGATTCTGATTTTCACGTCGACGCCTTTAGTTAATTTTAATTATTGTTATGTTATTTATTGTTATTTATCTACTAACTGAGTTATTAAACTGTGTCTAATATCTTTAACAAATTGTTTTTATCTTCGTGCTTTTTATTTAGATATAATTACTGAGATTTATTTTTATTTTTCACTAGAAATGCTGTAAAAAAATCTCAGCAGAATTCTAAATTGATTTATCCTCCGAAACTTTATTGGCCATATAATAGATGAAAATTCAAAATCATATGCTTATTCTATGATACAGAATCATGGAAAATATCAGATTTATTCGTAACTTTATCTTTATATGCAATTCTTAGAAAAGTGAAAATAAAAGACGGTGAGACAACGGAGGAAGAACTCACAAACAAATATCGCCGCTTATGATACATAATCATCAATTTTATATCGTCTATATTTATAATCTTATCTTTATATCACGCAATTATTAAAAAAATAACAATCTCTCAATTCAAGAACAGTTCAAGAACTGTTTTCTTGAAGAAATGTCATCAAATCTTGACAGAATTCTTTCAAGAATTCGTCAAGAAGAGGGTTATTAGAGATGTTCATGTTAATCAGAGAAGAAGTGAGGAAGCGTGAGGTGTTGTGAGGCGTGTATTGACTGAATTCTTCACAATCAGTCAAGATTCGATCAAGAATCGATCAAGAATCGATCAAGAATTGAACAAGAGCTTCAAGAAATCAATGAGTGTCAGGTCGTTCCTTCTCTTTACCTCTTTCCTCCATCCCCTTTTTTTCCCCACATAAATGGCTTCCGATTTCGAACTTTTTTACTTCGGGCAATTGGTCAATCATGCCAATCCTCAACCGGACTCTGTTTTATGCTCCAGTCTTGGTCTAGATAATTTTTTGAAGTCATTTTTTGAGGCTTTTGCTGCACAATTTAAAAAGATGAATACTTTTTACGGGTATCAAAAAAGAGACAAAGGCGGTCAAGAAATTAAGGCCAAAAATATAAATTATGGAGGTGTCAAGTGCCAAATCTACAAGAAGCGTAACCATATTGCACTCCATTGCCGGAAACAGTTCGACCAAAATCCGTCAACCGCTCTTCTTGCGGAACCACCTAGTGGTTCATCGGACGAGTGGTTTATTGATTCAGGCACGTCTAACCATATGACCGCCAACCTAACCGACCTCTCCACTCATGTATCGTATTCGGGAAAAGACCTCATTGGAATCCGTAACGGAGCAGGCATACCGATACAAAACATTGGTGAGACGGTTATCAAGTTGCCAAACGGTTCGTTGGTACTTAAAAATGTTCTTCACGTACCCCAATCACGAAAGACCTCAATAGCATCTCGTAACTAACACGGGAAAACAATGTTGTTCTCGAATTCCAACCCTTTACATGCTTGATCAAAGATCGTGCTTCTAACAAGATTTTATTTCGTGCGGTTCTTCAGAACGATCTTTATCGTCTTTTCAAATGACCGGCACCAACAATTCAACCCTCCGCGTTTCTTGGCGAGCGGGTCTCAACGGATATATGGCATATGAGGTTGTGTCATGCTTCTTTTCCTATCGTACAAAATCTAATGAAGGCAAATAAGTTGTTGTATTCAAATAAAAAGCTGGTATTTTGTGATGCGTGTTGTGCTGGCAAGGCACATAAGTTACCATTTAATCAAGCTATGGCGCGCTCCTCAAAACCTCTTGAAGTGATCTACTCAGATGTGTGGGGACTGGCTCCAGTTCTCTCCCATTCAGGAATCCGCTACTTCGTGCATTTCATGGACGACTACTCGCGCTATACATGGATCTACTTTCTTAACTTAAAAGAGCAAGTGTCTCAAGCATATAGCCTTTTTAAATCTCAAGTTGAAAATCTTCTCTCGTGCTCAATAAAAACACTTCAAACAGATGGTGGCACCGAGTTTAAGCCTATTGCACGTCTTTATCCCTCTATCTCTCACATCACCACGTGCGCCTACACACCTGAACAAAACGGGCTAGCCGAAAGGAAACATTGGCACATCATTGAACTAGCCCTATTTACTATGTCTCAAGCATCTATACCACTTCGGTTTTGGAATGACATGTTTTATAATGTTGTCTATCTCATCAACCGATTGTTGAACTCTGTAAGTCCACAAAAATCTCCCTTTGAAATCCTCTTTCGCAAAGAACCAGATTATAACTTCTTGCGAGTTCTTGGTTGCTTGTGCTTTCCATACATATGACCATATAATTCTCATAAGTTAGAAAATCGGTCCTTATCTTGTGTGTTTCTTGGATATGCATCAAAGTAAAAGGGGTACAAATGTCTTCACATACCAACAAATAAAATTTATGTGAGCCGTCATGTCATTTTCAACGAAACATATTTCCTTTTTAGGCATGAACAAACCCCACATCCTCTCAAACCTCTTCTCCTCCAACTCAAACAACTCTCACCCTTCTTCCTTCAATTCCTTCCCATGAGAGTTCTTCCTCCTCTAATGAGTCCTCCACATCTTCACCTGATGGTTCTCAACCATCGAGTGAGGATACTATGCCTCCCTCTTCCTCTTCTATGCCACCGCAATCCTCTCATCTGATGGTAACTCGCACACGAGACAACACAAGACGCATATGACAATTTCCCGATCATGTCACATATGTAGCTACCAAACACCACATTCCAACCACTCTATCCGAACAAGAAAATGAACCCACCTGTTTTACCAATGCCAACAAAGACCCAAAGTGGCGTGCCGCCATGCAAACCAAGTTTTAAAAACATAACGTTCCCTCTCATTCTTCTCAGAATCTAGTTGGGTGCAAATGGATGTTCAAGGTGAAGAGAAATACGGGTGGATCGGTAGAACGTTACAAGGCGAGACTAGTAGCAAAAGTCTATCACTAAGAAGAAGGGATTGATTACACCGAGACATTCAGTCCAGTGGTTAAGCCAATTACCATTCGTGTAGTTCTTACCCTTGCTCTCTCAAAAGGCTGGCCAGTGCGACAACTCGATGTAAACAATGCCTTTCTCAATGGAGATCTCGAAGAAACGTTATTCATGGAACAACCTCCTGATTTTGTGGATTTCAAGACCCACCCATGTGTGTCTCCTCAAAAAGGCTCTTTACGGGCTCAAACAAGCCCCACATGATTGGTTCACAAAGCTCAAAGGTGCTCTCTTGAGTTTTAATTTTGTTGGCTCTCGCACCGATACTTCTCTCTTCATTCGGTTTCGAGACAACGAACTTCTAGTACTCTTAGTATATGTGGATGATATCCTCATAATCGGAAGTAATCCGGTCTCAGTCGAGCAAATCATCAAGGATCTAAATGCTCAATTCTCGTTGAAAGATCTTGTCCTCCTTCACTACTTTCTTGGCATTGAGGCACAAAGGGTGCAAGATGGGGTTCTACTCTCCCAACCTCAATACATCTTGAATCTTCTTAAGAAGGCTAGGATGGAAGGTGCAAAACCGTGCTTTTCTCCCATGGTTGCTGGAGAACAACTCTCCAAATTAAAAGAAAACCCAATGGAGGATCCAAAACTCTACCGAAGTACGGTTGGCGCACTTCAATACGCGACAATCACAAGACCAGAAATTGCTTTTGCAGTGAACAAAGTCTCCCAATTCATGCACTCACCGACCGATATCTATTGGGGCGTGGTTAATGCGATATCTCAAAGGCACAATAACCCATGGTCTTCTTTTTCGTTCTTCTTCATCTCTATGACTCCAAGCCTTCTCCGATGCAGATTGGGCTGGTTGTTCAGATGATAGACGGTCCACAACCGGATATTGTATTTTTCTTGGTCCCAACTTAGTTTCGTGGAGCGCAAACTAGCAGGCAATGGTAGCTCGATCTAGCACCGAAGAGGAATATCACAACCTTACAATGGATACCGTGAAACTTGTTTGGATACAATTTCTACTACGTGAACTCCATATCCTTGAAAAGGAAGTCCCTATCCTATGGTGTGATAACATTGGAGCGATATATCTAGCTATAAACCCAATGTTTTATACACGCACGAAGCACATCGAGATTGATTATCACTTTGTACGTGAGCTAATTGAGCTTCGAACTCTTCAAGTTTGGTTCATAAGCACCGAGGATTAGATTGCGGACATCCTTACGAAGGGACTCACATCACCTCATTTTACTCGACAACGTGACAAGTTCACTGTGTTCAGACCCGGCTAGTCTTTAGGGGGGGAGGTGTTAGAGTAGTATATATAGGAGTAGCTTATTGTAGCAATTGTAGGGATTGTATTGTAGAGATGTATCGATTAATTGTAAGATAGATTAGATAGATAGCTAATTATATAAATAGAGTATCCTTGTAAAGCCTAATCAATTCAATCAATCATAATTAACAAACACTTCTCTCTTCTCTCTCTATACTTCCACATCTAACACCCCATTCTCAGTAGTCATAACTGAATATTGCCGACTCAGATAATTCAATTGTACTGCCAACACTGAATAGGTGACTCAACAAGCTCTAACAACTTGGGTCAATCTCTTCTTATATCAATCATAATATAAAGATATCAAAAACTACAATTCAAGTGAGTTATATCAGCTTGATAGCTAGTCAGACCTTGAGCGAGATCTGCCAAAGCTTGATAGCTAAAGCAGCAAGGCTCTTACAAACATTGGGAGATGTGCCAAGTTTGAGTCCCGTCAAACATATTATGAATTTGATTAAAGAAAAAAGAATTAAGAATTATTTTTCTTCAATGAATTGTGTACATAACTCTACGGAAATTTTAAGCAATTTTGCCCTAGTAAAATGCCTTAGGAATTACATATCAAATATACATAACACATTTTTCGTTGCCCCAACCTCCACCGAATAAGGATAATCTATTGGCCTTGGCGATTTTCCGCTAAGCGACCACCAAGCACTGACTAAGGCCAATTTTTTCCCGCCAAGGCCTAGTCTTTTCGGCCCACTTTTTTTTTGTTATTTTTTATTTTTTTTTCAGTGTGTTTAATGTTATCATGTTATTTGGACTTTTGAATATGTGGTTGTTTTTTTATGTTTGAATGTTATATTATTTGGATACATGTTATTTTATATAATTTCATACTAAAATTATAGTACAGAATTTACAGTCAATAAATTAGAATATATAATATATATAAAAAATAAAAGTCCATGCAGCCTCCGTTTAACCCCGATTAATTTTTAATCCCTTTTGTCGCTAGGTGTTGGGTAGACGATTAATTATCCCTTCGGAAATTACTAGTCAAAAACTCGCTCAATTCACCCTCGAGCTCTATTGCCACACTCTTCTCCTTCCTTCTCTTCACCTTATTCTCTCTTTCTCTGTCGTCCTTGCTCTTTCCTCAAGATCCACCGCTATCTCACTCCTCTTCTCATCCCTCCTCAAATCATGCGTCGCTTTCTCCATCCTTGTGTGGGATTTGGATCGTTGGGGCATTTATCGGGTTGATGGATCTAGGACTGCTACATGTAATAATGGCAGGAAGAAGATAATCGAATCCTTAGATTGGGTTTCTTTCAGAGAAACCGTTAAAGATTTTCTTTTCTCTGGAATTTTAGAAAAAAGAGAGAAAAAGCGGATTGCATTTTTCAGGATTTACAACCCGCGGTGTGTATTATAATGCAAGACATGTAGAGGATATGTTAGTTTTTTTATTTCCTCCAATATTCCTAGTATTTGAACTGCATTAGATAAATTAATTAGATGAGTTTGTAGTTAAAAAAATGAACCAAAAACCGAGGGATCTGGAGTTGCTATGTTTATATCTGAACGGCATGACACGTTGCCACAATCACATATTTTTTTTTTATCCATATCTTTCTCATGATTCACCAAACCACAGTCACGAAACTTTGGTGACCGGTTATCTATTTATCCATTAAAATTCCAACTTGATTGGAGCACTGGTTCGAGTCCGAATTTAGCGAGACCAAAGGATTTGTTGGCAAAATTAACTCGGTTATAAACACAACATATGCAATGGAGATAAAACGTGCAAAAAGTGTCCTATTGCCGACTCAGCAAATTCAATTGATACTGACATTAAACATTGAATAGCTGACTCAGCAAGTTCTTATTACTTATGTCATCTCTTCTTATATCTATCAAGAATATAAAGTACCAAAAACTACAATTACAGATCCTCATAGTTGAGGCACGAGTCACTAAATTTGTAATATATTTATATTTTTTTGAAGGAATGGTTGAAAGCAGCAACTATTCGGAATTTTTATTTCTTTAAAGATCGAGTTACAAGTATATTATTACAAGTAAGTCTTTCAGGAATTATCGCTCACAAGCACAAAAAAAAAATACAGAATAATTCTTAAACCTTAAATCGTAAATCCTAAATTGCGAACCACTGCAACCTCCGAACCGTTTCGTCGAATTATGGACATCTTCCGTCACATAATTAGGGTTTAGTGGGCCCGTGCCGCCATAGAACTAGTGTTTAGCTAAGCCAGCGGGCCGTGCTATCTGGCGCTCTTCATTGCCAACGGACTCAATCATACATCTCCTTCATTGAGAAGAAGGTGTTTTCTTAACAACTTGCTGAAAAAGTGACTTTCTGGTCCATTCTTGGACAAGTGCGCCCGACCAAATTCCTTCTTCATGTCTTTCTTCTTCTACCGTCAGCACGTCGGCTGCCACGTGTAGAGAATTTGAATTGCGAGTGTCATACCTCTGCAATTGCTCAATCGTCGAAGAGCCTTACCTCGAAGTGATCCTAATTTGCACATTGCTCCATGAGCTCGATCCACTCATGCACGGCTCAATACCTCTTTTTTCTAAAACCAACTTTGCTCACTCTTCTTACACCAGAGGAGAGAGTCAAAGAGAGAGCGACGACCGAGATCCATCTCAGCCTCGGAAGAGAAATGCCTGTGTAGTCACTTCGTCGCGACAGATCATCGGCACCGACGCCAAGTGCTTGCCTTGTACAAGAGGTCTTTACCTTCATATCAGATCTTAACCCCTTACCAGATCTTTACCTTTGTACCAGATCTGTCGAGCTCCACGCTCATAACCCACTGTTGGATTTTCTTGAGCGTTCTGGTCGCAGCGGAAGTGGATTCAAGATTCAAGACATTCAAGAATTCAAGAAATTCAAGAAAATCAAAAGAAACGAATTAGTGAAATACGATTAAGTCAAAGAAAAATAAGAACTTAAAGTTCATACCTATCGGATCGAGAATTGATCCGATCTCGAACTTGAAGCGGTAGAGCCTTCCTTCTCCTTTTGCACAAACCGATAACGATTACTGATTTTCACCACACACACCCGTTCGTTTAAAATCACTTCCAATTGCTTCTCCAACCGAAACGACTCACAACTAATTCGATTCTCAATCAAATTGATTCTCCAAAATGACTTTCACAAGACGCCACAAATCGTTTCGTCCTCTATCGGTATCCACACGGAACAACTTTTTTAAACAGATGTAGAAATGATATGCTAGTCTCTGTTCTTTATGTTTTGTATCACAGAAAATTTCAAATAGAAATTTGGAAATTTCTCTCTTCTCTCTTTTCTCTTTCTCTCTCTTTTTGTCTAAAAAAATGGAATGAGAATTATTATTGGCATGGCCTGAAATCTGAAAGCCTCTTGGGTATATAGTCAATTCTTTCAAAAACGAGATTTTATTCATTTAATCTTATGTACTTAGTTACTATGTAACCAGATGTAAGATTATATGTGACAATAACTATATAACATTTTATATATATCACTCCATTGTTGTCACAATAGATAACTATGGGATCCGCGATGCTAGGAATCACACCAAGCTCGTCAATAAACTTCTTCATCCACACTGCTTCCATAATACATCTGGTCTAGTACATATCATGACATACATAATAAATCCAATAGCCGAGGCGTATGGAATCTTATTCATGTGATTTCATTCCTGCTGTCTAGTAGGACATTGAGTCTTACTCAATGAATGTTCTCAAAATTTGAGTAAGAAGCTTCTTTCTGTGTATTTTGTAGCAGATTTTGAGGGGTTTTGTTTGAAGTGAAATTTTTTTTTTTTTTTTGCAAACAGAGTGAGGTTTGGATTTTATTTCGAAAATAGTTTGTTTCACTTGGCATTTTTTATTGTCACATTTTGTCTCAACATTAATTTGAACTTAGAATCTTCTCAGTGTGTCTTTATCGCTTATCCGTTTTTATTAAAATATTGCTTTTTCTTTTGTGTTATCTCTTTCCTAAAATCTTTATATTTTTTATTTCAAGCTCCACTCCTTTCCTTACAATGCTGTTTTTTCTTTATCTTTAAAATTTATATTTTGTTTTATTTCAAATTTCAAACTACCTTTTTTCAACGTTCATTTATCACACTTTGCTCTAGTCTTAATTAATCATTTATTTGGAACATTTATAAGTTTTAAAGCAGAGCAGATTCTCAAATTATTACACTGACACTTTGCTTTAAAGAAAGATTTAGATTTTGTATCTAAGTCTTTGCTCTTAAATGACTATACTATGTAGCATTAACTCCAAACTTACCTCTGCCTCCTCAGTCCTCCTTTTCAATAAAAAGACCAAAAAAAATAAAAAGAAAATACACTCCACTTTTCTTATAATTTATTTCAATATTTTTCTTTTGTAGTTTTGCGACTATGCTACAACAAACTGACTGGAAACATACAAATCTAAAAAGAATACTTTTATTCTTCTCAAATATATAATCATACTCTTGATTATTATTTAGTGACTTTCATTAGGATTGAACTTATGTGTGCTTATTGCACTTAATTCATGTCACATGTAATTATGCTCTCACTGAACTTCTTGTCAACATAAGATTTATCTTTAATTTTTGATAAAACCAAACTCTTTGGTTACTTCATCATAAAATAAATTTTCACGTAGAGATGTTTGTTTTAATTCATAAATAAATTTATGCAACTTGCAAACTCTTTTCAAAATTCTTAGGATAGACAAAACTCTCAAGTTGTATTATATACATACTTTCATATATTTCTATTAAGAAACAATGTCTTCACATCCATTTGGCATCTTTCATAGTCATACTATGAACTTATGTGAAAGAAAATTTTGAAATAAATAAGCATGAGGACTTGGAAAAATATTATCATATTTTATACTATGAGTTTATCTTAAGCATAAATCATGCATTATATGTTTGCACATTATTCATATCGGTCTTTCTTTTAAAACCGTATTTTCATATGTTGGATCAATCAAATTCCAAACTTGATTGTCAGACATGGATTACATCTCAACTTTCAAAGTCTCTAACCATTAGATGTTATGTATGCTTCTATATCTCACCATAATATGTTTCCTTTTGGAGTAATGATATTTAGGAAGGATTAGGAGACGGAAATAAATATTTAGGAAATATTTGAAGGATGGAAGGAGGTGACTTATTTTCATCTTTGTATCATTAGTTTAGGTTATTTTCTTATTGTATTTTTAATTTAGGTAGTTTATATTTTGGTAAATAGTCAAGGCTCTACTATATAAAGAGGCCTAATCCTATTGTAATAGTATCCCAATTCTTACGATGTAGTTTCTCAATTGAATAAACGATTTCTCTCTTCTTCTGTAGTTATTTCTCTCATGAGTTCTCTTTCTCTACATCAATATTCTCCCTATTACCCTAGCAAATTGGTACCAGAGCTATGTTACGACAATCTTTGTGCTTCCGCAAGTTAAGAATACCACCTTGTATTATCTTGAATTCAAGTGCGGTTATGTCGACCAAATTCGATATTGAGAAATATGATGGCACAATGAGTTTTGCACCATGGAAAGTACGGGTGAAGGCTATATTATCGAGCCAAGATGTGAAGGCCGTCATTTTTGGGCGACTGAAGGAGATGAAGGACAAAGTTGGGGAGATGATGGAAGATAGAACCCTCTTGATAATTCAGTTATATTCGAGCAAATTGACTCTTCAAGATACTAAATCATTCGGCACGTGAAAGAAGTTAGAAGGCATCTATATGCAGAAATCGGTTATCAACCAGTTATGTTTGAAGCAAGGATTCCATTTATTGAAGATGGCAGGAGGTATGTCCGTTAACGTCCATATTTTGGAATATATCAGTTTCTTTAATAATGTGGAGACAATCGATAATAAGATGGACGAAGTGGGTAAAATCATGGTGTTCTTGTGCACGCTGCATATGCTTCATACTAGGGAATCACTTACCATTAATGATGTCAAGAGTAACTTATTAGTCAAGTCTGACATTGACTATGACTTGTCCATGGTTGAGAGTAGTCATGGAGGGGAGAAGACGAAAGAAGATAAATTCAAGTTTAGATAAGACTCATTCACAATTTAAGTACAAGAACCTAATGAGCAACCATTGCAAGAAGACAGGACACATTGAGGCCGACTGTTACAAGCTCAAAGAAGCAGGAGGCGGATAGCGGTGTTCTATCGGAAGAACCTTGCGAGGCCAAATCCGGTAAGGTTGAAGTACTTTTTGTGGCGAATGAGAATGAGAGATTTGAGAAGAATTGGATGGGTTCGGATAATTCAAATCAGATGATCCCGAATCGAGAGTAGTTCACCACATATGAGGCGTCTAGTAGAGATGTTCTTTTGGGAGATGATCATCTATGTTGCGTTGCCGGTGTTGGCACGCTTGAGATCAAGATGCACGATGGGATTGTCCATTTGATTAAGATGCAGGATGAGGTTGTCCATTTGATCAAGATGCTGGGCCAGACTGTCCGTTTGATCTCGTTAGGCGTTCTCGAAGATATCAGTTGCAAGTTCCGATGTGAAAATGGAGTCCTCAAGGTATCTAGAGGGACTCTTACATTGATGAAGGTTGGGAATACTGGTTTGTTATATATTCTGGAAGTCTAGAGTACCGAAAAGTTATTTCGGGAAGTTGGCGCAGTTTTAGGCTCGGTTGTCGTCATCTTCTCTGCCTCAGTTAGAAGGTCATATTTTATGATTATATGCGGGGTGACAAGTTTGAGCACGAGGGATCTACTGTGTGGCCAGAATACCGGTGTGTTATATATTCTGGAAGTCCAGAGTACCAGAAAGTTATTTCGGGAAGTTGGCGCATTTTTAGGCTCGTTCGCCGTTGCCTTCTCTGCCTCAGTTAGAAGATCAGGTTTTACGATTGGATGCGGGGTGACATTTATGAACACGAAGGATCTACTGCGTGGCCAGAATACCAGAAAGCATGAGTTTTATGAAGATTCCGTTTGTGACAAACGGTGGAAACTTAGCTTTATTACAGCCATTCATCGCATGAAAGGAATTTTGGACGATATCTATTTGGATTTGTGGCGACAAATTTGTGATTCTTTATAAGGATTGTTCAACATTGCATGGTTGTTCACTCTCGGATGGAAGGAGGTGACTTATTTATATCTTTGTATCGTTAGTTTAGGTTATTTTCATATTGTATTTTTAATTTAGGTAGTTTATATTTTGGTAATTAGTCAAGGTTCTACTATATAAAGAGGCCTAAACTTATTGTAATAGTATCACAATTCTTACAATGTAGTCTCTCAATTGAATAAATGATTTTTCTCTTCTTCTCTAGTTATTTCTCTCATGGATTCTCTTTCTCTATATCAATATTCTCTCGATTACCCTAACATTAGAGATTTTACTCATCATAGTCTATTAGTAGAGTGTTGACTCATCATCTATGAGTACGGAATTTTTATCTTTAGTCACAAAAAAATTCATATTTTCTGTTTTTTATGATAAATTCTAATAGATCTACATGAAGACACTTATGTTATAAACTTAGACTTTTCAACTCTTAACAATCTAGTTGATTAATTACAGACTCAACCACTAGTTAAAACTTGAATTAATTTTTATCCAAGCATTACTGTCAGTATGTGAAATTTGAACTTTTCAAATTAACTCCCACTAATTCTTTTGGAACCACCATTTCCAAAAAGATATAATTTTCAAGTAACAAACACTTTGTTCTTTTATTAATCATAGAAGTAACATCCTTTCGTTTTCTTCGGATATTCCACAATAAGCACAAATCTGATTAGATGCATGATGCTTCAAATAAGTATAATATCCTCAAATCTTGATTAAAGATAATCTGATATACCTACCAGTCCATATCGCATATGGAGTGTTTTATAACCACTTTAGATGAAATTATATTCAGTATGAACACAATAATAACATAATCCCAAAAGAAATAGAAGATATATTTGACTCATCATGATTGAACTATATCTAATAAAGTTGGATATCGTTATCATGATGATCAAACACTTGGTTCTCGACTCCTCGATCTCATCGAAGAAATTTAATTTTTCAAAGCCAAGTTTGTAAGTTTTGAACTTTTCAAAATATTCAAATTTATTATTTCAATAAAGTGATGAAGTAGTTTTCTCTAGCACCTTCACTCATTGAAGAACATAAATCACTATGTATGAGAGCCAATAAGTAACTTGCTTTCACCTTACTTTGTGAAATATATATATGTCATCGTGTCTAATAAATAAGTTACATATGTTTCAAATGATTAAAAATCAAATGAATTTGAAAATCCATCTTAATGGATTTAATAAATATTCATCTTATTTAAGTAGACCAAGTGACAATGCCAGATTTAAATTCTTAATATTAATGTTATAGATAGACTTATAATTATCTTGTTTGATATAACACATAAGGTAATTTTTCTATTCGAACATTTCTAAAGAAAAATGACCTTTGTGAATGGTGAAATTATTATTCTCAATAATAAATTAATGCTCATTCATAGTTAAACTCGAACTATAGATAATATAAAATTTATTGTCGATATTAAATAATAATTATTTATGTCGGCGATAACTCCAAAAACACAATGTACATAAATGAGTTACTTGAGAAAATGCAACGACTTTTGCTACATTTGTCACTCATATGTTAACATCATATTTATTCAATAGTCTACAACTTAGTCAGCACATTTTCACAAATGTGTGATTCACATTGTGTGTCTAATACACATGATGTGAAACAGACAAGTTAATTTCTATAACAAGAATACTGGAAGCGGTAGTCACACTACCATTTCTTTCTCTTTTCATATCTTCTTGAGAGACTATTATCTCTTTCCAAGAACCGTAGATACCTACTTCTTATTTAAGGCCGAAGTCCGGCAACATCTTGCTCTTATCTTTGGGAGTAATTTCTTACGTTACCTTTAAGCACGAGAACATTATTGACAACACCTGTACATGTTCATTTTAACGATTATAAGCATCTTATGCTATCTGTCATTCTCAAGGACCTATCGTGAGATATAAATAGATATACTATTCGATTTGAATAATATGCAAAGACTATTATTCTTTAAATATTTCGTCTAATGGCTCTCACTATTTTTAATCAAATCAATAACCCTCAATCGTGTTGATTCGGAAACTTTCAATCCTTGAATATTCATAGTGAGATAAGATCCATATTTCAATTAAGTCCTAAGTGAGCTTTAGCTCATCGCCCAGAACTTAACTTATTTAGGTAGGAACAATTCCAATTGTTTCTCATTCAACTCTTGAACAACATAGGATAAGCATCATATGCCCGACATATATATCCTATCGTATTCCCCGAGTCCAAGTCCGACTTGATAGCCCAGTTAAGTCAAACCATGTCTAATCATCGGCAAAATAGTACCCAACACACTCAGCTTTGGCATGACCTATGTTGTCTCCCATTTTTCGCATTCTCTCCTCCTAATATTGTCCCTACCTACCCAGCTTTGGCATGACCTATGCAGGACTGATCAGAGTATCGAGAGATTTAGACTTATTGAAGGCACTTCATGACTTAACATTATTTTGAGGGATTTTATTTAATATTATATGCTATTATGCAATCGATTAATATTTCTTGATCCTAAATTAAACAGAACTCTCAAATGACATTAATAACTCTTATTAATTTATTTGAGTATTGCCATCATTTCTTCAGTCAATTCATCAAGAGGTCTAAAGATATTGATGGTGTTATGTCATAGGCCAAAGTGTTTGTGACCTAGATGATGGATTGTAATAATAAACATAGTACTTATTCTAAGATATTTCATATAATATGTGCGTATAGGTTATTTTAATATAATTAAAATAGACCATGAATATGCAATTCATATTTATGTCATCAAAATGCGTGATTTTAATAGTAAAACTATAAAGTATTATGAATGCTATTCTTAATCGTCCCTGGTCATTTATAGGATATTTGTGGAGACAAATATACTTGTAGATACAAATAAATATATATTTATATACAAGCTATAAATGCACACAAGTATATTAGACTGATGATCATATTTTACTGATCATGGATAAATAGTTATCAAGTCATTAATGTAGGTATATGTTAGAGACCATATATTGGACTGACCCGCCATAAGATTGCTACATGTTTTACGTCATTAGCGATTCTTGTAATATAAAGTATTTATAGTCCTTTGACCTGAGATTGTCTCGGTTCCCAACATGAGTAATTTTATACTTTAATATAATCTAACACTGCCTTTAACCAGGTAGTCATAACGGTTATGATTAGGTATATGATAAATCATGTAGAGGGATGAGTGCAATCAAGACGAGATTTGTTCCTCTCATAAATGAGAGAGTTATCTTTAGGCCTCTTGATGAATTGAACTGAAGAAATGTATGACTATACCCAAATGAATTAATAAGAGTTATTAATGTCATTTGTTCTTGTTCAGTTTTATATTAGGCAGTATTGTAGGGCAAATTTAGTAATAAGGAAATTATTTCTTTTGGTAACCCATCAGGCCTTGCCTATATAAAGGGTCTATTAGCTATTGTAAGAAACAACCAATCAATTATCAATAAAGTTATTTCTTGAGTTAAGTACTACTCCTCTTTTATCGTGTCTTGTCTTTATTCCTCTTTTAATTATTCTCTTTCGTACGCCATCAGTTGGTACCAGAGCAGGTTCAATGGTCGCCACTCGTCAACGAAAAGGACGTAACTGTTAGTAGTATGTCCTAGGCCAATATATTTGAGATCTAGATGTATGGATTGTGTTAAACAAACATTATATTTATTTAGAGATATTTTATATAAAAAATGAGTATTGGTTATTTTATTCTTATTACTAAAATGAACCTTGAATATGATATTCAGCTTTATATCATCAAAGTATGTGACTTTGATAGTAAAACTATAAAGTATTATGAATGATATTCTAAACCGTCCATGATCATTCATAGGATGTTTGTGAGACAAACATACTTTATGATAAGCTATAAATGGACATCAGTATGTTAGTTGACTGATGGTCATGTTTACTGATCATAAATAAGAGTTACTAAGTCATTAACGTAAGTATATGTTAGAGACCATATACTGGATTGACCCACCGTGAGAATACTACATGGTTCGTGTCATTAGTTATTCTCAGTAAAGAATGTATCTGTAATCCTTAGACTTGAGATTATCCCAGTTTCCCACAGGAGAAATTTTATACTTTAATATAATCTAACATCATCTTTAATCGGGCGGTCACAAAGATTATAATTTAGTATATAATGAATTATGCGGAGGAAAGAGTTTAATTAAGATAGGATTTGGTCCTCTCATAAATTGAGAGAGATATCTTTAGGCCCGCTTGATGATTTGATTGAAGAAACACACGGCCGTGCTCGAGTGAATTAATAAGTAGTTATTAATTCCATTTCATGTTCAATCAAATTCGGTGTCATGAAATATTTATCGACCAACGTAAGGTTGACACTTACCATGCCTTATGGACGATATAGATATCGTGTAACAAAGGGATACAATGCATGAACATAAATTAGGTATGATCAAATCATCCATACTTGCTTAATTTGGGTAATCATGATGTCTTGCTAGAGGCCGCTCATGATTTATAATCCGTTGTGATTATTGCAAACATTAAGTAAACCTATAGGGTCACACACAAAGAACAACTATTGAGACGTATACAGAAAAATCATAACTTATGTGATAAGTTGTATGAAGAGCTACATAGTCAAGTAACACATCCAATCCTACATCTTATATGATAAGGTATGTTGCATATATGGTTACATAGTTACCATGCACATGGGATATGAAACTTATGGACTATATACGCACAAGAGACACCCCCAAAATGATTGAAAAAAGGTATATTATTTTCGTCCAACTTTTGTGAGACAAAAGGATAGAAAAATTCGAAAATTATTCTCTTGTTATTTCTGTGAGAAAAATGAAGAACGAATACTAGCATATATCGTTCTTTATCCATTCAAAGGGGTTGTTCGTGTGGATACTGGTAGAAGATGAAGTGAAGTGCGACGTCTTTGTGATTCGGGTTGAAACCCTGGTTTGTTTGGAGAATCGGTTTACTTGGAGAATCATTTCGTTTGGAGATCGCTTGGAGATCGGTTTGTGAGACCAGTTAGGCGAAACATACAAATGATCGGTTTGGAAACCGGTTTGGAATCGGGCAAAGAAAAGCGTCAACCAAATTCACTTTCTATCATCACGGATTAAGCGTAATCCGAAGGTACAAAGTTATGAACTTTTCTTTGATTTAATTGTAATTCACGGATCCTTCTTTTGGGTTTCGAATTTGATTTTGTTTCATTTTTTTTGTTTTTCCGCTGCGTTATGAACAGTAGAAACCCAACAGTGGCATCAGAGCCAAGTGAATTCCAATTAAATTAAGACGGATAAACCATTTTCTAAATATTTCTTTTGATTTTGAGGCGTTATTTTTCAATTGTTGAATTTTGATGATGAACGGTTGCGATTTCATGAAAGGATGCGACTTCATGAAAGGGTGCATGTGATGTATCTTGATCATGAACGGTTGCAATTTTATGAAAGGATGCGACTTCATGAAAGGGTGCATGTGATGCCGCACTCACGCATAGATTAATTGTAGACCCCGAATTTCATATTCGTAATGCCTTATACATATTTCGTAAAATGGTTTAAAGTACAACATAATGCATATAACATGGCCTATTAGATATGTGATGAATGGTTGTGATTTGTGTGTGATGATGTGATATATGTAATATATGTATGTATGTAATAACGGGCATGATTCCATTCTTGGTTGATGTGATGTAATTTATTTTGATGGTTAATTGTGACGGGCATGGTTCCGTTCATTTTATATATAGTATAACTACCACGATCATATGCATCATGAAGATGAAAGAGTTCACCGTCCACCTCATACACATCATGGAGATGAAGGAGTTCAACGTCCACCTCATACCCATCATGAAGATGAAGGAGTTCACCGTCCACCTCATACACATCATGGAGATGAAGGAGTTCATCAATGCCTTGTGGTTGAATGTATCTTAGGAAATGATCTTAATGATTGGCTCATGTAGATCATCAAGGTCATGTTATATCATATCATATTTATTTTATATGTACATGTGATGTTCTGTGATGAAATACAAGATAAAATAAAATAACTAAAACAAAGGGTTAAACATAACAATCCCTCATATAATATTGAATCATAGAAATGCCTCCCATGTATCTATACTTATCATCCCTTCAATCATGCAAAATTTGGGTATGCCAAAGCATAGTGAATTAGCATAACCTTAGGGTGATAAGAAGCGAGAAATGGTGGTTCTCAATATTTAGACATGGTTAGATTCCACAGAACTATCAAGTCAGACTTGGTTCGGGGCATATGATAGGATGCATACGCCGAGCATATGTGTAATGTGTATTTTTATACACATTTTTTGGGTTTTTATCATGTAAAATTCACCATTAAATCACATAAAATATATGAAAAATGTTTAAAATCAATAAAAATGATTTGTGAAACTCTTACTACACTTTTGTGTGATTTTTCAGGTAAAAAAACCGAGAAAACGATATTTGGACTACTTGGTGAAAGGTCAACTCCAAATGACGAGCCTATCTGAAAATCCTGGGCTAAAGCTGGCCGAATTTTCGACAAATCTCCGTGAAAACCCTTCACACGTGTCCCCAAAAAATTCTTATAACCCTTATCCGCCGACTATCCAAGCCGAGACCTACAAAATCCACAAAAAGTGGAAAAGTCAAACCATGAAAATCACCGAGTTGACCAAAAGTCAACTTTTCCAAAAGGGGTCAAACTGGATATCAAATCGTAGAGCGCGACGATATGAATCCAATGGTACAAACCTTGCGAAAAAAGACCTTCTAGAACTCCCAGAAAATGCGATACAAGATTTGGTCAACCTTGGCAAAGTCAACCTTTGACCGAGTCAAACAAATTTCAACCAATCAGAGGCTGACACGTGGCAGATTCTGTTACTATCAGCAACAGGAAGGACACGTGGCGAGATCTTTTTGGGGAGCATCGCTGACGCGACTGCGGCGCGTCAGTACGAGGTCAGTACGCGTCAGTACGAGATTCTTCTGCCAGCCAATTAGGAAACGCCACGTGGCATACACGTAAGAAGATAACGCGTTATCTTCAGACCCCGAGAATTTCACCTCCATTTCATATTGGACTGGACGCCTCCATTTCTGTTTAACACGCGAAGGAGAGCATATTGGACCATCCATTGCGCTAAACTAGAGAAGAGAAGTCACGCGTTTTCTGCGCAAACTGACGCAAGTCAGTACGCTCAAGCGCCACCCAATCCGGTGAAGACACTTGGCTGACGCGTCTGAAAACACGTTGACGCAGTACCGTTCGTTCGGTACGAGATTCACATTTTCTCCAATCACCATGTGACACGTGGCAGAGCATTGGATTAATTAGCCAATCAACGACTGCCACGTGTACAGTCCGTTGGATTTGGATAGAATTGAGGGAAATTGATAAACGCACCCAGAAAATTACACCCAAACAGAATTTGAATAGAAATAAAGGCAAAGAGTGTTAAAGACCCCCGGATTGCTACCCAACTCAGAATCCGGATCAAGTTAAATTTTTAGTCCCACAAGCTTAATTCCAAATATTTTCTTGGTCATTCTTCTCTATAAAAATACTCTCTATTCTCTCTCTAAGCATAAAATCATACATCCATTCTTACATCAAATTCATACACTCATTTCTTTCTTTCATCTCTTCCACCATATTTTTTTTTCTTTTCCACCATTAATGTCCATAAGCTTCCAATCTTCAATTCTTGAGAATTAAAGGAGAGAATATAATTTTAAAGAAGAGATAAGTACTTGATCTAGAAGGGGCAAGTGCTAAATCGACCAAGAAGGGAAGAGATCGAGAACGATTCGCTTCTTTAGGGTTTGATTTAATTCTCTTATTTGTATTTTATTTTTGAAGCAAATATGTTTTTTGTGGACATGAGTGAGTAGTTTTAAAAGTAGGGAAAATACTTTTTGTGTTGCTTTTGTTGATGAAATCTTAAGTGAACTTTGTATTTATCATGGTATTTTAAGATTAAATCTTGACATTTTTTTTATGAGATTTAAAGTTGAGTTATTTAGAAGAATGATTTGACGTTAAATATTTATGAGATTTATTTGAGTAATATTGACTTGGAAGAGTCTTTCTTTTATTCAAATAAGGGTTAAATCAAATATAAGAACAACTTAAAAGTGGAAGTTTTTGAGTGGATCTGATATTTGATGTGTTTATTAATTGATTTTTGGAAATGAATTAATTAAACATTGCTTATAAATACCAAATAATTAATTTGCTATCTTTTGTGATTTGTGATTCTCAAGTTACACAAATCGTCATCATTTCCTTACTATTTCTCTTTTAAACTTTAAAAATAAAAAAAGGAAATTTGTTTTTATCTTTCTCTTGCAATTTTTCTTATTTTAAACAACATCAACAACCTTTCCAAAACACAACACTAAAATAAAAGTGAATATCGAACGTTAAAACATTTAAGGCCTTGCTTCCTTGAGTTCGACGACCCAAAACTCAATACCACATATACACTAAATATTGAAATTAGGGAAAATACAAATATCTTTGTTATTACGTGATTACTCAAACGACAAGTTTTCGCGTTGTTACAATATGATACTCATCCTATGGATTAATCAAGAGTTGTATGAGATACAATTGGAAACGTTCCTACCTAAATAATTAGGTTCTAGACGATGAGCCAAAGCTCACTTGGAACATGATGAAATATGGATCTTGGCCCACTATGAAATTTAAAGTTAAAATTTCCGAATCAATACATTTGACAGTTATTGATTTGAATCAAATAGTGGGAGTTAAAATTATATTTAAATATCTCAAATCACATATTAATATAAACCTGCATTTAATTCTGTGAAGAAAATGGTAACAAACAACACATCAACTTTAACATTGCGATCCGTCCTTGAGAAGGACAAGCTCAATGGGAAAAACTTCCTCGACTGGCATCGAAATTTGAGAATTGTTCTCAAACAAGAAAGGAAGAACTATGTCCTCATGTAGAGAGATGAGTGCAATCAAGACGGGATATGTTCCTCTCATAAATGAGAGAGATATCTTTAGGCCTCTTGATGAATTGAACTGAAGAAATGTATGGCCATACTCAAATGAATTAATAAGAGTCATTAATGTCATTTGTTCTTGTTTCAGTTTAATTTGGGATCAAGAAATATTATTCGATTAATATAAGGATGACGTATTACATGCCTTATGATCGATATAGATATCGTGTGACAAAGGGACTAAATACATGATTGTTGATTAGGTACGGATCACCGATATTCACTTAAATTGGGTAGTCATGATGGCTAGCTAGAGTCCGCTCATGATTTATAGATTGTTAAGTCTATTGCCAACATTAAGTGAACCTACAGGGTCACACACAAAGAACAAACTGAAACGGGCGCAGAAAATCCTAGCGACTTTTATGATGAGTTGCATAAGAATGTCACAAAATATATTGTCATCTTATGTGATAAGATGTGATATATATGTATATAAAGACTATGAGCACAAAAGATCATGTAATCTTGAAGAGTCTAGATGATGGCATATGGATAATGATGAGTGATGTCATACGCATCTTTTAGTGTGAAGAGACATGACTCTTCACCTCTATATAAGGACATAGAGGACTCCAAATTCAATTTACAACACATCATTCTCTCTCTCATTATTTCTCATTCTCTTTTGTGAGACAAAAGAGAGAAAATATACTTTCTAATTTGTATGACAAAATTATGAAAGGGTGCTTATGAGAGGAATTATATACATCTTTTGTGAGATAAAATAAGAAGAGTTTTCTTATGCAAGAGGAGAACAAGATACTAGCATATATATTGTTCTTCTTCCCGTTTTAAAAAGTTTGTTCGTGTGGATACCGGTAGAGGCGTTTGTACTTTCGGCGCTTGTGATCTATTCGGCCTAAGAAGATGAGAACGAGTTGTTGAGAGTTTCGGTGGAGACCGATTGTGTGTGCAGTAGATGACTTCCGCACGACCCGACCTAGACGGCCTAAACGGACCGAAAATTGGTTAGGATGGTAATCGGTTTAGAGGCGCATGGACAATATGCATGGTTTGAGCGTTACGGATTAAGCGTAATCCGAAAGATATCTTTAAGATTTATTTCTTTGATTTAACCGATACGCACGGATCCTTGGATTGGTTTTGGACGAAATTTTTATTTTCCGCTGCGTTATGTACGTCTGAAATCCAACAGTGGTATCAGAGCGACGTGCGTGTTTCGGTTAAATTGAGTCGGTATATATGTGATATATAATATTTAGATACCATTTATAATTTCGATTTATAATCGAAAGACTTGCATATAGAGTATTCAAGTGTTGAATATTCTTAATTGAAAGGATGTGAATGTTTGGGGATTCATGAAGAAATGCATGTGATGTATTAACTCATGAAAAGATGAATGTGATGTATCATATTTATGAAAGAGTTCATATAATGATTAATTCATGAAAGAATATTTTTTATTGAAAGAGTGTCTTTTGTTGAATAGGTGCAATTTATTAAAAGATATTTTTGGTTAAAATTTGTCATCTTTTCGTAATTGGGCCTGGCCAATGCCGTGAGATAGTCTCGTGAGAAACTTGCAATATATGTCACGAGATAGTCTCATGACTATATATGGCCGGAATAACATGGGTCCCTTCACAAGGTGCATGTGTTAGTCAGCGTTGCTATGAAGATGAATATGTTTTCATTTGGCAAAGATAAGGATGACACATCATTTCATATTTTGATTGCTATTCATGCCACGTCGTGCATGATATCTTTAGCTTGTTTCCTTATATAACTTGATAGTCAAGTTATATTGGAAATTCACAGCCAAAAGATAAAATAAAAAATGCATCCAAAATCAAAAGATTGCGTCTAAAAGGTACGACTAAGGGATGTGATCCAAAGGTTGCGTCCAAGTGTTGCATCCATCAGTTGCGACCAAGAAATATGATTCAAAGGTCATGATCAAGAATTGCGTCTAAAAGGTGCGACCAAGGAAAATGATCCAAAAGTTGAGTCCAAGAGTTGCGACCAAAGGGTGTGACTAAAGGGTGCGACCTAGGGATGCGATTCAAATGTCACATCCAAAAGACGCGACGAAAGGTTGCGACCAACGGATGCGACCAAAGGGTGCGACCAAAGGGTGCGACTAAAGGGTGTGACCAACGGATGCGATCCAAAAGTCACGTCCATAAGGTTGCGATGAATGGGTGCGACCAAAAGGTGTGACTAACGGGTGTGACCAAGGGATGCGATTCAAATGTCACTTCCAAAAGGCGTGACGAAAGGTTGCGATCAAAGGGTGCGACTAAAGGGTGTGACCAACGGATGCGATCCAAATGTCACGTCCATAAGGTTGCGACTAATGGGTGCGACCAAAGGGTGCGACTAAAGGGTGTGACCAACGCATGCGATCCAAATGTCACGTCCATAAGGTTGTGACGAATGGATGCGGCCAAAGGGTGTGATTAGAGGGTGTGACCAATGGATATGATCCATATATCACGTCCAATAGGTTGCGACTAACGGTTGTGACCAAGAGGTGCGACCAATGGGTGTGACCAAGAGGTGCGACCGAAAAGGTGCAATCGCAAGAGTAGCGACCTCTCGAATAGTTGTGTCTTCATGAAAGGGTGCACACCATGAATTGCCTTTTTGAAATGGTGCATGTGATGCATTATTTCATGAAAAGTTGCATGTGATGTATTGAATTCATGAAAAGATGCCTGTGATGTATTAATGTGTAGAAAAATGTGTGTTCACAAAGTTGACCAGGTGTTGACCATGTTGATCATGTTGACAGTTGACTGTTGACCACTGTGTTGACTGTGGACTATATTGACTGTTGATTGTATTGACTGTTAATTGTTGACAGTTGACTACACTAATTTACCCCTTGACTGTTGACCATTAAATTGGTCAAAAGATGATCATGACCTAGTCAAAATATTGACCATTGACCGGTGACCTTATCAAATGTTGATTGTTGACCTAGTCAATTGTTGACCAAATCAAATATTGGTTTTTGACTTGTCAAATGTTGACAATGATGAATGTGCCCCCAATTCGCATTCGTAAGCCTTATATATATATATATATATATATATATATATATATATATATATATATATATATATATATATAAGGCTTACGAATGCGAATTGGGGGCACATATATATATATATATATATTTTATAAATGGTTAAATAATCAAAACATAATATGATTATGTTTAAATTTTATATATTTGTTGATACGTGTTGATATAATGAAAGAGTTCATTAGGTATAACACATCCATCATGGAGAAGAAAAAGTTCATATTCCATCATGAATACATCATTAAGATGACAAGTTCATTTTTAACCACACATCATGGCGATGAAAGAGTTCATCGATTTCTATACATGGAGATAAGATTTTCATATACAATCTAAGAAAAATTTCATGGAGATGAAATATATATTAGGAAATCTTTATGTTAGTTCATAAAGATCAAGGCCATGATATATCATCGTTATTATCTTTATTCTATTGGTACATGTGATGTTCTTTGAAGATTGCATAATAACATATAATATTAAATTGAAAATCCCTCTAAATAATATTAAGTCATGAAATGCCTTCCATAAGTCTAAATCTCTCGATACTCTGATTGACCCTGCATAGGTCATGCCAAAGCTGGGTATGTAGGGACAATCTTAGGAGGAGAGAATGCGGGAAATGGGAGCCAACATAGGTCATGCCAAAGCTGAGTGTGCTGGGTACTATTTTGCCGATGATTAGACATGGTTTGATTTAACTGAGCTATCAAGTCGGACTTGGGCTCGGGGCATACGATAGGATATATACGTCGGGCATATGATGCTTATCCTATGTTGTTCAAGAGTTGTATGAGATACAATTGGAATTATTCCTACCTAAATAAGTTAAGTTCTGGGCGATGAGCCAAAGCTCACTTATGACTTAATTGAAATATGAATCTTGTCTCACTATGAAACTTCATGGATTGAAAGTTTCCGAATCAATGCGATTGAGGGTTATTGATTTGATTAAAAAATAGTGCGAGCCATTATATGAAATATTTAAAGAATCATAGTCTTTGCATATTATTCAAATCGAATATTATATCTATTTATGTCTCACAATAAGTCCTTGAGAAGGACAGATAGTATAAGATGCTTATAATCGTTAAAATGAACATGGACAAGTGTTGTCAATAATGTTTTCGTGCTTAAAAGGAATGTAAAAAGTACTCCCAAAGATAAGGGCAAGATGTTACCGAGGCTTCGGCCTTAGGTAAGAAATTAGTATCTTTTGCAGTGAATCGGTTCATTGAAAGAAACCATAATTTCTCAAGAAGATATGAAAAAGGGAATGAAAGAATAGTGTGACTATCGCTTCAAGTATTTTTGTTATAGAAATTAACTTGTTTATTTCACATCATGTGTATTAGATACACGATGTGAATCACACATTTGTGAAAATGTGCTGACAAAGTTGTAGACTATTGAGTTAATATAATGTTAACATGTGAGTGACAAATGTAGCAAAAGTTATTGCATTTTCTCAAGTGACTCATTTATTTACATTGTCTTTTTGGATTTATCGCTGACATAAATAATTGTTATTTAATGTCGACAATAAATTTTGTATTATCTATAGTTCGAGTTTATTTATGAATGATTATTAATTTATTATTGAGAATAATAATTTCACCATTCACAAATGTCAATTTTCTTTGGAAATGTTCCAATAGAAAGATTACCTTATGTGTTATATCGAACAAGATAATTATAAGTCTATCTATAACATTAATATTAAGAATTTAAATCTAGCATTGTCGCTTGGTCTATTTAAATAAGATGAACATTTATTAAATCCATTAAGATGGATTTTCAAATATATTTGATTCTGAATCATTTGAAACATGTGTAACTTATTTATTAGACAAGATGACATATACATCTTTAACAAAGCAAGGTGAAAGCAAGTTACTTATTGGCTCTCATACATAGTGATGTATGTTCATCAATGAGTGAAGGTGCTAGAGAAAACTACTTCATCGCTTTATTGAAACAATAAATTTGAATATTTTAAAAAGTTCAAAAGTTAAAAATAACGAAGTAGAGAATAAAACTTGGCTTCGAAAAATTAAATTTCTTTGATGAGATCGAGGAGTCAAGAACCAAGTGTTCGATCATCATGATAACTATATCGAACTTTATTCGATATAGTTCGATTATGATGAGTCAAATATATCTTCTATTTCTTTCGGGGTTACGCTCTTATTGCATTCATACTGAATATAATTCCATCTAAAGCAGTTGTAAAAGACTCCATATGCGATATGGACTGGTAGGTGTATTAGATTATCTTTTATCAAGATTTGAGGATATGATACTTAATTGAAGCATCATGCATCTAATCGGATTAGTGCTTATTGAAGCATCATGCATCTAATCGGATTTGAGGACATGAATGAGTAGTTTTAAGTAGGGAAAGGACTTTTTGTATAGCTTTTGTTGATGAAATCTTATGTGAACTTTGCATTTATCATGGTATTTTAAGATTAAATCTTGACATTTTTTCTTATGAGATTTGAAGTTGAGTTATTTAGAAGAATGATTTGACGTTAAAGATTTATGAGATTTGTTGAGATTTGTTTGAGTAATATTGACTTGGAAGAGTCTTTCTTTTATTCAAATAAGGGTTAAATAAATATATGAACAACTTAAAAGTGAAAGTTTTTTAAGTGGATTTGATATTTGATGTGTTTATTAATTAATTTTTGGAAATGAATTAATTAAACCTTGCTTATAAATACCAAATAATGAATTTGCTATCTTTTGCGATTAGTGATTCTCAAGTTACACAAATCGTCATCATTTCCCTACTATTTCTCTTTTAAACTTTTAAAAAAAAATAAAAAAAGGAAATTTATTTTTGTCTTTGTCTTGTAATTTATTTTTTCTTATTTTAAACAACATCAACAAACCTTTCCAAAACACAACACTAAAATAAAAGTGAATATCGTACGTTAGAACATTTAAGGCCTTGCTTCCTTGAGTTCGACACCCCAAAACTCAATACCACATATACAGTAAATATTGAAATTAGGGAAAATACAAATATCTTTGTTAACACGTGATTACACACCACGACACATTTTCGCGAAGTTACATACATGCGCAGCGGAACCTATGGATTTAACCCGCCCTAGGATCTACGTTCAGGGAATAAAAGTACGAGATTAACTGTTAAAATTTATACCTCGGATCTTCCTGATCCGCGAGACGAAGAACGGTTGTAGGTCTGAACTTTTCTGACTTACAACCTTCTCCTTCCTGAAGCTCGACTCGCGACCTCCTTGCTTCTACTAGGGATGAAGATTGATCGCTAGTAAGTTCTCAAGATAGAGAACTTCTACTCGTATCCACGCGAATTTCACATGTACAGAATAACTGGACTTGGCTAGACAAGTCCGAAATGCTTTCCGAATATCTCTCAAAACTTTCTCTCTCCTTTCTGTGTAATAGACGGCCTATAAGGCTGGTGAATTGTATATAGAATAGAGAGACTCTGCCCTTCTATTTATACCAGAGAGAGAGAGGCGAACGATTGCTCCGTTACCATAACTAAAAATCCTAATCTGCACCTATTCCGTTGCCAACAGAACAATTCCGTTGTCAACGGAATATGTATTTTCATAACGGAATACTTGGCAGCTAAGGTTATTACAGTTTCCATATATATTCCGTTGGGAACAGAACTATTCCGTTGCAAACGAATGGCATTGTTTTGTTCAATCAATTATTCAATAATTGATTATTTGGTTCACCAATTTATACATCAGATGTATAACTGTTTTGAGGCATATTCATCCCGTACGAATGGAGTTCATTGTGTGATCGTGTAGGTTCCATTTAACGTTGGCAACGATCTTCTAAAGATCGTATGTCATGAGTAACCTCTATACTGATGTCATGACTACCCATGTTAAATGAAATGATCAGCGATCATAAACCTATATGAATAGACATTTCCTTATTCCTTTTGTTCTACGATATATGTCTTGATCACAAGGCATGGAAGTATGTCATCCTTGAGTTTGATCAAAGTCTCTTTCCTGATCGAGAGTTAGACTGAATAAATAGAAAATGATATTAACAACACATGTTAATCCATTTTGAGCATGGCCATGGATTTCCTTCATTCCTAGTTCATCAGGGGGCCCAAAGATATCTCTCTCTGAACGACAGGAACAAATCCCATCTTGGTCACTCATATTCCTCGTCATGATTCAGTGCAAACCTAATGATGACCCTAATGATCGTCCCGTTACGGATGACGTAAGATCATATTAAAGTATGCAGTTCCTCATACAAGAATCCATGGTGACCTCAGGTCGTAGGAACAAGCATACTATTCATATGAGAATCACTAATGGCATATATCATGCATATTCTCATAGTGTGGTCAGTCCAGTACGTGTTCTCTAACATGTGCCTATATTCCAGACTTGACATCCGTATGTCCATGATCAGCAGAACATGATCATCCAGTCTGCGAATATACTAGTGGATTTAATAAATGTTCATCTTATTTAAGTAGACCAAGCGTCAATGCTAGATTTAAATTCATAATATTAATGTTATAGATGGACTTATAATTATCTTGTTCGATATAACACATAAGGTAATTTTCTATTCAAACATTTCCAAAGAAAAATGACCTTTGTGAATGGTGAAATTACTATTCTCAATATTAAATTATTGACCATTCATATATAAACTCGAACTAAAGATAATACCAAATTTATTTTCGACATTAAATAATAATTATTTATGTCGGCGATAAGTCCAAAAAGAAAATATAAATAAATGAGTTACTTGAGAAAATGCAACGATTTTTGCTACATTTGTCACTCATATGTTAACATTATATTTACTCAATAGTCTACAACTTAGTCAGCACATTTTCACAAATGTGTGATTTACATCGTGTATCTAATACACCTGATGTGAAATAGACAAGTTAATTTCTATAACAAAAATGCTTGAAGCGGTAGTCACACTACCCTTTCATTCCTTTTTTTATATCTTCTTGAGAAATTATGGTTTCTTTCAATGAACCGATTCATTGCGAAAGATACTAACTTCTTACCTAAGGCTGAAGCCTCGGCAACATCTTGCCCTTATCTTTGGGAGTACCTTTTACGTTCCTTTTAAGCACGAGAACATCATTGACAACACTTGTCCATGTTCATGTTAACGATTATTAACTTCTTATTCTATGTGTCCTTCTCAAGGACCTATTGTGAGACATAAATAGATATACTATTCTATTTGAATAATATACAAAGACAATTATTCTTTAAATATTTCATATAATGGCTCCCACTATTTTTAATCAAATCAATAACCCTCAATCGCATTGATTCGGAAACTTTCAATCCTTGAAGTTTCATAGTGAGACACGATCCATATTTCAATTAAGTTCTAAGTGAGTTTTGACTCATCGCCCAGAACTTAACTTATTTAGGTAAGAACAATTCCAATTGTATCTCTTACAACTCTTGAATAACATAGGATAAACATCATATGCCCGACGTATATATCCTATCGTATGCCCCGAGCCCAAGTCCGACTTGATAGCCCAGTTAAATCAAACCATGTCTAATCATCGGACAAATAGTACCCAGCACACTCAGCTTTGGCATGAACTTTGTTGGCTCCCATTTCCCGTATTCTCTCCTCCTAAGATTGTCCGTACATACCCAGCTTTGTCATGACCTATGCAGGGTCAATAAGAGTATCGAGAGATTTAGAGTTATGGAAGGCATTTCATGACTTAATATTATTTAGAGGGATTTTGAATTTAATATTATATGTTATTATGCAATCTTCAAAGAACATCACATGTACCAATAGAATAAAGATAATAACGATGATATATCATGGACTTGATCTTTATGAACTGACATAAAGATTTCCTAATATATATTTCATCTCCATGAAATTTTTCTTAGATTGTATATGAAAATCTTATCTCCATGTATAGAAATCGATGAACTCTTTCATCGCCATGATGTGTGGTTAAAAATGAACTTGTCATCTTAATGATATATTCATGATGGACGATGAACTCCTTCATCTCCATGATGGATGTGTTATGCCTAATGAACTCTTTCATTATATCAACACGTATCAACAAATATATCAAATATAAACATAATCATATTATGTTTCAATTATTTAACCATTTATAAAACATATATATATAAGGCTTACGAATGCGAATTCGGGGCACGGTCGTCATTGTCAACATTTGACAAGTCAAAAACCAATATTTGATTTGGTCAACATTTGACTAGGTCAACGATCAACATTTGATAAGGTCACTAGTCAATAGTCAACATTTTGACTAGGTCATTATCAACTTTTGACCAATTCAATGGTTAACAGTCAAGGGATAAATTAGTGTAGTTAACTGTCAACAATTAACAGTCACTACAATCAACAGTTAACATAGTCCACAGTCAACACAGTGGGTCAACAGTCAACTGTCAACATGGTCAACACCTGGTCAACTTTGTCAACACATATTTTTCTACACATTAATTAATCAAATGTATCTTTTCATAAATTCAATGCATCACATGTAACTTTTTATTAAATAATGCATCACATGCACCTTTTTATGAAATGCATCACATGCACCATTTCAAAAAAAAAAGCAATTCATGATATGCACCCATTCATGAAGACACAACTATTCAAGAGGTCACAACTCTTGCGATTTCACCTTTTTAGTCATACCTATTGGTTACGCATGTCGATTACACTCATTGGTCGCACCCGTTGGTCGCACCTCTTGATGGCATCCGTTGGTCGCAACGTTTCATCACGTCTTTTGGATGTGACATTTGGATCACATCCATTGGTCACACCCTTTAATCGCACCCTTTGACTGCACCCGTTAGTCGAACCTTTTGGTCACAATCTTTAGTCGCACCCATTGGCCGCAACTCTTTAGACACAATCTTTTGACGCATCCCTTGGATGTAACATTTGGATCGCATACTTGATCGCACCCGTTAGTCGCAACTCTTGGACTCAACCTTTGGATCGTATCTCTTGGCGGCATCTTTTGGATACAACTTCTGGATCACATGCATTCATCGCATCTTTTGATCACATCTCTTGGACATAATCACGTAGTTAAGTCCCTTTTAAGTGACTCTAGTAAGCCATCATGACTACCCAATTTAAGTGAATATTGGTGATCCGATTTACTCAACAATCACGTATTTAGTCCCTTTGTCACGCGATATCTGTATCGATCATAAGGCATGTAATACGCTATCCTTATATTAATCGATTAATATATCTTGATCCCAAATTAAACTGAACAAGAACAAATGCCATTAATAACTCTTATTAATTCATTTGAGTATGGCCATACATTTCTTCAGTCCAATACATCAAGAGGCCTAAAGTTATCTCTCTCATTTATGAGAGGAACAAATCCCGTCTTGATTGCACTCATCCCTCTACATGATTCATTATATACCTAATCATAACTATTACGACAACCCGGTTAAAGGTAGTGTTAGATTATATTAAAGTATAAAATTACTCATGTTGGGAACCGAGACAATCTTGGGTCAAAGGACTAAAAATACTTTATGTTACTATAATCGCTAATGACGTAAAACATGTAGCATTCTTATGGCGGGTCAGTCCAGTATATGGTCTCTAACATATACCTATATTAATGACTTGATAACTATTTATCCATGATCAGTAAAACATGATCATCAGTCAACTAATATATTGGTGTGCATTTATAACTTGTGTATAAATATATATATATTTATTTATATCCGCAACTATATTTGTCTCCACAAATATCCTATAAATGACCAAGGATGATTTAGAATAACTTTCATAATACTTTATAGTTTTACTATCAAAGTCACGCACTTTTATGACATAAAGCTAAATTGCATATTCATGGTCTATTTTAATTATATTAAAATAACCTATACGCACATATAATATGAAATATCTTAGAATAAATATTATGTTTGTTATTATAATCCATCACAAACACTTTGGCCTAGGGTATAACACCATCAATCTCCCACTTGCAATAGACCAAATCAACCAAATATCTCATACTCATTGATCTAAAATGTATAAATCCATTGACCTAACATGATCACCATCATGTACTTTGTAACAACGCGAAAACTTGTCGTGGTGTGTAATCACGTGTTAACAAAGAAATTTATAAGTCCCCTAATTCATTAACAAGGTGTATATGTGGAATTTGAGTTTAGGGTGTCGAACACAAGGAAGCAAGGCCTTAAATATTTTAACGTTCAATTCTCACTTTTGATTTTAGTGTTGTGGTTTGCAAAAGTTGTTGTTGTTGTTTTAAATAAGAAAAGTTGCAAGAAAAAGATAAAAACAAATTTCCTTTTTAAAAGTTAAAAAAAGAAATAGTAGGGAAATGATGACAATTTGTGTAACTTGAGAATCACTAATCACAAAAGATAGAAAATCAATTATATGGTATTTATAAGTAAGGTTTAATTAATTTCCTTCCAAAAATCAATTAATAAACTCATCAAACTTCAGATCCATTCAAAAAACTTCTATTTTAAAATTTTTCTTATACTTGATTCAACCCTTATTTGAATAAAGGAATACTCTTCCAAGTCAATATTACTCAAACAAATCTAAACACTTCTCATAAATATTTCACGTCAAATCATTCTTCTAAATAACTCAACTTAGATCTCATGAAAAAAATGTCATGATTTCATCTTAAAATACCATAATAAAATGCATGGTTCCACTTAAGATTTCATCAACAAAAGTCACACAAAAAGTCTTTCCCTACTCTCAAAACTACTCGCTCATTTCCACAAAAATCATATTTACATATTCTTGATTCATTTTATTCATCCAAAAATAAAGAGAAAAATAAATCAAACCCTAAAGATGTGAATCGTTCTCGATCTCTCCCCTTCTTGGTTGATTTAACACTTGCTCCTTCTAGATTTAGCACTTGCTCCTTCTAGATTAATCAGAGTATCGAGAGATTTAGAGTTATGGAAGGCATTTCATGACTTAATATTATTTAGAGGGATTTTGAATTTAATATTATATGTTATTATGCAATCTTCAAAGAACATCACATGTACCAATAGAATAAAGATAATAACGATGATATATCATGGCGTTGATCTTTATGAACTAACATAAAGATTTCCTAATATATATTTCATCTCCATGAAAATTTTCTTAGATTGTATATGAAAATATTATCTCCATATATAGAAATCGATGAACTATTTCATCGCCATGGTGTGTGGTTAAAAATGAACTTGTCATCCTAATGATATATTCATGATGGACGATGAACTCCTTCATCTCCATGATGGATGTGTTATGCCTAATTAACTCTTTCATTATATTAACACGTATCAACAAATATATCAAATATAAACATAATCATATTATGTTTCGATTATTTAACCATTTATAAAAAATATATATAATTATGCTCCCACTGAACTTCTTGTCAACATAAGATTTATCTTTAATTTTTGATAAAATCAAACTGTTTGGTTATTTCATCAAATAATAAATTTTCACGTAGTGGGTCAAGATCCGTATTTCATTGAGCACTAAGTGCGCTTTGGCGCAACCCTTATTGCTCAACTATTTAGGTAGGAACATTTTTAATTATATCATATACAACTCTTGCCTTTTATGGAATGAGCATCATATGCCCGATGTATTATCCCATCTTGTGCCCTGAGCCCAAGTCCGACTTGCTTGCTCAGTTAAGTTTAACCATGTATGATTATCGGCGAAATGGAATCCAGCACACTCAGCTTTGGTATGACCCATGTTGGACGCCATTTCCCGCATACCATCCTTTAAAAAGACAATTCCCCATATGCTCAACTTTGGCATGGCCAACATGGAAGACTGTTTAAGTACCGAGGGATTCAGTGACATGGGGGGCACTTCCTTACTTAACATTCTGAAGGATTTTATTTTTAGATTTATAAATATAAACATCATAGAAACAAGTCAAATATGGTATGAGCCTATTACTCATGAGCGATTATGAGGTTCCTAATCCTAGATCTATCTCCAGATTGTAGGTGAATCTTCAACGAACCCTTCGTTGTGTGTGTGTGAGAAGATCTAATGCCATCTTGTGAAGATTGCACCAAGATCTTTGTCTCGTCGTCTTCATATAATATCTATCCTAACAATTATCCTATTGCTAGAAAAGTAAAGTACAATTTTGGACAACTCACAGGTTGCCATATATTACAACTTTAGACAACTCACAGGTTGCCTAGATATTAAATAATATTACAAGCATTTACACACAAGATTACATCACAGAACAATTACAGATCTAAGTCTCATACCATATTTAAATAAAAATTCCATGTATAACAAAAATTAGGGTTTTCGCAAAATTCAGCCTTATTCCGTTGGGAACGAAACTATTCCGTTCTCAACAGAGTATGCGCTAAAAAACTGAGAATTTCCTGCGTTATTCTGTTCTCAACGGAACTATTCCGTTGGGAACGGAATGCTGCTGGAAAATTCATTTTCTTATTGCTTTTAGTTTCGTTTCCAAAACAGATTTTGAAAATCTATTTCTCGAAACTCTAGGAAATCATAATATCCAATATTACATTCCTAGAAACTTTTTCCCTAATAGTTTGAAATAATATTTTCAAAACCCTAAAATTTATTGTACTAGAATTTACTACATTTTAAATATAATCGACGATTATTTCCTTAAGGAACGCTTTGATGCCACTGTTGGGAAATCCATAGCCATGTACGTTACATGCGCAGCAGAACCTATGGATCTATGTTAAGGAAATAAAAGTACGAGATTAACTATTAAAATTTATACCTCGGATCTTCCTGATCCGCGAGACGAAGAACGGATGTAGGTCTGAACTTTTCTGACTTACAACCTTCTCCTTCCTGAAGCTCGACTCGCGACCTCCTTGCTTCTCCTAGGGATGAAGATCGATCGCTCGCAAGTTCTCAAGATAGAGTAACTCTACTCGTATCCACGCGAACTTCAGACGTACTAAATAATCGTACTTGGCTAGACAAGTCCGGAAATGCTTTCCGAATATCTCTCAAAACTTTCTCTCTCCTTTCTGTGTAATAGACGGGCTCTAAGGCTTGTGTATTGTATATAGAATAGAGAGACTCTGCCCTTCTATTTATACTAGAGAGAGTGGTGAACGATTGCTCATTTACCATAACTAAAAATCCTAATCTGCGCCTATTCCGTTGCCAATGGAACTATTCCGTTATCAATGAAATAGGTATTTCCATAACGGAATACTTGGCAGCTAAGTTTTTACAGTTTCCATATATATTCCGTTGGGAACGGAACTATTCCGTTGCCAACGAATGACACTGTTTTGTTCAATCAATTATCTAATAATTGATTATTTCGTTCACCAATTTATACATCATATGTATAACTGTTTTGAGGCATATTCATCCCGTACGAATGGAGTTCATTGTGTGACCGTGTAGGTTCCATTTAACGCTGGTAACGATCTTCTAAAGATCGTAAGTCATGAGTAATCTCTAGACTGATATCATGACTACCAATATTAAATGAAATGATCAGCGATCATAAACCTATCTGAATAGATATTGACTTATTCCTTTTGTTCTACGATATATGTCTTGATCACATGGCATGGAAGTATGTCATCCTTGAGTTTGATCAAAGTCTCTTTCCTAATCGAGCATTAGACTGAATAAATACAAAATAATATTAACAACACATATAAATCCATTTTGAGCATGGCCATGCATTTCCTTCAGGTCTAGTTCATCAGGGGGCCCAGAGATATCTCTCTCTTAACGAGAGGAACAAATCCCATCTTGGTCACTCACATCCCTTGTCATGATTTAGTGCATAACTAATGATGACCCTAATGATCATCCCGTTACGGATGACATAAGATTATATTAAAGTATGCAGTTCCTCATACAGGAATCCATGGTGACCTCATGTCATAGGAACAAGCACACTATTCATATGAGAGTCACTAATGACATATACCATGCATATTCTCATAGTGTGGTCAGTCCAGTACGTGTTCTCTAACACGTGCCTATATTCCAAACTTGACATCCCTATGTCCATGATCAGCAGAACATGATCATCCAGTCTGTGAATATACTAGTGTGGATATGTAGCTTCTTACTTGAAGTATGTTTATCTCTATGAATATCTCACATATCACTAGAGACAGTTTAGAATGTCATTCGTTGGTTCACAGTTCTACTATCAGAATCACGTATTTTGATGACGTGAACCCGGAGTGTCATTCATGGTCGATCTAATATACGTAAATATTTAGTCACCCATACACTCATTCATATATGAACGAAATAAACATGTTTCTCATAATCTAATATTTAGTCCAACACTTTGGCCTATAGGCATAATTCCTTCAATAAAATGGGTCCGGAGTGTAACGGTTATAAAATAATATATTATCTTTTTTAACTTTTATTGCTATTTTCGATAAAATAATATATAGTACTAACTTCAAGAAAAAAAATTCTTATTTAATCAAAGCAATTTCGTTTTTGTCCTTCAATAATACATGCCACCATAAAGTTATATTATTGTTAAACAAAAGGAAGTATCAATTCAATTGACCACGTTTTATATACTGTTTTTGTAATAATTTCAGCAGCTTATATACTGTTATTTAGTACTAAATATATGCAATTAATATATATATCCAAAATACCTAGGGCATTGACTTGGTATATTACCTATTGGTAAACATGCGTCTTGAGCAGTCAAATCAACTTTACATTACATTCACCATGTGCTATGATACAGGTTTGAGCTTGAGTTTGGGACCTATCAATTTAATTTTATAATATACTCTATAGTTCATCAATAGATCTTTTTTTTAGGATTTAATGTTCAATGTTTCATCAATATTCACATAAATTCACTAATTACAGTCTATAGGGATAAATACGTTTAAATCGTGCGGAAATGTGATTTTAAAATTATTTTATAATGTTGTAACTTTTGGTTTGTTTTACTTTTAATTGATGGTTGTATTAAAACAGATTGATAATAACAATTAAAATTAAATAAATATAAATGAGAAATGGATCAATACCAAACACGCAAACTTGTTGACAAAGTTCGGCTAGGTGGTTGCGTGAGCAATGACCATCCTTTTCTTGCTAGCGAATATTTCCGCTTTCACAAGTACCTAATATTCGGACCTTGCTTTTCGGCTCCGTTTACACTAATCCAAATAGCACTTCTTTACAAGACTTGAATCACCGCTCACTTTACAATACGTAGCGAATCGATGAAACAAAACTCGAACCATATTTCTTTCAATCCAAACTAACAAACCGGATTTCTTTCAATTCAAACTAACAGACAAGCTCTAACAAATAGCTTATGAAGTTTGATGGCGTACGGAAGTGGATAATTGAAAGAGGAAGAAAGACAAGTCAGGATAAAAGAGGAGCAGTACTCAACTCAAGAAATAACTTTATTGATAGTTGATTGGTTGTTTCTTACAATAGCTAATAGACCATTTATATAGATAAGGCCCGAGGGGTTGCCAAAAGAAATAATTATCTTATTACTAAATTTGCCGTACAATACTGTCTAATATAAAAGATAAAATAGGAAATAAAAAAAATACATAGTAATAACGAAATCTCTTTGCCAAGAAAGCTTATTACCAAGAAATCTCCTGCCTAATATGTAATTATGGCAGGTTAAGGGGAACCATACATTTCTGTTGCGTGTAAACTCTTCCTCGAGTTGACCCCTTCATCTTTATAGTACGGTGTTAGATCTTCAATATTGAAAGTTGCTGAGACCCCATAATCCACAGTTCCACACCAATCTCCCTCATTGAATCTCATTTGCTTGCGATGCCTGTTGGCCCTTTTTTCATAGCGTGTATTCTGTTTGACAATTCGATTTCTCACTTGCTCGTGTAATTCTTTGATGTATTTTGCTCTGTCTTCAGCATCTCCGCTGAACTGACGAAGTGTCGGAAGCGGTAGAAGGTCTAACAGAGTTGCGGGATTTATTCCATACACTATTCAAAATGACTTCTTCCAGTAGTCTTGCACATAGAACTATTGTAAGCAAACTCTGCTTGAGCTAGGATTTGATCCCACTGTAAAAGATGACTACCGATGAGACTGCGTAAAAGGTAATTGAAGCTTTGGTTTACAACCTCGGTCTGACCATCAGTTTGAGGATGATGCGCGAACTAAACTGAAGTTTCGTACCCATTTTTCGCCAAAGAGTATGCCAAAAATGTCCGACCAATTTTGGATCCCTGTCAGAATTCCATGGAGTTTTACAATCTCCCAAAAGTAGAGACCAACGATATGGGTTGCATCCATTGTTTTAGCACATGGAACAAAATGCGCCATTTTTGAAAATTGGTCGACCACAACCATCACAGAGTCTTTCGCTCTTTGCGTCCGGGGCAACCCTAATACAAAGTCGAGACTAATGTCATCCCAGGGAGCTTGAGGTACTGGTAGAGGAGTGTAAAGGCCACTATTTTGTTAAGATGTTTTCGCAATGTTATAGATTCGACACCTTGAGACATAATGATTCACATCTCTTACTATTTTTGGCCAAAACAATCGTCCATTGATTAACGCGTAAGTTTTATCTCGTCCGAAATGCCCACTAAGTCCTCCGTCATGAGCCTCTTGAATAATAGCATACCGAAGATAACCTTCTGGGATACAAAGTTTGTTTCCAAGAAAAAGAAATCCGTCTTGAATAAGAAAATCCTTATAAGGCTCTGTCAAACAAGCGTCATACACCTTACCAAAAAACACATCGTCTTTGTACTGCTCTTTCACTTCATCAAAATCAACAACATTCACTTGAATGGTAGACAACAAAGAATGACGTTGACTTAACGCATCCGCGACTCAATTCAGAATGCCAGTCTTGTGCTTGATGTTAAAAGTGTACTCCTGTAGGAACTCAACCCACTTGGCATGTCGGGGTTTAAGTTTGTGTTGACCGTTGATGTACTTCAGCGCTTCGTGGTCGGAGTGAAAAACAAAATCCTTTGAGATAAGATAGTGCCTTCAATGTGTTAATGCTCGGATGATGGCGTAGAACACCTTGTCGTATGTCGAATAATTCTTGTATGATCCATAAAGTTTTTTGCTGAAGAAGGCAATGGGGTGTCCTTCTTGGTTCAGAACAGCACCTATACCCACATTAGATGCATCACATTCAAGCTTGAACACCTTGTCTAAGCATGGGAGTGCGAGAACGGGAGCTTGGGTCATCTTCTCCTTGACTAACACAAAACTCTCTTGAGCTTCATCTGTCCACTTGTACATACCACCTTCAGACACTCAGTAATTGGAGCGATCAGAGTATTGAAGTTACAGATAAAAAGTTGATAAAATGAGGCAAGAACATGGAAGCTTCGTATGTCATGGATAGACGTCGAGGCTGGCAAACTCACAATTGCCTCAACCTTCACTGGATCAACCTTAATTCCATCATCGGACACCACGTACCCTAAAAACACCAAGTTTGAGGTCATGAATTCGCACATTTCAGGTTGACATAAAGTTTTTGCTCTTCTAGCATCTCGAAGAGTTGGCGAAGATGTCGTACATGCTCATTAGGATCCTTGCTATATATGGGAATATCATCAAAATAGACAACTTCGAACTTGCCAATAAATGACTTAAACACAAAATTCATTAGTCTCATAAAGGTACTCGGAGCATTTGAAAGGCCGAATGGCATCACCATCCATTCATAGAGACCATCACGTGTTTTGAATGAAGTCTTCCACTTGTTGCCTGGCCGCATTCGGATTTGATGATATCCGCTTCGGAGATCGATTTTAGAAAAAAATGTTGCATCATGGAGTTGGTCGAGGAGGTCATCGAGTCGAGGTATAGGAAAATGGTGTTGGATTTCAGACGTATATAACGCAGCGGAAAATAAAAATTTCGTCCAAAACCAATCCAAGGATCCGTGCGTATCGGTTAAATCAAAGAAAAAAAATCTTAAACATACCTTTCGGATTATGCTTAATCCGTGACGCTCAAACCATGCATATTGTCCATGCGCCTCTAAACCGGTTACCATCCTAACCGATTTTCGGTCCGTCTAGGCCGTCTAGGTCGGATCGTGCGGAAGTCATCTACCGCACACACAATCGGTCTCCACCAAAACTCTCAACAACTCGTTCTCATCTTCTTAGGCCGAATAGATCACAAGCGCCGAAAGTACAAACGCCTCTACCGGTATCCACACGAACAAACTGTTTAAAATGGGAAGAAGAACAATATATATGCTAGTATCTTTCTCTCCTCTTGCATAAGAAAGCTCTTCTTATTTTATCTCACAAAAGATGTATATAATTCCTCTCATATAATCGCACTCTTTCATTTTTGTCATACAAAAGGAAAGCACCCTTTCATAATTTTGTCATACAAATTAGAAAGTATATTTTCTCTCTTTTGTCTCACAAAAGAGAATGAGAAATAATAAGAGAGAGAATGATGTGTTGTCTTATGAATTTAGAGCCCTCTATGTCTTTATATAGAGGTGAAGAGTCATGTCTCTTCACACTAAAAGATGTGTATGACATCTTTTAGTGACTATTTATGTCTCACAATAGTTCCTTGAGAAGGACAGATAGCATAAGATGCTTATAATCGTTAAAATGAACATGGACAAGTATTGTCAATAATGTTTTCGTGCTTAAAAGGAACGTAAAAAGTACTCCCAAAGATAAGGGCAAGATGTTGCCGAGGCTTCGGCCTTAGGTAAGAAATTAGTATCTTTTGCAGTGAATCGGTTCATTGAAAGAAACCATAATTTCTCAAGAAGATATGAAAAAGGGAATGAAAGAATAGTGTGACTATCGCTTCAAGTATTTTTGTTATATAAATTAACTTGTCTATTTCACATCGTGTGTATTAGATACACGATGTGAATCACACATTTGTGAAAATGTGCTGACAAAGTTGTAGACTATTGAGTTAATATAATGTTAACATATGAGTGACAAATGTAGCAAAAATTGTTGCATTTTCTCAAGTAACTCATTTATTTACATTGTCTTTTTGGATTTATCGCCGACATAAATAATTTTTATTTAATGTCGACAATAAATTTTGTATTATCTATAGTTCGAGTTTATCTATGAATGATTATTAATTTATTATTGAGAATAATAATTTCACCATTCACAAATGTCAATTTTCTTTGGAAATGTTCCAATAGAAAAATTACCTTATGTGTTATATCGAACAAGATAATTATAAGTCTATCTATAACATTAATATTAAAAATTTAAATCTAGCATTGTCGCTTGGTCTATTTAAATAAGATGAACATTTATTAAATCCATTAAGATGGATTTTCAAATTCATTTGATTCTGAATCATTTGAAACATGTGTAACTTATTTATTAGACAAGATGACATATACATCTTTCACAAAGTAAGGAGAAAGCAAGTTACTTATTGGCTCTCATACATAGTGATGTATGTTCATCAATGAGTGAAGGTGCTAGAGAAAACTTCTTCATCGCTTTATTGAAACAATAAATTTGAATGTTTTAAAAAGTTCAAAAGTTACAAATAACGAAGTAGAGAATAAAACTTGGCTTCGAAAAATCAAATTTCTTTGATGAGATCGAGGAGTCGAGAACCAAGTGTTTGATCATCATGATAACTATATCGAACTTTATTAGATATAGTTAGATTATGATGAGTCAAATATATCATCTATTTCTTTCGGGGTTACGCTCTTATTGCGTTCGTACTGAATATAATTCCACCTAAAGCAGTTGTAAAAGACTCCATATGCGATATGGACTGGTAGGTGTATCAGATTATCTTTTGTCAAGATTTGAGGATATGATACTTAATTGAAGCATCATGCATCTAATCGGATTAGTGCTTATGTGGAATATCCTAAGAAAAGTAAAGGATATTACTTCTATAATTAATATGAGAACAAAGTGTTTGTTACTCGAAAATTATATCTTTTTGAAAGAAGTGTTTCCAAAAGAATTTGTGGGAGTAAATTTGAAAACTTCAAATTCCACATACTGACAGTAATGCTCGGATGGAAATTAATTCAGATTTCAACTTGTGATTAAGTCTGCAATTAATCAACTAGACTCTCAAGATGTTGAAGAGTCTGAGTATATAACATAAGTGTATTCATGTAGATCTATTAGAATTAATCACAGGCCCGAAAAATATAGATTTTTCGTGTCTAATGATAAAAATTTCGTACTCATAGATGATGAGTTCATATTCCACTAATAGACTATGATGAGTCAGGGCTCTAATGGTTAGAGACATTAAAAGTTGAGATGTAATCCATGTTAGACAATCAAGTTTTGAATTTGATTGATCCATCAGATGAAAATACGATTTTAAAAGAAAGACCGACATGGATAATGTGAAAACATATAATGCATGTTTTGTGGTTAAGTTAAACTCATAGTATAGACTATGATAATATTTTTCCAAGTCATCATGCTTATGTATTTCAGAATTTTCTTAGGCATATGTTCATAGTATGATTATAAAAGATGCCAAGTGGATGTCAAGATGTTGTTTCTTAATAGAAACATATGAAAGTATGTATATGATACAACTTGAGAGTTTTGTCTATTCTAAAAATTTTGAAAAGAGTTTGCAAGTTGCATAAATTCATTTATGAATTAAAGCAAATATCTCTAGGTGAATATTTATTTTTTGATGAAATAACCAAACAGTTTGGTTTTATCAAAAATTAAAGATAAATCTTATGTTGACAAGAAATTCAGTGGGAGCATAATTACATATGATGTGAATTAAGTGTAAGAAGCACACATAAGTTTAATCTTAGTGAAAGTCACTAAATAATAATCAATAGTATGATTATATACTTGAGAAGGATAAAGTATTCTTCTTAGATTATGGTGGACACAAAAATATGCAAAGTATTTGCATATGACAATGTTTGATAATCCATTTAAGAACCCAATCCCTTAAACGATGATGATCATGTTAGGTCAACTGGTATGTGATACCACATAGATCAATGAGTATGATATACTTGGTTGATTTGGCCTAGTGCAAGTGGGAGATTGATGGTGTTATGCCCTAGGCCAAAGTGTTTGTGACCTAGATGATGGATTGTAATAACAAACATAATATTTATTCTAATATATTTCATATAATATGTGTGTATAGGTTATTTTAATATAATTAAAATAGACCATGAATATGTAATTCAGCTTTATGTCATCAAAGTGCGTGACTTTGATAGTAAAACTATAAAGTGTTATGAATACTCTTCAAAATCGTCCCTGGTCATTTATAGGATATTTGTGGAGACAAATATACTTGCAGATACATATAAATATATATTTATATACAAGCTATAAATGTACACCAGTATATTAGTTGACCGATGATTATGTTTTACTGATCATGGATAAATAGTTATCAAGTCATTAACATAGGTATATGTTAGAGACCATATACTGGACTGACCCGCCATAAGAATGCTACATGTTTTACGTCATTAGCGATTCTTGTAACATAAAGTATTTGTACTCCTTTGACCTGAGATTGTCTCGGTTCCCAACATGAGTAATTTTATACTTTAACATAATCTAACACTGCCTTTAACCGGGTAGTCATAACGGTTATGATTAGGTATTTAATAAATCATGTAGAGGGATGAGTGCAATCAAGACGGGATATGTTCCTCTCATAAATGAGAGAGATATCTTTAGGCCTCTTGATGAATTGAATTGAAGAAATGTATGGCCATACTCAAATGAATTAATAAGAGTTATTAATGTCATTTGTTCTTGTTCAGTTTAATTTGGGATCAAGAAAAATATTATTCGATTAATATAAGGATGACGTATTACATGCCTTATGATCGATAGAGATATCGTAACAAAGGGACTAAATACGTGATTGTTGATTAGGTAAATCGGATCACCGATATTTACTTAAATTGGGTAGTCATGATGGCTTGCTAGAGTCCGCTCATGATTTATAGATTGTTAAGTCTATTGCCAACATTAAGTGAACCTACAGGGTCACACACAAAGAACAAACTGAAACGGGCGTAGAAAATCCTAGCGACTTATATGATGAGTTGCATAAGAATGTCACAAAATATATTGTTATCTTATGTGATAAGATGTGATATATATGTATATAAAGACTATGAGCACAAAAGATCATGTAATCTAGAAGAGTCTAGATGATAGTATATGGATAATGATGAGTGATGTCATACACATCTTTTAGTGTGAAGAGACATGACTCTTCACCTCTATATAAAGACATAGAGGGCTCTAAATTCATAAGACAACACATCATTCTCTCTCTTATTATTTCTCATTCTCTTTTGTGAGACAAAAGAGAGAAAATATACTTTCTAATTTGTATGACAAAATTATGAAAGGGTGCTTTCCTTTTGTATGACAAAAATGAAAGAGTGCGATTATATGAGAGGAATTATATACATCTTTTGTGAGATAAAATAAGAAGAGCTTTCTTATGCAAGAGGAGAACAAGATACTAGCATATATATTGTTCTTCTTCCCATTTTAAAAAGTTTGTTCGTGTGGATACCGGTAGAGGCGTTTGTACTTTTGGTGCTTGTGATCTATGCGGCCTAAGAAGATGAGAACGAGTTGTTGAGAGTTTCGGTGGAGACCGATTGTGTGTGCGGTAGATGACTTCCGCACGACCCGACCTAGACGGCCTAGACGGACCGAAAATCGGTTAGGATGGTAACCGGTTTGGAGGCGCATGGACAATATGCATGGTTTGAGCGTCACGGATTAAGCATAATCCGAAAGGTATCTTTAAGATTTATTTTTTTGATTTAACCGATACGCACGGATCCTTGGATTGGTTTTGGACGAAATTTTTATTTTCCGCTGCGTTATTTACGTCCTCGACCATTTTCCTATACCTCGACTCGATGACCTCCTCGACCAACTCCATGATGCAACAATTTTTTCTAAAATCGATCTCCGAAGCGGATATCATCAAATCCGAATGCGGCCAGGCGACCATACACTCATTGATATATGAACGAAATAAGCATGTTTCTCATAATCTAATCTCTAGTCCAACACTTTGGCCTATAGGCATAATTCCTTCAATAAAATGGGTCCGGGGTGTAACAGTTATAAAATAATATATTGTCTTTTTTAACTTTTATTGTTATTTTCTATAAAATAATATATAGTACTAACTTCAAGAAAAAAAAATCTTATTTAATCAAAGCAATTTCGTTTTTGTTCTTCAATAATACATGCCACCATAAAGTTATATTATTGTTAAACAAAAGGAAGTATCAATTCAATTGACCACGTTTTATGTACTGTTTTTGTAATAATTTCAGCAGCTTATATACTGTTATTTAGTACTAAATATATGCAATTAATATATATATCCAAAATACCTAGGGCATTGACTTGGTATATTACCTATTGGTAAACATGCGTCTTGAGCAGTCAAATCAACTTTACATTACATTCACCATGTGCTATGATACAGGTTTGAGCTTAAGTTTGGGACCAATCAATTTAATTTTACAATATACTCTATAGTTCATCAATAGATCTTTTATTTAGGATTCAATGTTCAATGTTTCATCAATATTCACATAAATTCACTAATTACAGCCTATAGGGATAAATATGTTTAAATCGTACGGAAATGTGATTTTAAAATTATTTTATAATGTTGTAACTTTTGGTTTGTTTTACTTTTAATTGATGGTTGTATTAAAACAGATTGATAATAACAATTAAAATTAAATAAATATAAATGAGAAATGGATCAATACCAAACACGCAAACTTGTTGACAAAGTTCGGCTAGGTGGTTGCGTGAGCAATGACCATCATTTTCTTGCTAGCGAACATTTCCGCTTTCACAAGTACCTAATATTCGGACCTTGCTTTTCGGCTCCGTTTACACTAATCCAAATAGCATTTCTTTACAAGAATTGAATCACCGCTCACTTTTCAATATGTAACTTTACAATACGTAGCGAATCATTAGTCTCATAAAGGTACTCGGAGCATTTGAAAGGCCGAATGGCATCACCATCCATTCATAGAGACCATCACGTGTTTTGAATGAAGTCTCTCAGTTGCCTCGTCATGATTTAGTGCATACCTAATGATGACCCTAATGATCATCCCGTTACGGATGACGTAAGATCATATTAAAGTATTCAGTTCCTCATACAGGAATCCATGGTGACCTCATGTCATAGGAACAAGCACACTATTTATATGAGAATCACTAATGACATATACAATGCATATTCTCATAGTGTGGTTAGTCCAGTACGTGTTCTCTAACACGTGCCTATATTCCAAACTTGACATCCCTATGTCCATGATCAGCAGAACATGATCATCCAGTTTGTGAATATACTAGTGTGGATATGTAGCTTCTTACTTGAAGTATGTTTATCTCTATGAACATCTCACATATCACTAGGGACAGTTTAGAATGTCACTCGTTGGTTCACAGTTCTACTATCAGAATCAAGTATTCTTGATGACGTGAACCCGAAGTGTCATTCATGATCGATCAAGATGGGATTTGTTCCTCTCGTTAAGAGAGAGATATCTCTGGGTCCCCTGATGAACTAGGACTGAAGGAAATCCATGTCCATGCTCAAAATGGATTTACAAGTGTTGTTAATATCATTTTGTATTTATTTAGTCTAATTCTCGATTAGGAAAGAGACTTTGATCAAACTCAAGGATGACATACTTCCATGCCCTGTGATCAAGACATATATCGTAGAACAAAAGGAATAAGCAAATATCTATTCAGATAGGTTTATGATCGCTGATCATTTCATTTAATATGGGTAGTCATGACATCAGTTAAGAGGTTACTCATGACTTACGATCTTTAGAAGATCGTTGCCAGCGTTAAATGGAACCTACACGGTCACACAATGAACTCCATTCGTACGGGATGAATATGCCTCAAAACAGTTATACATATGATGTATAAATTGGTGAACGAAATAATCAATTATTAGATAATTGATTGAACAAAACAGTGCCATTCGTTGGCAACGGAATAGTTCCGTTCCCAACGGAATATATATGGAAACTGTAAAAACTTAGCTGCCAAGTATTCCGTTATGGAAATACCTATTTCGTTGATAACGGAATAGTTTCATTGGCAACGGAATAGGCCCAGATCAGGGTTTTTAGTTATGGTAACTGAGCAATCGTTCACCACTCTCTCTAGTATAAATAGAAGGGCAAGAGTCTCTCTATTCTATATACAATACACAAGCCTTAGAGGCCGTCTATTACACAGAAAGGAGAGAGAAAGTTTTGAGAGATATTCGGAAAGCATTTCCGGACATGTTTAGCCAAGTAAGGTTATTTAGTACGTCTGAAGTTCACGTGGATACGAGTCGAGCTTCAGGAAGGAGAAGGTTGTAAGTCAGAAAAGTTCAGACCTACATCCGTTCTTCGTCTCGCGGATCAGGAAGATCCGAGGTATAAATTTTAATAGTTAATCTCATACTTTTATTTTCTTAACATAGATCCATAGTTTCTGCTGCGCATGTAATGTACATGGCTATGGATTTCCCAACGTGGCATCAAAGCATTCCTTAGGGAAATATTCGTCGATTATATTTAAAATTTAGTAAATTCTAGTACAATAAATTTTAGGATTTTGAAAATATTATTTCAAACTATTAGGGAAATAGTTTCTAGGAATGTAATATTGGATATTATGATTTCCTAGAGTTTCGAGAAATAGTTTTTCGAAATCTGTTTTGGAAACGGAACTAAAAGCAATAAGAAAATGAATTTTCCAGCAGCATTCCGTTCCCAACGGAATAAATTATAACTTTGGACAACTCACTGATTGCCATAGATATTAAATAAAATTACAAGCATTCACACACAAGATTACATCACAGAACAATCACAGATCTAAAACTCATACCATATTTGTAAATTTAAATTCCATGTATAACAAAAATTTGGGTTTCTCACAAAATAAGCATTAGTCCGTTCTCAACGGAATAATGCTGAATAATTGTGGCAAAAATTTCAGCGTATTCCGTTCTGAACGGAACTATTCCATTCGGAACGGAATAACACTGACTTTTCACTTTCCTTTAATTTTAGTTCTGTTTCCAAAACAGATTCCGAAAAACTATTTTTCGAAACTCTAGAAAATCATAAAATCCAATATTATATTCCTAGAAACTATTTCCGTGATGTTTTGAAATAATATTTTCAAAACCCTAAAATTTATTATACTAGAGTTTACTAAATTTTAAATATATAATCGATGATTATTTCCTTAACGAATGCTCTGATGCACCTGTTGGGGAACTCGTAGACATGTACGTTACATGCGCAACAAAACCTACAGGTTCAACCTGCCCTATGATCATTGTTAAGAAAATAAAAGTACGAGATTAACTATTAAAATTTATTCCTCGGATCTTCCTGATCCGTGAGACGAAGAACGGATGTAGGTATGAACTTTTCTGACGTGCAACCTTCTCCTTCCTGAAGCTCGACTTCTCGAACCTCCTTGCTTCTCCTAGGAAAAAGAACTGATTGCTTGCTTATCTCTAAAGTAGGAGATCTCTACTCGTATCCACGTGAACTTCAGACAGTCAGAATTACCGAACTCGGCTAGACGAGTCCGGAAATACTTTCCAAAATTACCCTCACAAGACTCTCTCTCTCTCCCTCTTGGTATTACGGCTGCCTCTAAGGCTTCTAATTGTGTGTCTAATAGAGGGGGCATGCCCCTCTATTTATACTAGAGAGAGGGGGTGAAAGAATGACAAGTTTTGATAAGGAAACCCTTTTAGCCGCCAGAGTTCCGGTCGGCCGGAACAATTTCAGCGTATGTAAAATTTAGTTCCGGTCAACCGGAACTTGTGTTCCGGTTGGCCGGAACAATTTCAGCATATGTAAAATTTCAGCATCTAGTATTTTATTCTTTCACAAATTTATACATCACATGTATAACTATTTCTAAGGTATTTTCTTCCCGTCCGAATGTAGTCCATTGTGTGACCGTGTAGGTTTCATTTAACGCTGGCAATGATCTTCTAAAGATCGTAAGTCATGAGTAACCTCTAGTCTGATGTCATGACTACTCATGTTAAATGAAATGATCAGCGATCATAAACCTATATGAATAGACGTTTGTTTATTCCTTTTGTTCTACGATATATGTCTTGATCACAAGGCACGGTAATATGTCATCCTTGAGTTTGATCAAAGTCTCTTTCCTGATCGAGAATTAGACTGAATAAATACAAAATGATATTAACAACACATGTTAAGCCATTTTGATCATGGCCATGTATTTCCTTCAGTCCTAGTTTATTAGGGGGCCCAGAGATATCTCCCTCATGACGAGAGAAACAAATTCCATCTTTGTCACTCACATTCGTCGTCATGATTCGTGCATACCTAATGATGACCCTAATGATCATCCCATTACGGATGACGTAGGATCATATTAAAGTATGCAGTTCCACATACAGGAATCCATGGTGATCTCAGGTCGTAGGAACAAGCACACTATTCATATGAGAATCACTAATGACATATACCATGCATATTCTCATAGTGTGGTCAGTCCAGTACGTGTTCTCTAACACGTACCTATATTCCAGACTCGACATCTCAATGTCCATGATCAGCAGAACATGATCATCCAGCTGGCGAATATACTAGTGTGGAGATGTAGCTTCTGACCCGAAGTATGTATATCTCTATAAACATCCTACATATCACTAGGGACAGTTTAGAATATCATTTGTTGGTTCACAGTTCTACTATCAGAATCACGTATTCTTGATGACGTGAACCCGAAGTTTCATTCTTGGTTGATTTAAGATTTACATTTACAACCCATACACACAAATATATAAGAAACAACCTTTATTGAATAAGTAATAAATGTCTTAATACATAATCCATTTCCTAGCACAAGTACATTTGGCTTAGGCACTAAGAAGGAAGGCTCATCTCTCTTGAATGATTTCCGACCAATAAGCGTGATATCGGGGATCCGAAAAATCATATCGAAAGCGCTCGCGCTAAGACTCCAATCATTCATGCCGAAACTTATAAATGTCAACCAAACGGCTTTTATAAAAAAAGGGTCAATCATGGAATCATTTCTCACTTCAAGGGAGCTACTTTATTTTTTCACCAATCTAAAATTCCGATGGTCATGTTAAAGGTGGACTTCGCAAGGGCTTTTGATAATATAACGCAGGAAATTCTCTGTTTTTTAGCGCATGCTCCGTTGAGAACAGAATAGTTTCATTCCCAACGGAATAAGGCTGAATTTTGCGAAAACCCTAATTTTTGTTATACATGGAATTTTTATTTAAATATGGTATGAGACTTAGATCTGTAATTGTTCTGTGATGTAATCTTGTGTGTAAATGCTTGTAATATTATTTAATATTTATGGCAACCTGTGAGTTGTCTGTAATATATGGCAACCAGTGAGTTGTCCAAAATTGTACTTTACTTTTCTAGCAATAGGATAATTGTTAGGATAGATATTATATGAAGACTACGAGACAAAGATCTTGGTGCAATCTTCACAAGATGGCATTGGATCTTCTCACACACACACAATGAAGGGTTCGTTGAAGATTCACCTACAATCTGGAGATAGATCTAGGATTAGGAACCTCATAATCGCTCGTGAGTAATAGGCTCATACCATATTTGACTTGTTTCTATGATGTTTATATTTATAAATCTAAAAATAAAATTCTTCAGAATGTTAAGTAAGGAAGTGCCCCCCATGTCATTGAATCCCTCGGTACTTAGACAGTCTTCCATGTTGGTCATGCCAAAGTTGAGCATATGGGGAATTGTCTTTGTAAAGGATGGTATGTGGTAAATGGCGTCCAACATGGGTCATGCCAAAGCTGAGTGTGCTGGATTCCATTTCGCCGATAATCATACATGGTTAAACTTAACTGAGCAAGCAAGTCGGACTTGGGCTCAGGGCACAAGATGGGATAATACACCGGGCATATGATGCTCATTCCATAAAAGGCAAGAGTTGTATATGATATAATTAAAAATGGTCCTACCTAAATAGTTGAGCAATAATGGTTGCGCAAATGCGTACTTAGTGCTCAATAAAATACGGATCTTGACCCACTACGTGGAAATTTATTATTTGATGAAATAACCAAACAGGTTTGGTTTTATCAAAAATTAAAGATAAATCTTATGTTGACAAGAAGTTCAGTGGGAGCACAATTATATATATATATATTTTATAAATGGTTAAATAATCGAAACATAATATGATTATGTTTATATTTGATATATTTGTTGATACGTGTTAATATAATGAAAGAGTTAATTAGGCATAACACATCCATCATGGAGATGAAGGAGTTCATCGTCCATCATGAATATATCATTAACGTATGAAGGAGTTCATACGTGTTAATGGCGATGAAAGAGTTCATCGATTTCTATACATGGAGATAAGATTTTCATATACAATCTAAGAAAAATTTCATGAAGATGAAATATATATTAGGAAATCTTTATGTTAGTTCATAAAGATCAAGGCCATGATATATCATCGTTATTATCTTTATTCTATTGGTACATGTGATATTCTTTGAAGATTGCATAATAACATATAATATTAAATTCAAAATCTCTCTAAATAATATTAAGTCATGAAATGCCTTGCATAACTCTAAATCTCTCGATACTCTGATTGACCCTACATAGGTCATGCCAAAGCTGGGTATGCATGGACAATCTTAGGAGTAGAGAATGAGGGAAATGGGAGCCAACATAAGTCATGCCAAAGCTGAGTGTGTTGGGTAGTATTTTGCCGATGATTAGACATGGTTTGATTTAACTGGGCTATCAAGTCGGACTTGGGCTCGGGGCATACGATATGATATATACATCGGGCATATGATCCTTATCCTATGTTATTCAAGAGTTGTAAGAGATACAATTGGAATTGTTCCTACCTAAATAAGTTAAGTTCTGGGTGATGAGTCAAAAATCACATAGAATTTAATTGAAATATGGATCTTGTCTCACTATGAAACTTCAAGGATTGAAAGTTTCCGAATCAATGCGATTGAGAGTTATTGATTTGATTAAAAATAGTGGGAGCCATTATATAAAATATTTAAAGAATAATAGTCTTTGCATATTATTCAAATCGAATAGTATATCTATTTATGTCTCACAATAGGTCCTTGAGAAGGACAGATAGCATAAGAATCTAATAATCATTAACATGAACATGGACAAGTGTTGTCAATGATGTTCTCATGCTTAAAAGGAACGTAAAAGGTAATCCCAAAGATAAGGGCAAGATGTTGCCGGGGCTTCGGCCTTAGGTAAGAAGTTAGTATCTTTCTCAATGAGTCGGTTCATTGAAAGAAAGCATAATTTCTCAAGAAGATATAAAAAAAAAGTAATGAAAGGGTAGTGTGACTACCGCTTCAAGAATTTTTGTTTTAGAAATTAACTTGTCTATTTCACATCATGTGTATTAGATACACGATGTGAATCACACATTTGTGAAAATGTGCTGACTAAGTTGTAGACTATTGAATAAATATGATGTTAACATATGAGTTACAAATGTAGCAAAAGTTGTTGCATTTTCTCAAGTAACTCATTTATTTACATTGTCTTTTTGTACTTATCGCCGACATAAATAATTGTTATTTAATGTCGAAAATAAATTTTGTATTATCTTTAGTTCGAGTTTATCTATGATGGCCACTAATTTATTATTGAGAATAATAATTTCACCATTCACAAAGGTCATTTTTCCTTGGAAATGTTTGAATAGAAAATTACCTTATGTGTTATATCGAACAAGATAATTATAAGTCCATCTATAACATTAATATTAAGAATTTAAATGTAGAATTGACGCTTGGTCTACTTAAATAAGATGAACATTTATTAAATCCATTAAGTTGATTTTCAAATTTATTTGATTTTGAATCATTTGAAACATATGTAACTTATTTATTAGACAAGATGACATATACGTCTTTCACAAAGTAAGGTGAAAGTAAATTACTTATTGACTCTCATACATAGTGATGTATGTTAATCAATGAGTGAACGTGCTAGAGAAAACTACTTAGGTTTGAAAAACTTACAAATAATGAAGTAGAGAATAAACTTGGGTTTGAAAAATCAAATTTCTTCGATGAGATCAAGGAGTCGAGAACCAAGTGTTTGATCATCATGAAAAGGATGGATAACTTGTTAGGCAATAAAAATGACACATTAATACGAGGAATTGAAAATGAAAATTTGCCTAACTCTGAAAAGTGCATGATGGAAGAAGTTTTTTTGTTTTCAGGACCAATGACGACGGAGCTCAAGATTTCGGGAGAACGAATGCCACCGTCCACTGAGAAGGCGCCCAAACTCGAGCGTAAACCTCTTCCAAATCACCTCAAATGCACATACCTCGGGGCAGAAGAAACCCTACCTGTGATTATCGCCTCCAACCTCACATCCGACTAGGAGTGGCGACTGGTGGAAGTCTTGATAAACACAAGAAGGCGATAGGGTGGACGTTGGCCGACATTCCAGGCATTAGTCCCGCCACTTGTATGCACAAGATTACCCTTGAGGACGGAGCAAAGCCCTCAAGGGAAGCTCATAGGCGGCTAAATCCTGTGATGATGGAGGTGGTTAAGAAGGAGTTGCTTAAGCTCCTCGACGCAGGCATAATATATGCTGTAGCCGACTCCGAGTGGATGTCACCCATCCATGTGGTACCTAAAAAGACGGGAATTACAATTGTTGAGAAATCGGAAGGAGAAAAGGTGCCTACACGAAAACAAAATGGGTGGCGTGTGTGTATTGATTATCGCGAACTCAATGCGGCGACAAAGAAGGATCACTTCCCTCTCCCTTTTATTGATCAAATGTTAGAGGGATTGGCAGGCCGACCATATTACTGTTTTCTGGATGGGTACTCAGGATATTTTTAAATCGCGATAGATCCCGCCGATCAACAGAAGACGACATTTACTTGTCCCTTTGGTACTTTCGCGTATCGAAGGATGCCTTTCGGATTGTGTAATGCTCCAGGTACATTTCATAGGTGCATGATTTCCATTTTCTCTGAATACATTTTAAAATTTATAGAAGTTTTTATGGACGACTTCTCCATTTATGGCAACTCATTTGATGAGTGTTTAACCAATTTGGGACTAATAATGGAGAAATGCGTCGAGTCTAACCTTGTCTTGAATTTTGAAAAGTGCCACTTCATGGTGAGCCAAGGAATTGTATTAGGTCACTTTGTTTCAGAGAAATGATTGGAGGTGGACAAAGCGAAGGTCGACGTAATCAAGACGTTGCCTTACCCTCGAAATGTGAAGGACGTGCGCTCATTCTTGGGACATGCAGGCTTTTACAGGCGTTTTCATGCGCGACTTTTCCAAGATTGCGCAACCGATGTGTCGCCTTCTCCAAAAGGACGCCAAATTCGACTTTGACGATGCGTGTAAGGAGGCTTTCGACGTCCTGAAGGATAAGCTATGCACTGCCCCGATAATCAAACCACCCGACTGGAACCTCCCATTCGAGATCATGTGTGACGTAAGTGGATTAAGCGTTGGTGCCGTCCTGGGCCAACGGGTCGGTAAAGATCCCCACGTTATTTATTATGCTTCTAGGACACTTGACGATGCACAACGAAATTACACGACCACAGAAAAAGAACTATTGGCTATTGTGTTTGCATTAGAAAAGTTCCGATCATATTTGGTCGGAACAAAAGTGGTTGTGTTTTCAGATCATGCAACACTGAAGTACTTGATGAAGAAAAAGGAGTGCAAACCGCGACTCTTACGATGGCTTCTCCTTCTTCAAGAATTTAATGTGGAGGTCCGAGATAAGAAAGGTGCAGAGAACCTCGTCGCCGATCATCTCAGTCGACTCCCGACGAATGAAGGCGACGTTCTACCGATCAACGAGCTATTTCCTGACGAGCATCTTTACGCAATCCAGACAAATACGCCTTGGTATGAAGATATCGTCAACCTTCTGGAGACGGGGCAAATGCCAAACACGCTCTCTCGCGCTCAGAAGGACAAGCTCAAGAACGACTCGCGCTACTATTTTTGGGAAGATCGACTCCTTTACAAGATCTGCTCCGATCAAATGGTGCACAAGTGCGTGCCCGATTGTGACTTCAATTCGGTATTATCTTTTTGTCACTCTTTAGAATGTGGGGGCCACTTTGGAGCCCAACGCACAAGTCACAAGGTGCTCCAAAGCGGATTACATTGGCCAACTCTTTACAAAGATGCTCATTCCTTTGTAAAGAGTTGTGAGAATTGCCAAAGAACGGGTAATCTAACCCGCAAAAGCGAGATGCCTCTTAAAACTTTATTATTTTCTGAGCTTTTCGATGTATGGGGGATAGATTTCATGGGCCCATTCCCTCAATCGAATGGTTACTTATATATTCTTGTATGTGTCGACTATGTGTCTAAGTGGGTCGAGGCAGTTCCAACAAGAGATGCCAACTCCAAAACGGTGATCGAGTTCCTTAAAAAGAACATCTTTCAGCGCTTTGGAGTACCTAAAGTTATCATTAGTGATAGGGGCTCTCATTTCAACAACAAATACCTTGAATCACTTTTGAAAAAGTACCATGTCCAATATCGCATGTCGACTGCAAACCATCCCCAAACTAATGGCCAAGCTGAAATCTCTAATCGTGAAATTAAAACAATCCTTGAGAAAGTGGTTAATCCCTCTCGCAAGGATTGGAGTCAAAGGCTTGGGGATACATTATGGGCCTATCGTACCGCATACAAGACATCGATAGGGATGACTCCTTTCAAACTTGTGTATGGAAAGAGTTGTCATTTACCGGTTGAAATTGAACACAAGGCTTTTTGGGCGATTAAAAAAGTAAATCAAGATTACCCAAAAGATGTGGTATTAAGGAAAATGCAAATACAAGAATTGGAAGAGCTTCGTCTTGAAGCTTATGACAATTCAAGAATTTACAAAGAAAAACTAATCATCGCTCATGACAAACTTATTCGCAAAAAAGAGTACAAGGTTGGTGATAAGGTTTTGTTGTTCAACTCTCGGTTGAGATTGCATCCCGGGAAGTTGAAGAGCAGATGGACAGGCCCCTTTACTATAACCAACATTTTTCCCTTTGGAGTGTTTGAAATCTCTAGGGAAGGAGGGGTCGCATTCAAAGTCAATGGCCACCGCTTGAAGGCATTTTACGAAATTCACGACGCGCGGTGGTTTGATGAGCAGGAGGTGGTCGAAGCGCCAAACGGTGTAGAAGAAAAGGAAGGATGAGCGCACACGCGTCGAGCTCGAGACGTAAAACGGGAGCGCTTGGCGAGAGGCAACTCGTCATGTCAGGTCGTATTTTTCTTTTTATTTATTATTTTTATTTTTTCTTTTCACAAAACTTCTTCACTTATACTTCAACTTGCAAAAGTTTAAGTGTGGTGATGGTGATTTTGTACAAATCCTAGTTTTGTAACTTTTTCTTTTTTTGTGTTAAAAAAAAAACACTCATAAAATTTAAAATTTTGTTTTTATTTCATCTTCCTTATTTTTGTAAATAAGTTGTTCATTTTTGTAAATACACTATCTTTCTTGGATTTGTAAATAAATAAAAAGACTTTTAAAAGAAAAAGTGAAAAAGGGGGTTTTGGAAAAGAAAAGTTTTGAAAGCAAGTCCTTCAAGCAATAAGTTTTTTGAAAAGTTTAAGGTTTTGGAAAATGATGAATAATTTTTGAAAAACTTTTAAAGGTTATTAAATTATTGCCATGATACTTTCCAATCCACCTCATTCCATCTATACTATCCACATAAAGTCTATTAATGGTTTAAAAATTACATAAGGTGTTCATCTCCTCAATATTTTATGACAAAATATAATGTTTCCATTCTTTAGTGCCGTATTAAAATTTTTCGAAATTATCCCTAATCTTCAAACTATGGCCTCGTGAAATGTCTAATTTTTATCGGCACTTTGAAACTTGTTAAAGACCTACCACCTATTTTCTAGTACAAAAATGTATTATTTTAATAAATAGTTTTTAGATAATCTGTTACACCTAGTATTTTAACCAATCACCTTAAGGGTGTATGGCGTGAGAGATAGTTCTTAATGCTTGGTTACAGGCAATCCAACTTGCATGGTACCAAGTAGCTGGGTATGGTGATGATGAATCATTGGTATTCACGCGGAAGGGCCCGCTGCATGGCCTCGAATCCAAGTATGCTAGAAGTGACCAGAGGGATATGATCCGCCGCGGAGAGGCAAAGACTGGGAGAGCAGGTTATTAAAGTATATATATATATATATATATATATATATATATATATATATATATATATATATATATATATATATATATATATATAATAAAAAAATATAATAAATAAATACGAAAGTAAAATAAAATAATAACAATAATTATATATATGTATATACTTTTTAATAAAGAAATAAATTATTTTAGTGTCATTAGACACCATTTTGTGCTTGAAATTGGGTGAGTGAACTTTTAATCTGTTTCAAAGGGCGAAGTGAAATTTAGCTGAAGCTTTTGTGCGAAACTTAGGGGGTTAAAGTAGAAAATTTTTCTTAGGGTACTATTTCGTGAAAAATGGCTAATTAGGATAAAAGATTGGAGAGTTGAAACAAACTTGAGATTTTAAAATTATTAATGGACATTCACTAACATTCGTGTATTATTATAATAATCGACTAATAATATGGCAATACTTTATTCTCTTTTCAAATGAATTTAAACTGATTCTAAAAACCCTAAAACTTAATTTAAATTTACACTTGAGGACAAGCTTGGTTTAAGTGTGGTGAGATTTGTAATGTGCATTTTTGTACACATTTTTAGGGTTTTTATCATGAAAAATTCATCATTAAATCACATAAAATGTATGAAAAATATTTAAAATTAATAAAAATTATTTGTGAGACTTTTAATACACTTTTGTATGATTTTTCAGGTAAAAGGACCAAAAAAACAATATTTGGCCGACTTGGTGAAAAGTCAACTCCTTATGACGAGCCTATCTGAAAAGCCTGAACCAAAGATGACCGAATTTTTCGACAAATCTCCGCAAAAACCGTACACACTATTCCCCAAAATTCATATAACCCTTATCCGTCGACTATCCAAGCCAAGACCTACAAAACCCACAAAAAGATGAAAAGTCAAACCCGCGAAATCGCCGAGTTGACTAAAAGTCGACTCTTCCAAAAGGAGTCAAATTAGGTATCAAATCGTAGAGCGCGACGATACAAATCCAACGGTACAAACCTTGCGAAAAAAGATCTTCTAGAACTCCCAGAAAGTGCGATATAAGATTTGGTCAACCTTGGTCAAAGTCAACCTTTGACCCAGTCAAACATTTTCAATCAATCAGAGGCTGACACGTGGCAGTTTCTCAGTTAGAAATCAGGGAATCAAAGGGTGACACGTGGCTCAAGTAGTTAGATTTGAATAAAGGATGACACGTGTAATCATCTGACTGGGGAGCACTAATTACCGTACTAAGCATTTATCAATCCGTGCAAACAAACTGCCCAACCAAGGCTTGACACGTTTCAATACGCGTATGCAAAACACATTTCTTCAGAATCCATGAAATTTTCTCTCCGGTTATTCGAGCACCGAACGCCTCCGTTTAGCGCATAACATACGTTTTGTGCGAAACTAGACCGTTTGGTGATATGAAAAGGAGATGACTTTTCACGCGTTTTCTGCGAGCTGACGAGGTCAGTACGCTGAAACAGATGGCCCAATTATAAGATGACACGCGTAAAAACACATTGATCAAAACGCGTTTTCTGAAGAATCGAGGAAGTCTGAAACCAATCACCTCTAGTGATATTGCCAATGGGCCGGCCAGTGCAGAGAACTTGAGACGACTCTTCACGCGTTTTCTGCATTGATCTGATGCGTTAGTACGAGAATCAAGGAATTTCAGTACGAGGATAGGTTTTAGCCAATGAACGTAGGACACGTGGCAAGTTTGTTTCATCAGATATTAAAGGATGAGACACGTGGCAAAATCGTAGTCGCTGGAATTGGTTTCTGATTTTTTATCAGCAAATCTCTGCGTGACACGTGTCTTAGCTGTTGAATTCGGATAGAATTGAAGGGAAATGATAAATGTACCCAGAAAATTGCACCCAAACAGAATTTGAATAGAAATAAAGGCAAAAGAGTGTTAACGATCCCCCAAATTGCTACCCAAAACAGAATCTGGATCAAATTAAATTTTTAGTCCCACAAGCTCATTTCGAAATAATTCTATGTCATTTTTTTCTATAAAAATGCACCTTTTTCTCTCTCTAGGGGGGGGGGAATCATTACACATATCCATTCTTACATCAATTCATACATCCATTTTTCTTTCATCTCTTCCACCATTTTTCATCTCTTCTCTTTTCCACCATTAATGCCCACAAGCTTCAAATCTTAATTTCTTGAGAGTAAAAAGAGAGAATAGAATTTAGAAAAGAGAGAAGTGCTTGATCTAGAAGGAGCAAGTATTAAATCGACCAATAAGGGGAGAGATCGAGAACGATTCACATCTTAGGGTTTGATTTATTTTTCTCTTTATTGAATTTTATTTGATGCAAGTATGGTTTTTGTGGACATGAATGAGTAGTTTTAAGTAGGGAAAAGACTTTTTGTGTAGCTTTTGTTGATGAAATCTTAAGTGAACTTTGCATTTATCATGGTATTTTAAGATTAAATCTTGACATTTTTTCTTATGAGATTTAAAGTTGAGTTATTTAGAATAATGATTTGACGTTAAAGATTTATGAGATTTGTTGAGATTTGTTTGAGTAATATTGACTTGGAAGAGTCTTTCTTTTATTCAAATAAGGGTTAAATCAAATATAAGAACAACTTAAAAGCGGAAGTTTTTATGTGGATTTGATATTTGATGTGTTTATTAATTGATTTTTGGAAATGAATTAATTAAACCTTGCTTATAAATACCAAATAATTAATTTGCTATCTTTTGCGATTAGTGATTCTCAAGTTACACAAATCGTCATCATTTCCCTACTATTTCTCTTTTAAACTTTTAAAGAAAAATAAAAAAAGGAAATTTATTTTTATCTTTGTCGTGTAATTTTTTTTTCTTATTTTAAACAACATCAACAACCTTTCCAAAACACAACACTAAAATAAAAGTGAATATCGTACGTTAGAACATTTAAGGCCTTGCTTCCTTGAGTTCGACACCCCAATACTCAATACCACATATACACTAAATATTGTAATTAGGGAAAATACAAATATCTTTGTTAACACGTGATTACACACCACGACACGTTTTCGCGAAGTTACATACATGCGCAGCGGAACCTATGGATTTAACCCGCCCTAGGATCTACGTTAAGGAAATAAAAGTACGAGATTAACTATTAAAATTTATACCTCGGATCTTCCTGATCCGCGAGACGAAGAACGGATGTTGGTCTGAACTTTTCTGACTTACAACCTTCTCCTTCCTGAAGCTCGACTCGCGACCTCCTTGCTTCTCCTAGGGATGAAGATCGATCGCTAGTAAGTTCTCAAGATAGAGAACTTCTACTCGTATCCACGCGAACTTCACACGTACAGAATAACTGGACTTGGCTAGACAAGTTTGAAATGCTTTCTGAATATCTCTCAAAACTTTCTCGCTCCTTTCTGTGTAATAGACGGCCTCTAACGCTTGTGAATTGTATATAGAATAAAGAGACTCTGCCCTTCTATTTATACTAGAGAGAGAGGCGAACGATTGCTCATTTAGCATAACTAAAAATCCTAATCTGTGCCTATTCCGTTGCCAACAGAACAATTCTGTTGTCAATGGAATAGGTATTTTCATAATGGAATACTTGGCAGCTAAGGTTATTACAGTTTCCATATATATTCCGTTGGGAACAGAACTATTCCGTTGCAAACGAATGACACTGTTTTGTTCAATCAATTATTCAATAATTGATTATTTCATTCACCAATTTATACATCAGATGTATAACTGTTTTGAGGCATATTCATCCCGTACGAATGTAGTTCATTGTGTGACCGTGTAGGTTCCATTTAACGCCTACAACGATCTTCTAAAGATCATAAGTCATGAGTAACCTCTAGACTGATGTCATGACTACCCATGTTAAATAAAATGATCAGCGATCATAAACCTATCTGAAAAGACATTTGCTTATTCCTTTTGTTCTACGATATATGTCTTGACCACAAGGCATGGAAGAATGTCATCCTTGAGTTTGATCAAAGTCTCTTTCCTGATCGAGAGTTAGACTGAATAAATACAAAATGATATTAACAACACATGTTAATCCATTTTGAGCTTGGCTATGCATTTCCTTCATTCCTAGCTCATCAGGGGGCCCAAAGATATCTCTCTCTTAACGACAGGAACAAATCCCATCTTGGTCACTCACATTGCTCGTCATGATTTAATGCATACCTAATGATGACCCTAATGATCGTCCCGTTACGGATGACGTAAGATCATATTAAAGTATGCAGTTCCTCATACAAGAATCCATGGTGACCTCAGATCGTAGGAACAAGCATACTATTCATATGAGAATCACTAATGACATATATCATGCATATTCTCATAGTGTGGTCAGTCCAGTACGTGTTCTCTAACACGTGCCTATATTCCAGACTTGACATCCCTATGTCCATGATCAGCAGAACATGATCATCCAGTCTGCGAATTTACTAGTGGATTTAATAAATGTTCATCTTATTTAAGTAGACCAAGCGCCAATGCTAGATTTAAATTCTTAATATTAATGTTATAGATGGACTTATAATTATCTTATTCGATATAACACATAAGGTAATTTTCTATTCAAACATTTCCAAAGAAAAATGACCTTTGTGAATGGTGAAATTGTTATTCTCAATAATAAATTAATGACCATTCATATATAAACTCGAACTAAAGATAATACAAAATTTATTTTCGATATTAAATAATAATTATTTATGTCGGCGATAAGTCCAAAAAGAAAATATAAATAAATGAGTTACTTGAGAAAATACAACGACTTTTGCTACATTTGTCACTCATATGTTAACATTATTTACTCAATAGTCTACAACTTAGTCAGCACATTTTCCCAAATGTGTGATTTACATCGTGTATCTAATACACATGATGTGAAATAGAAGTTAATTTTTATAACAAAAATGCTTGAAGCGGTAGTCACACTACCCTTTCATTCCTTTTTTTTTATATCTTCTTGAGAAATTATGGTTTCTTTCAATGAACCGATTCATTGCGAAAGATACTAACTTCTTACCTAAGGCTGAAGCCCGGGCAACATCTTGCCCTTATCTTTGAGAGTACCTTTTACGTTCCTTTTAAGCACGAGAACATCATTGACAACACTTGTCCATGTTCATGTTAACGATTATTAGCTTCTTATGCTATCTGTCATTCTCAAGGATCTATTGTGAGACATAAATAGATATACTATTCTATTTGAATAATACGCAAAGACAATTATTCTTTAAATATTTCATATAATGGCTCCCACTATTTTTAATCAAATCAATAACCCTCAATCACATTGATTTGGAAACTTTCAATCCTTGAAGTTTCATAGTGAGACAAGATCCATATTTCAATTAAGTTCTAAGTGAGTTTTGACTTATCGCCCAGAACTTAACTTATTTAGGTCGGAACAATTCCAATTGTATCTCTTACAACTCTTGAATAACATAGGATAAGCATCATATGCCCGACGTATATATCCTATTGTATGTCCTGAGCCCAAGTCCGACTTGATAGCCCAGTTAAATCAAACCATGTCTAATCATCGGACAAATAGTACCCAGCACACTGAGCTTTGTCATGATCTTTGTTGGCTCCCATTTCCCGCATTCTCTCCTCCTAAGATTGTCCCTACATACCCAGCTTTGGCATGACCTATGCAGGGTCAATCAGAGTATCGAGAGATTTAGAGTTATGGAAGGCATTTCATGACTTAATATTATTTAGAGGGATTTTGAATTTAATATTATATGTTATTATGCAATCTTCAAAGAACATCACATGTACCAATAGAATAAAGATAATAACGATGATATATCATGGCCTTGATCTTTATGAACTAACATAAAGATTTCCTAATATATATTTCATCTCCATGAAATTTTTCTTAGATTATATATGAAAATCTTATCTCCATGTATAGAAATCGATGAACTCTTTCATCGCCATGATGTGTGGTTAAAAATGAACTTGTCATCTTAATGATATATTCATGATGGACGATGAACTCCTTCATCTCCATGATGGATGTGTTATGCCTAATGAACTCTTTCATTATATCAACACGTATCAACAAATATATCAAATATAAACATAATCATATTATGTTTCAATTATTTAACCATTTATAAAAAAAATATATATAAGGCTTACGAATGCGAATTTGGGGCACGGTCGTCATTGTCAACATTTGACAAGTCAAAAACCAATATTTGATTTGGTCAACATTTGACTAGGTCAACGATCAACATTTGATAAGGTCACTAGTCAATGGTCAACATTTTGCCTAGGTCATTATCAACTTTTGACCAATTCAATTGTCAACAGTCATGGGGTAAATTAGTATAGTTAACTGTCAACAATTAACAGTCACTACAATCAACGTAAACATTGTCCACAGTCTACACAGTGTGTCAACAGTCAACTGTCAACATGGTCAACACCTGGTCAACTTTGTCAACACATATTTTTCTACACATTAGTTAATCATATGTATCTTTTCATAAATTCAATGCATCACATGTAACTTTTTATGAAATAATGCATCACATGCACCTTTTTATGAAATGCATCACATGCACCATTTCAAAAAAAAAAAAGCAATTCATGATATGCACCCATTCATGAAGACACAACTATTCAAGAGATCACAACTCTTGCGATTTCACCTTTTCAGTCATACCTATTGGTTACGCATGTCGATTACACCCGTTGGTCACACCCGTTGGTCGCACCTCTTGATGGCATCCGTTGGTCACAACCTTTCGTCGCGTCTTTTGGATGTGACATTTGGATCACATCCATTGGTCACACCCTTTAATCGCACCCTTTGACTGCACCCGTTAGCCGGACCTTTTAGTCACAACCTTTAGTCGCACCCATTGGCCGCAACTCTTTAGACACAATCTTTTGACGCATCCCTTGGATGTAACATTTGGATCGCATACTTGATCGCACCCGTTAGTCGCAACTCTTGGACTCAACCTTTGGATCGTATCTCTTGGCGGCGTCCTTTGGATACAACTTCTGGATCACATCTATTCATCGCATCTTTTGATCGCATCTCTTGGACATAACTTTTGGTCACATCTGTTGGTCGCACCCGTTAGTCGCACCTGTTAGTCACAACTCTTGCTTGCAACCTTTGGATCATATCCTTTGGTCGCACCTCTTTGACGCAACTCTTGGATGTGACATTTGGATTACATACTTGGTCACACCCTTGGACTCAACCTTTGGATCGCATCTTTTGGCGGCATCTTTTGGACACAACTTCTCGATCACATCCATTCATCGCATCTTTTGATCACATCTCTTGGCCATAACTTTTGGTCACATCTGTTGGTCGCACCCGTTAGCCACACTTGTTGGTCACAACTCTTGCTCGCAACCTTTGGATCATATCCTTTGGTCGCACCTCTTTGAAGCAACTCTTGGATCGCATCTTTTAGGTTTAAGCCTTTGGATACAACTTTTGAATCATATTCTCTTTGTTGCATCTATATGAGGGCATGCCATCGTATTATCTCTTCAAATGAGACACGACCAGATGAAACAAACTTAACCATCGTATAATCTCTTCAAAAGAGACTAATGACCTTTCATGAATTAATCATTATATAAACTCTTTCATATAGATGATATATCTTATGTACCTTTTAATGAATCCCCAAACCTTCGCATCCTTTCGATTAAGAATATTCAACACTTGAAAACTCCATATGCAAGCCTTATAATTATAAATCAAAATTATAAATGGTATCTAAATAGTATATATCTCATATATACCGTCTCAATTTAACCGAAACACGTACGTCGCTCTGATACCACTTTTGATTCTCGGACGTTCATAATGCAGCGGAAAACAAAAATATTCATCCAAAACTCATTCTGAGGATCCGTGCGTATTGGTTAAATTAAAGAAATAAATCTTAAAGATACCTTTCGGATTACGCTTAATCCGTGACGCTCAAACCATGCATACGTTTATGCGCCTCTAAACCGGTTACCGTCCGAACCGATTTTCCGTCCGTCTAGGCCGTCTAGGTCGGATCGTGCGGAAGTCATCTACCGCACACACAATCGGTCTCCACAAAAACTCTCAACAAACCGTTCTCATCTTCTTAGGTCGAATAGATCACAAGCGCCGAAAGTACGAACGCCTCTACCAGTGTCCACACGAACAAGCTTCTTAAAACGGGAAGAAGAACAATATATATGCTAGTAGCTTGTTCTCCTCTTGCATAAGAAAACTCTTCTTATTTTATCTCACAAAAAATGTATATAATTACTCTCATATAATCGCACTCTTCCATTTTTGTCATACAAAAAGAAAGCACCCTTTCATAATTTTGTCATACAAATTAGAAAGTATATTTTCTCTCTTTTGTCTCACAAAAGAGAATGTGAAATAATGAGAGAGAGAATGATGTGTTGTGTTGTGAATTTGGAGCTTCTATGTCCTTATATAGAGGTGAAGAGTAAGGTCTCTTCACACTAAAAGATGTGTATGACATCACTCATCATTATCCATATGTCATCATCTAGACTCTTCTAGATTGCGTGATCTTTTGTGCTCGTAGTCTTTATATACATATATATCACATCTTATCACATAAGATAACAATATATTTTGTGACATTCTTATGCAACTCATCATTTAAGTCTCTAGAATTTTCTGCGCCCGTTTCAATTTGTTCTTTGTGTGTCACCCTGTAGGTTTACTTAATGTTGGCAATAGACTTGACAGTCTATAATCATGAGCGGATTCTAGTAAGCCATCATGACTACCCAATTTAAGTGAATATTGGTGATCCGATTTACTCAACAATCACGTATTTAGTCCCTTTGTCACGCGATATCTGTATCGATCATAAGGCATGTAATACGCCATCCTTATATTAATCGATTAGTATTTCTTGATCCCAAATTAAACTGAACAAGAACAAATGACATTAATAACTCTTATTAATTCATTTGAGTATGGCCATACATTTCTTCAGTCCAATTCATCAAGAGGCCTAAAGTTATCTCTCTCATTTATGAGAGGAACAAATCCCGTCTTGATTGCACTCATCCCTCTACATGATGCATTATATACCTAATCATTACCGTTACGACAACCCGGTTAAAGGTAGTGTTAGATTATATTAGAGTATAAAATTACTCATGTTGGGAACCGAGATAATCTTGGGTCAAAGGACTAAAAATACTTTATGTTACAATAATCTCTAATGACGTAAAACATGTAGCATTCTTATGGCGGGTCAGTCCAGTATATGGTCTCTAACATATACCTATATTAATGACTTGATAACTATTTATCCATGATCAGTAAAACATGATCATCAGTCAACTAATATATTGGTGTGCATTTATAGCTTGTGTATAAATATATATATTTATTTATATCTGCAACTATATTTGTCTCCATAAATATCCTATAAATGACCAAGAATGATTTAGAATAGCATTCATAATACTTTATAGTTTTACTATCAAAGTAACGCACTTTTATGACATAAAGCTGAATTGCATATTCATGGTCTATTTTAATTATATTAAAATAACCTATACGCACATATTATATGAAATATCTTAGAATAAATATTATGTTTGTTATTATAATCCAGCATCTAAATCACAAACACTTTGGCCTAGGGTATAACACCATCAATCTCCCACTTGCAATACACCAAATCAACCAAATATCTCATACTCATTGATCTAAAAGGTATCAATCCATTGACCTAACATGATCACCATCATGCACTTTGTAACAACGCGAAAACTTGTCGTGGTGTGTAATCATGTGTTAACAAAGAAATTTATAACTCCCCTAATTCATTAACAAGGTGTATATGTGGAATTTGAGTTTAGGGTGTCGAACACAAGGAAGCAAGGCCTTAAATGTTTTAACGTTCAATTCTCACTTTTGATTTTAGTGCTATGGTTTGGAAAAGTTGTTGTTGTAGTTTTAAATAAGAAAAGTTGCAAGAAAAAGATAAAAACAAATTTCCTTTTTAAAAGCATAAAAAAGAAATAGTAGGGAAATGATGACGATTTGTGTAACTTGAGAATCACTAATCACAAAAGATAGCAAATCAATTATATGGTATTTATAAGCAAGGTTTAATTAATTTCCTTCCAAAAATCAATTAATAAACTCATCAAACTTCAGATCCATTCAAAAAACTTCTATTTTAAAATTTTTCTTATACTTGATTCAACCCTTATTTGAATAAAGGAATACTCTTCCAAGTCAATATTACTCAAACAAATCTAAACACTTCTCATAAATATTTCACGTCAAATCATTCTTCTAAATAACTCAACTTAGATCTCATGGAAAAAATGTCATGATTTAGTCTTAAAATACCATAATAAAATGCATGGTTCCACTTAAGATTTCATCAACAAAAGTCACACAAAAAGTCTTTCCCTACTCTTAAAACTACTCACTCATTTCCACAAAAACCATATTTACATATTCTTGATTCATTTTATTCATCCAAAAATAAAGAGAAAAATAAATCAAATCCTAAAGATATGAATCGTTCTCGATCTCTCCCCTTCTTGGTTGATTTAGCACTTGCTCCTTCCAGATTAAGCACTCATCTCTTTTCTAAAATTCTATTATCTTTTTTTTACTCTCAAGAAATGAGAATTTGAAGCTTGTAGACATTAATGGTGGAAAAAAAAAAGAAATGAAAAATGGTGGAAGAATGGAAAAGGAAATGGGTATAACAATTTTGATGTGAGAATGGAGATATGAATTATCTCCTCTAGAGTGAGAAAATGGGGTATTTTTATAGAGAAGAATGACCTAAAAAATATTTGGAAATAAGCTTGTGGGACAAAAAATTTAACTTGATCCGAATTCTGAGTTGGGTAGCAATTTGTGGGATCTGTAACACTCTTTTGCCTTTATTTCTATTCAAATTATGTTTGGGTGCAATTTTCTGGGTACATTTATCATTTCCCTTCATTCTCATCCAACTCAATGGACAGGCCACGTGGCGTTCTCTGAATGGCCACACTAAATTTGGAAATATAATCCAACCAACCAAATTATGCCAAGTGTCTCCACCTATCAGCCTTTGATTGGTTGAAAATTGTTTGACTGGGTCAAAGGTTGACTTTGACCAAGGTTGACCAAATCTTGTATCGCATTTTCTGGGAGTTCTAGAAGGTCTTTTTTCGCAAGGTTTTTACCGTTCGATTCGTATCATTGCGCTCTACGATTTGACACCCAGTTTGACCCCTTTTGGAAAAGTTGACTTTTGGTGAACTCGGCGATTTTCGGGTTTGACTTTTTGTCTTTTTGTGGATTTTGTAGGTCTCGGCTTGGATAGTTGGCGGAGAAGGGTTATAAGAATTTTGGAGAATCATGTGCAGGGTTTTCATGGAGATTTGTCGAAAATTCGGCTATCTTTGGCCCAAGATTTTCAGATAGGCTCGTCATTTGGAGTTGACTTTTCACCAAGTCGTCCAAATATTGTTTTCTCGGTCTTTTTACCTGAAAAATCACACAAAAGTGTATTAAGAGTTTCACAAATAATTTTTATTAATTTTAAACATTTTTCATACATTTTATGTGATTTAATGGTGAATTTTACATGATAAAAACCCTAAAAATGTGTATAAGAATACACATTACATACTTGCGGGATTGGGTTCTTAAATGGATTATAAAACATTGTCATATGCAAATACTTTGCAAATTTGACTTTTACTAGGATTAAATATGTGTGCTTGTTGTATTTAATTCACATCACATGTAATTATGCTCCCACTGAACTTCTTGTCAACATAAGATTTATCTTTAATTTTTGATAAAACCAAACTGTTTGGTTATTTCATCATATAATAAATTTCACTTAGAGATGTTTGTTTTAATTCATAAATGAATTTATGCAACTTGCAAACTCTTTTCAAAATTTACAAGATCGACAAAACTCTAAAGTTGTATCATATACATACTTTCGTTTGCTTCTATTAAGAAACAACGTCTTGACATTCACTTGGCATCTTTCAATGTCATACTATGAACATATGCCCAAGAAAATTTGGAAATACATAAGCATGATGACTTGGAAAAATATTACCATAGTCTATACTATGAGTTTATCTTAATCACAAATCATGCATTATATGTTTACACATTATCCATGTCGGTCTTTCTTTTAAAATCGTATTTCCATCTGATGGATCAATCAAATTCAAAACTTGATTGTCTGACATGGATTACATCTCAACTTTCAAAGTCTCTAACCATTAGAGCCTTGACTCATCATAGTCTAATAGTAGAATGTGGACTCATCATCTATGAGTACGAAATTTTTATCATTAGTCACGAAAAATCTATATTTTTCGGGCCTGCGATAAATTCTAATAGATCTACATGAATACACTCATGTTATATAATTAGATTCTTCAATATTTTGAGAGCCTAGTTGATTAATTACAGACTCAATCCCTCGTTGAAATCTGAATTAATTTCCATCCGAACATTACTGTCAGTATGTTGAATTTGAACTTTTTAAATTTACTCCCACTAATTCTTTTGTAAACATACTTTCCAAAGAGATATAATTTTCGAGTAACCAACATTTTGTTCTCATATTAATTATAGAAGTAATGTCCTTTACTTTTCTTAGGATATCTACAAACAAGTATTAATCCGATTAAAGACATGATGCTTCAAATAAGTATCATATCCACAAATCTTGATAAAAGATAATCTGATACACCTACCAGTCCAAATCTCATATGGAATCTTTAATAACCGTTGTAGATGAAATTATTTTCAATATGAACGTAATAAGAGCGTAACTCCGAAAGAAATAGAAGATATATTTGACTCATCATGATCGAACTATATCTAATAAAGTTCGACATGGCAATGTGTTCACATTTTCTAATTCGTCCCAAAACTCATCAAAAGAATCATTTAAAGAATTTAGAGAATGAGAAGACTCCCCTATTAGATGCTCATCGACGAGCTCGTCAATTTCGTCCATGATAGAGATGCTCGACACGCTGTGGTCGTCTGGGAATTTTATCGCGTCGAAGATATTGAAGGAGATCTTCTCATTATCGAACTCCATTCACAAGGTTCCTGAATGGCAATCGATTCGAGTCTTTGCTGTTTTGAGAAATGGTCTTCCCAAGAGAATGGAAGACGAATCTGCAGTGCTACCCATTTCGATGATGTAAAAGTCGGCTGGGAAAACTAGCCCGTTCACCCTGACCAACACATCTTCCACGACACCCAAAGGTTGGATTGCAGATCGGTTTGCAAGCGTCACCATGACTCGGGTGTTCTTCAGACTACCCAGGTCGAGGGTCTCGTAAACAGACCTGGGCATTACATTAATTGCAGCTCCTAAGTCAAGCATGCATCTAGCAAACTGGTGGTGCCCAATTGTACATGTAATGGCGAAGATTCCAGGATCTTTTTCTTTTGGGGGTAGTCTGGCGTCTAGGCTTAAAACAGCCGAGAGGTTCACCTTCTCATTCCCTTTTAATCTTCTCTTGTTGGTGCACAAGTCTTTTAAGAACTTTGCAACATTGGGGAATTTCTCGATGACGTCAACGATGGGAATGTTCACTTCCACCTTTTTAAAAATCGCGAGCATGTCCTTCTCGGCCTCTGCCTTTTTGTTCACCGCCAAACGGGACGGAAATGGTGCCTTTGGCACGTAAGTTCTCTCCTCTTTTTTTCCCTTTCCTTGTACATTTATATCCGCATCCACACTCTTATTCTCATTCACAACTACCTTTTCATCCTCTAACCCTAATTCTTTTTCGTCATGCCTTTTCACAACAATCTCTTTTTCCTCTCTAGGAAATTCAACCTTTTTCCCGCTTCTCAAATTAATAGCAAGGACCGGTTTGGTGTCAGGTCCCTTTCCTTGAGATGGGAGTTTATTATCAATCTGGCCCTTCAACACATTAACCTCTCCTGCAATTTGTTTTACTTCCATCTCAAGGTTTTGCATTTGTCGGCCTTGGATTGCTTGATCTTGTGAAAGGTTTGCTTGGCCTTGCGAGATAACTGAGATTTGACCAGCGAGTTTGTTCTCCACACTTGAGAGTTGGTTCAAAAAACCAGAAAACTGTCCCGTAAGGCTTTGCATCATAGCCATTAGCTGGGCCATGTCTGAATTTGAAGATGAAGGTTCAAGAAGAAGACGGTTGTGTGTTTTGAGGTGGAGTTGGAGTAGGTTGAGAGTGTTGAGGTTGTGCGTTTGGGTGAGTGTAGAGTCCTTGCCTTCGGGGTTGTTGGTTCTCCTCCGTTCTCCAACGAAGGTTAGGGTGTTTTCTTCCAGGGTCGTAAGAGTATTGAGGTTTTTAGTACCCATAACCCCCTTGGTTTCCCCCATAACTTCCCATTGCATTCACATCTTGTTGAAGCATTTCGCATTCATCGGTTAAATGCGTTGTACTCCCACAAAACTCGCACTTCTTGGGTTCAATTTTTTTCCCAACCGCATTGAGCATTTGGCTGAATCTCGTCTCGAAATTGGCGGTAATCCTTGACTCCATCGCTTTGAGATCCACTGCATTGGTAGCATTGACTTGACCACCACGTCCACTTCGGCCTCTCATGCCTTCTGCATTCGTCACAATGAGTTCTCGCACTTGGGAGGGTGTTAAGTGGTTGATGTTTCCTCCAGCTAAGCATTAAAGAAGACGGGCGTCGAGATCGTTCATGCCTTCGAGGAATTGAGCAATGAGAGAGGTTTCCTCCAAATTGTGATTGGGGAAAGATGCGCATAAACGGATGAAGCGTTCGTAATACTCCTGTAGGTTTTCTTCACTCCTTTGCTTGATCCCCGTGATTTCGGATCGCAGTTTGCCAGTGAGTGAGTCAGGGTAGTAGCGTTTGAGGAAGCGTTGTGCTACTTCCTCAAAGGTCCTGAATGGCTCGCCTTGAAGGTGATTGAACCAATCTCTTGGAGCATCTCCTAAGGTATGAGAAAAAAGAGTGAGTTTAATATTATCCAAATCATTTGTTTTACCAAAGAGAGCCGTGCATTTTCTATCTAATTCAACCAAATGTATGTAAGGATTGTCATTTCTATGTCCCTCAAAAACAGGTAACACATTTAATATTGCTGGGTTCAATTTAAAGTTCTGCACGGTGGGTATCACAATGTTTCCTAGATTTTGTTGAAGATTGTGTGCCAAGAGTTCTCCTAATGTTCTTTCTTTAGCCATTTTCACTTTATTTGGACTTTCTAAATGTTTTTCTTCGACTTTTAGATCTTGATCTGATGATGATGATGTGTTAAAGCTATGGAAAGGAAAGAAACTCCCTGATGATGAAGATCGGATGTAGGGATGGTTCGGATGATTTTGAGCTTGATCCTGTGGCTCTTCCACTCGTGGTAGATCTATCCTTGGATCTAGAGGCCCTAAGGTAGGAGAAGCCTCCACTTCCTGATTTTGCTTCGAAAGAGATGAAATGCCTGGTGCTCTCTTCTTCTTGTTCTTCCTGATGTCTCTCAACGTATGATTCAAATCGGGGCTTTGAGAGACCTGAGGATTGCCTTTTTTCATACACCTTCGAAACAATTAAAACAAAACACTAGAAAAAACGTGAGATCTGAGGATTGCCTTTTTTCATACACCTTCGAAACAATTAAAACAAAACACTAGAAAAAACGTGAGATCGGTTAGTCAAAAATTTAATGCAAGCCGCTTCCCCGGCAACGGCGTCATTTGTAACTTCGCGAAAATGTGTCATGGTGTGTAATCACGTGTTAACAAAGATATTTGTATTTTCCCTAATTTCAATATTTAGTGTATATGTGGTATTGAGTTTTGGGGTGTCGAACTCAAGGAAGCAAGGCCTTAAATGTTCTAACGTACGATATTCACTTTTATTTTAGTGTTGTGTTTTGGAAAGGTTGTTGATGTTGTTTAAAATAAGAAAAAAAAAATTGCAAGACAAAGATAAAAATAAATTTCCTTTTTTTATTTTTTTTTAAAAGTTTAAAAGAGAAATAGTAGGGAAATGATGACTATTTGTGTAACTTGAGAATCACTAATCGCAAAATATAGCAAATTAATTATTTGGTATTTATAAGCAAGGTTGAATTCATTTTCAAAAATCAATTAATAAACACATCAAATATCAAATCCACTTAAAAACTTCCACTTTTAAGTTGTTCTTATATTTGATTTAACCCTTATTTGAATAAAAGAAAGACTCTTCCAAGTCAATATTACTCAAACAAATCTCATAAATCTTTAACGTCAAATCATTATTCTAAATAACTCAACTTTAAATCTCATAAGAAAAAATGTCAAGATTTAATCTTAAAATACCATGATAAATGCAAAGTTCACTTAAGATTTCATCAACAAAAACTACACAAAAAGTCTTTTCCCTACTTAAAACTACTCATTCATGTCCACAAAAACCATACTTGCATCAAATAAAATTCAATAAAGAGAAAAATAAATCAAACCCTAAGATGCGAATCGTTCTCGATCTCTCCCCTTATTGGTCGATTTAATACTTGCTCCTTCTAGATCAAGCACTTCTCTCTTTTCTAAATTCTATTCTCTCTTTTTACTCTCAAGAAATGAAGATTTGAAGCTTGTGGGCATTAATGGTGGACTTGTGGGCATTAATGGTGGAAAAGAGAAGAGATGAAAAATGGTGGAAGAGATGAAAGAAAAATGGATGTATGAATTGATGTAAGAATGGATGTGTGTAATGGTTCCCCCCTCCCCTTAGAGAGAGAAAAAGGTGCATTTTTATAGATAAAAATGACCTAGAATTATTTCGAAATGAGCTTGTGGGACAAAAAATTTAATTTGATCCGGATTCTGTTTTGGGTAGCAATTTGGGGGATCTTTAACACTCTTTTGCCTTTATTTCTATTCAAATTCTGTTTGGGTGCAATTTTCTGGGTACATTTATCATTTCCCTTCAATTCTATCCGAATTCAACAGCTAAGACACGTGTCACGCAGAGATTTGCTGATAAAAAATAAGAAACCAATTCCAGGGACTACGATTTTGCCACGTGTCTCACCCTTTAATATCTGATGAAACAAACTTGCCACGTGTCCTACGTTCATTGGCTAAAACCTATCCTCGTACTGAAATTCCCTGATTCTCGTACTAACGCATCAGATCAATGCAGAAAACGCGTGAAAAGTCGTCTCAAGTTCTCTGCACTGGCCGGCCCATTGATGTTCTAATTACATGCAATTCTGGCAAATGGAGAGCTCCATTGGCAATATCACTGGAGGTGATTGGTTTCAAACTTCCTCGATTCTTCAGAAAACGCGTTTTGATCAATGTGTTTTTACGCGTGTCATCTTATAATTGGGCCATCTGTTTCAGCGTATTGACCTCGTCAGCTTTCGCAGAAAACGCGTGAAAAGTCATCTCCTTTTCATATCACCAGACGGTCCAGTTTCGCACAAAACGTATGTTATGCGCTCTACGGAGGCGTGCGGTGCTCGAATAACCGAAGAGAAAATTTCATGGATTCTGAAGAAATGCGTTTTGCATACGCGTATTGAAACGTGTCAAGCCTTGGTTGGGCAGTTTGTTTGCACGGATTGATAGATACTTAGTACAGTAATTAGTGCTCCCCAATCAGATGATTACACGTGTCATCCTTTATTCAAATCTAACTACTTGAGCCACGTGTCACCCTTTGATTCGCTGATTTTTAACTGAGACGCTGCCACGTGTCAGCCTTTGATTGATTACACGTGTCAGTAATTAGTGCTCCTCAGTCAGATGATTAGTGCTCCCTGGTCAGATGATTACACGTGTCATCCTTTATTCAAATCTAACTACTTGAGCCACGCGTCACCCTTTGATTCGCTGATTTTTAACTGAGACGCTGCCACGTGTCAGCCTTTGATTGATTACACGTGTCAGTAATTAGTGCTCCCCAGTCAGATGATTAGTGCTCCCCGGTCAGATGATTACACGTGTCATCCTTTATTCAAATCTAACTACTTGAGCCACGTGTCACCCTTTGATTCGCTGATTTCTAACTGAGACGCTGCCACGTGTCAGCCGCTGATTGATTAAAAATTGTTTGACTGGGTCAAAGGTTGACTTAGACCAAGGTTGATCAAATCTTATATCGCATTTTCTGGGAGTTCTAGAAGGTCCTTTTTCACAAGGTTTGTACCGTTGGATTCGTATCGTCGCGCTCTACGATTTGATACCCAGTTTGACTCCTTTTGGAAGAGTTGACTTTTGGTCAACTCGGCGATTTCCCGAGTTTGACTTTTCATCTTTTTGTGGGTTTTGTAGGTCTTGGCTTGGATAGTCGACGGATAAGGGTTATATGAATTTTAGGGAATCGTGTGTAGGGTTTTTGCGGAGATTTATCGAAAAATTCGGTCATCTTTGGTTCAGGCTTTTCAGATAGGCTCGTTATTTGGAGTGGACTTTTCACCAAGTCGGCCAGATATTGTTTTCTTGGTCCATTTACCTGAAAAATCACACAAAAGTGTATTAAAAGTCTCACAAATAATTTTTATTAATTTTAAATATTTTTCATACATTTTATGTGATTTAATGATGAATTTTTCATGATAAAAACCCTAAAAATGTGTACAAAAATGTACATTACAATGTAACGTACATGGCTATTGATTTTTCAACATTTATATCCGAGATATAATGATCATATACCCGTAAGTGTATACGACAAAAAAAATCGTAATAAAGAAGGGGAAAAATAACTCAGAATAAATAGAAAATCAAGTATCTACAATTTTTATTACATTTATTCTTATATTTAATGTTATCTTGATATTTATTTGACGGCGCTCAACCTGATGCCCCAAATAAAGGAATCTAAAATCTGAAAAATGGAAAAAGAAGAGGGGCGAGTACAAAACTCAGTAAAGAAATGCTTCGCATGCATTAAAAATAGTATTAATTTTAGTAAATAAATATTTGAATAATCATAATATATATATATATATATATATATATATATATATATATATATAATTCTTTTATATTGGGATATTGATTTCTCATTTCATTTTCACGCACATATAGTAGATCATGTTTCGTGGCATCGAATACGTGCACAGATACAAGTCTTCGAACTCGTTATTGGGTGATTCGGCGATCATAGTTTCGCTCTACTAAGTATGACCTATCACCTTTCATAAATTAGCGGCATTGGTTTCGATCTACCAAGTACGTCTGTATCCACTTTAACTATTCTCACTTTCTTTCAACACATCAAACCACATCACATACAAATATTTATCACTTATAAATATGCTATTATTATTATAAAATATTTTATTTTCATCGGTATTAACAATATAAGCTCAAATAAAAATATAATTCATATTATTAATATTTATTAATAGCAAAATAATTTAAAAATCGTAAATATATTTGACAGCAAAATTCCTTACCTCGAAATAGACACAACATACTTAAACCGATGCTTCGAGATTTCTATAATGCTCCAATGCAGATACAAAATGGAAGTAGTCTTATTTGATAAAATAACAATATACTTGAATAGGATTGAGGATACAAAAAATGATAGAATGGATCAAGAAATGAGAGAATGAATATACGATTGAATTAGATACTTAGCTATTTATAAGGAAATGAAAACTTCTGTCATAAGTCTTTACATATTTCGGTTTCATATATGATGATGCACATTTAGACAAAATTAATTGTTCACATTGAATATTCATATGTTACTTAGAATACATGAACACTCAGTCAACCTAGCATAACAAGCAAAGGTAAATGCTATTGGAATATTTAACCGAAATAGCGGAATGCAATACTAAGAAACATGCATTATCAACATGATTAATTTTACATTGCGGTTGTTATATATTGGCAAGAAGATGAAACGATAGAATGAATGCAATGCACTAAATATCATTAAATATTGATGCATGGTCTGACTTGGTTAAAAAAGAAACACCCCAACTAATTGATGTGTAAATTGAAATTCAGCCTTAACTAATGAGATGAAATAAAAATATTTTGACCCATTATAAATCCGTGACAGAAATAATCTCTTATTAGTTGAAATTATACCATGACTTTATCAAAATATTAATGAGTATGGAAATAAATATTATACTTTTTCTTGTCTGAAGAAATAAGCAAATAGAAACACATAATGAAATAATACTTATTAAGTTTTGGAAGATCAAAGAAATAGCAAAAATCGCTCTAATGAGGTCTATCGGCGGTTGAACTTTCATGGAGTAGTTGATACGATAACGCCTCTCGTTTGGAAGATCAAAATTCCGTTCAAATTGAAGATATTTGCCTAGCTGTTACTGCATAACAAGGTTCTTTCTAAAGAGAATTTGAGGAAAAGGCAAATTAATATCTTTTGACATGCCTCTCTTGTATCCACAACCAAACATAATTTACTTTTCACCTCTTTTGGGAGTGTAACGCTGCTCAAAGAGTGTGGGCTTGAGTGTTCAATCATTTGAATCTGTGTATCCAACAAGAAGGATCCTTGAAAGAAATCTGGGCGGGAAGACGGAGCAGATTTGATACAAACACAAGGAAGTTATGGGATGTTTGGTTCTTCTGGACTTGCTGGAGTTTATGGCGGACTCAAAATGGTGTGGTTTTTAGAGGAGAAGTTCATAATCCAGACCGGTGTTTCAATCAACTGAAGACAGAGATTAGTTCCTGGAGGAAATCCAATTGTAACTCGTTAGTTGTAACAGATTAGTGTTCTAATTTATTTTGAGTGAGTTGTAATATGTATTGCGCAGGGAGAAATCTTTGTAAATACTTGTGAATGTTTAATCAAATGAAAAGGTTGTCTATTGGCAACCATTTTCCTAAAAAAACAAAAGTTCTCGAAAACTTTTATAAGTTATAGTTCATATTTCTGAAACATAAAAATAATAATAACTGGATTAATAAATTAGTTGTTCAAAATATAAGATCTAGTAAAATATATATTCATATTTTTTTTCCTTCAAATTAAAATATTATTGAAATTACGAAAATAATCCTAAAATAAATTTCTTAAGAGTCTGGGATATAACAATAACTATCCAAAATAAGAAAAAGAAATAGCAAAAATCAGCCAAATATTCGAAATAATCAAGAAAATCCCAACGTTATTATGATTATAATGTTACTACCATCAGAACTCACTTTATACTATAGTTAATAAACTGGCCATCATTTGACACGTGTCCACTCATACAGTCAACTTTATTTTTTCTCCCAACTAGATATTGCCTTGCTCCGCTCCGGATAAATTTCATAATTTAAAAAGTATTAAAAGTTAATTTTATCTTAAAAGTTTGAAGGACATTTGCAATATCTAAATAGGAGGTTATAACCAAGATATGCATTTTTGGAGGAATAATTATTTTGAGTGCTGTAAATGAAAGTTTTTTTTTTATTCTAAAGAATAATTAAGATATGTTTTAGCGGGAGTTATTTTTTGTATGAAATTTACAGGATATACTTGAATAATGCCACATTTAATAATTCTTATTTTTTTTAGTGTTGTAAAGGAAAATATCTTTCTTATATTCTAACTTATATCAAGATGTTGTATTAATTGATTTTTTGTTTCATTATATGTAGAATATTTTGATATATTGTGGGAGGTAATAATAATAATAATAATAATAATAATAATAATAATAATAATAATAATAATAATAATAATAATAATAATAATAATAATAATAATAATAATAATAATAAATAAAATAATAATAATTTTTGGGTTATTTATACTTTTTTTTTTTAGATATTAAATTGAATTTTGGGCTTTATATGGGTATGACTGAAAATAATTTATAACATGGGGGGGAGAAGATTTGAACTAATCTTTACTTGGACCCCATGTATTTCAACATTGTAAATTTTTGTTCACTTTGAACACTTAATATGGACTCGGTTCATGTGAATCAAACATCATAGCAACTTTATGTTGCTGGTGAACCGATCATATGCATAGAGAAAGAGGATAAATGCACCATTAGTTCCTATATTATATTGTTGTGCACATTTAGTCCATGTACTTTTAATTTGACAATTTTAGTCCCTGTACTCTTAAAATAATGCCCCATTAAACCCCGTTAAATATTTTTTTAAATGACCATTTTACCCTTAAGTTTTTTCAAGTACAAGAGTTTTTTTATTCCTTCTCCTTTTCTTTCCTTTTCCCCATTCTTTCTCTCCTGTCACGCACATAAGAAGGAACGAAGAGAAGAAGAGAACGGAGGAGAGACGAGCTCCGCCCCGCCTCTCTCTTCTCGCCGCCACTCGTTGCTCTCACCGCCGCCGCTCCGGCCAACTCCGCCTCTCCTCTCCCCTCCACTTCTCTCCCTTCCGTAAGCCTCTTTTTTTCTAAGTTTTCTACTTTTTTTTTCCCCTTTTACTTCCATTAATCTCAAATTGATCCATAAGACTCTCTCATGCTAGGGTTCCATCAGCTGGACGCCACTTTTAGACCCCTTTGTAGGCCCTTCACTAACGTTCCTCTTCAGGTGACTAATTCTTTTTTTTTTTTTTTTTTTGCAATTTGAGAGATTAATTGATCAATTAATTTCAATAATAATATATTTAGATTAATTTACTGATTGATTTAGATTTAGTTTAATGTTAGTAATTAATTTAGATTTTGATTAGTGAAAAATTAATTAAAATTAAGTGAAACTAAGGTTCCACTATCAAAAATTATTTCTATAATTTTAATTTTCTCTTTTTATTTCTAAGGCTTTGTGTTGTTATTTTCATTAATTTTATTTGTTTTCATTTGTAGATGGCGAATTCCTTTACTTTATATATATATCATGGCGGTTCTTTTTGCGGGCAACCCATTGATGCATATAAAGGTGGTGAGGTCAAAATTGCAAATGAGGTGAACTTGGGGCAATTGTCCTTAGTAGAGATTGACAAATCCCTCCAAGAATTAGAATACGGAAATGACGTTAGATATTTCTATAAGTACCATGATGAGGGTCTTGAGAAGCTTAAGATATTACTAAATGATCAAGACATACAAAAAATGATTGATAATCTTGGATCTTGTGACACACTTGAGTTGTATGTAGAACATAAAATAGAAAGGAGAGAGGAAGAAGAAAACAAGGAAGAAGAGGAAGCCTTTGAGAGTGAAGATGATGTCAACATGAGTTGGATGGTTGAGTCTGATGATGAGAGGATTGATGAGGATTTGCATAATACCGAAGTTGACGGGATTATTAGAGATGAAGTTAAAGAATATTTTTCTGTGTGGGAGTTACCGGATGAAGAAGACGGTAAAATGGAGGAGAAGTGTTGGGATAGTGATAATTTGGAGATGATCGACGGTTCAGATGATGAACCTGCTCACAAGTATCCCGAGTTCAATGAAGAAGTTGATATGAAAGAAAATATTAAATTTGAGGTAGGCATGAAATTTTCAAGTATTAAAGCCTTTAAAGATGCTTTAGTAAAAAATTCTGTTGAGGATGGTCGTGGTTTTTCCTATGTGAAGAATGACAAGGAGAGAGTTAGGGTACTTTACGCTCAAAAATGTGGTTGGTCAATGCATGCAAGTTGGTCTAATGATAGACAATCATTTCAGATCAAAACATTCGAGAATGAACATAAATGTGGCAGACATTATGAAAATCCTAAATTTACTTACAAGTGGGTTGCTCATATGTATTTTGAGGAAATTAGAGATAATCCCAAATGGGAACCGTCAAATATGGTTGCAAGAATCGCACGAGAGCATGGTCTAGTAGTAACTAGATCGACATGCTACAGGGCGAAGAGAAAAGTTATTAGGAGCCTAGAAGGAGACATAGCTGCACAATACACTAGACTTTGGGATTATTGTGAGGCCGTAAAAAAATGGAATCCCGGTACGACCATGAAGCTTGAATCAGAAGATCACTACTTTAAGAGGTTATATGTGTGCTTAGATGCATGCAAGAGGGGTTTCCTATCTGGATGTAGGCCAATTATTGGACTAGACGGTTGTCACTTGAAAACGGCTCTTGGAGGTTGTTTGTTGGTAGCCGTAGGGAAAGATGGAAATGAAGAGATATTTCCTATATGTTATGCGGTGGTCGAAGGAGAGAATAAGGATTCATGGGGGTGGTTCTTGACTCTTCTACAGGAAGATTTGGCAACGGTACAAGAAAAGGGTTGGACTTTCATCTCTGACCAACATACCGTGAGTAATTTTTAATTAAATTTTTTTATGTTTTTACTAAATTATCATAATACCGAGTAATATAATTTTATTTATTGTAGGGATTAGTTCAGTATATTGATGAGCGGGCTACCTTATGCGGAGCACATATATTGCTTGCGGCACATGTACAAGAACTTCAACAAACTGCATAAAGGACAAACCCTAAGAGATAGGATGTGGGCTGCTGCAAAAGCAAGTAACCAAACTAGTTTCACTCAAGCAATGGAGCATGTCCGTATCTGTAGTCGAGAGGCATATGATTGGCTGACAGGCAAGGACCCTAGAAAGTGGTCTAGACACCCGTTTCGTAAATGACCAAAATCTGATATGCTCTTGAACAACATTTCTGAATCTTTCAATTCGTACATACTAGAGGCAAGAGAAAAACCTATTATTTCCATGCTTGAGATGATAAGAAGGAAACTTATGCACAGACTTCAAGTGAAGACAGAGAAGATGGTCAATTGGCATGGTAACATTACACCGAAGGTTAGAAGTAAGATTGATAAATGCAGAGCGGAGATGGGAGATTATCGGGTTTGTTGGGGAGGAGGACCAAGATTTGAAGTTGATCATATACAAGGTGTAAAAACCCTGGTGGTTGATTTGGAAGCAAAAATATGTGACTGCGGCAGGTGGGATTTGACGGGTATACCATGTATCCATGCTATGGTAGCGATCCTCTACCATAAGAAGAATCCTGAAGATTACATTAGTGCATTCTAGAGCATTGAGACATATGCTAAAGTGTACGAGTATGTTATTAACCCGATGCCTGGTCCTGATAAATGACCTAATACACAATGGGGTGATATTTTCCCTCCAAAAGTGAAGAATCAACCGGGACGGCCTAAGAAAAGGAGAAGGAGAGACCCGAACACTGAGTCAACCACTGACCTTCCACAATATAGAATTTCTAGAGAAGGAAATCGACTTAAATGTGGTAATTGCAGGGAGGTTGGACACAATTCTTTAAAATGCACAAAACCTAGAAATCCTAATTATGTAAAGAGAGTTAAAAAGAAGACCACTTCAAATAATCAGGTATTATTTGAGATTATTTATTTGTTATTTTTATGAGCTCCTAATTATTATTTAGATACATTTTGATAATTATGAAATTATGTAGGATGCATCAAATACGAATAAAAGAGGAAGAAAGCCAAAGAACGCCGCAAATGAACCTACTTGGCAACCATCTCAAGTCAACTCTAATATTAGTGGAATTACAATTAATTAGTGTATTGTGGTGTTAGTATTATGATTTTGTTATTTTGTTTGACGATAATATTATTTTATTCTAGATGTTTATTGATGCTTTTTGTTGTTTGCTGATACTGAGATTTTTTTTTTTTTTTTTTTTGGTGAATATTTAGATTTATGGCACTGTGATGAGATTTAGTGCGGTGTGGCTTATTTGTAGTTGATGACTCTTTAAATTTTGCAATTCTATAATTTTCATAACATAAGGATGAACTATGTTGATAAAGCATATAAACATCCATCATGTGCATTATGGCTTATTTGTTAACTGTATGATATTTGTGTATGATAATTGTACCACTGGTACCATTCTCTTTCTCACGCAACAAAACAAAGTAGTAGCCAACCTACATGCATTCAAACACCACATACAACATAACTTTTTTTACATAGCATAACTTCTTTTAACCTAACATCACATACAACAAAGCCTAAATAAAACCATAAACATCACCTAGCATAAATATCCTAAACCCTAAACGATAACATACAGCATAACCTAATATAGCTCTAATCATCCCATACATCACAATCAATGTTGGCCTATTATAAAAAAATTATTCTTTTATATTCCATCCATTCAATGTTGGCCTATTATAACAAAAATATTTCTTGTACACTGCTCGTGAAACTGAATAACTTCCAGTTCAATCTTGATAGATTCCCCTCTTTTTCCTAAAAAAAACAACACAAGAGGATGCATAATCATGTGAGATATATAGCACATGTAAATTTTTTTAAACAATATCATGTCATGAACAAATGGATGCAATTATAACTAAATATTTTGACAATATATATTTTGAGATAAGGAAAATAGATACAACTACAACTAAAAAATTGCTCTCTCATTCTAGAAACACTTGCAAATAACCCAACGCTCAGAAAAATTTGCGATTAATGGCCAAAAAGGGGAAAATTAGAACATACCCTAGAATGAGAGAGCAATTTGGGATTAATGACCCAAAAAGAAGAAAATTAGTACAAATGAGAACGATTTGCAATTAAATGTCTAAATTACAAATATCGATATTAGCTTTCAATACTTGCACAAAATGTCCACCGATTCTGGAATCAGGAGTGAGAGCCCTAAAATGGGAGTCTTATGGATCAATTTGAGATTAATGGAAGTAGAAGGGAAAAAAAAAGTAGAAAACTTAGAAAAAAAGAGGCTTACGGAAGGGAGAGAAGTGGAGGGGAGAGGAGAGGCGGAGTTGGCCGGAGCGGCAGCGGTGAGAGCGACGAGCAGCGGCGAGAAGGGAGAGGCGGGCGGAGCTCGTCTCTCCTCCTTGTTCTATCATTTCCGTTAGGAGAATCGGCACATCTGAGATGAAATCCAACACTGAAAATGAAGTATTACATTAATTAATTTGAAATAGTTCCATATTTTCTTCAATCAAGTTTAAGCCTGATTAAGCTTAATCTAAATTCAGATGTAATTAAACCTAATTATGCTAAATCTAACCCTTTTTCAGCCCCAATTAATCCTTCGAACACAATTAGCCAAATTGAACCCCATACAACCCAAATTAACAAAATTGATCCCGAATTTAGGCTGACTAAGCCATAATTTACTCTATAATTCAGCCAAATAATACAAATCAATGAAGATGTCAATTTTGCACCAGGAAGAAGGTACCTTTAAAGAGATAAGAAGAGAGATGGGGTGACAGAGAGAAGAGAGCGAGTGTTCCTGACTGTTACAGGGATCGAGCATCTGCCCTTTAGACTAATTCTTCGTCTTGCGGTGTGATTTCGTCTGATCATCCAGAAGGCGGAGGGAGAGTAGCTGAGGCGGAAGGGTCTGGCTGATTGGAGATAGAAGCGGCAGAAGAGAGAGGCAGCCAGAGGGATCCGACGAGGGGTGGAGGTGTCGAGATAACGGAGGTGAGACTCGAGTTCTTTCTCTGTTCGAGCTTTAGAACGGGAGAGAAAAAAAAGAAAAGGAATAAAGGAAAAAAGAAATAATAAGACATCTTAAGGGTAAAATGGCCATTTATGAAACGGGTTTAAGTTTTTCGGTTAAGTCAGAGACCATTGATGCACTATTTTAAGAGTACAGGAAATTAAAATTGACAAATAAAAAGTATAACCACCAAACTGCACACAATTAAAGTACAGGTACTAATGGTGCATTTATCTCTAGAAAAAGAGTATTTGTGTTCACATTGCACGCATGATTTATTAAAAAAAAAAGCAGCCAATGTCCAAAAGTAATTGGCCTATGTATATGGCATGAGTTCCTCTTAAAAAAAAGTGCAGCTCAATTACGATTCCTTCTTTTATATAAGACGTTAGATCAACATCTAATGGCTCACAATTAAAGAGCTGATGTGGAATGCTATGTTTCAAGTATTGTAGAAAACCCCTTTCAAAATTATATAATATAAATAGATATGATAAATGTGCATAATATTGTAACTGAGAATTAACTGAAATTGATCCATGGAAAAACTCTCAATAACTCGCATCTAACTTTATTTCAATGAATTGTGTAAATAACTATAAGAGAAATTTCGCCAACATATGCTAGTGTAAGTGGTAAAAGACACAATCTAATAAGGAGAGATTCTCAAGTTCGAGTCAAGTCTAGCTGGGTTTTTTCTGAAAAAATACGTGAGGACATATGAGTCATTGTATTAAAAATTTCAAAAAAAAATTAGAAGGGAAATTTCAAGTAATATTGCTCTAGTCAAATACCCTACCAAGGAATTACATATCATGAATATACAAATTAAGAATCCAATACAAAGACTATATTATCATTATAGTGCATGCTCGGCTCACGTGAAATAAGATGGAATAGAAAAATAGAGTATATTCCAGCCGAATATGAATGAAATATCTTGGATTAAAGGTATAGAAAAGTGAAATTTCTCTATTCCAAGGTAGTGATGGAATTATTCTAATCCATGAAATAAAGTATAATTTAGGAAACATATGTCCTCCTTTATTTCAAATTATTTCTACGTGACAGTTAAATTTTCTCATTTCCCATTCTATGTAGTCATAAATCATTATTATATTATTTAAATCAAATTTTTAATCTATGTATCTAGACGAACGCTATTGGAATAAAACAAAATAATCGTTATTCTGTATTCTATTATTCCATCTATTCCATATTTTGCCGAACTGGCACATAACTATTTTATAATTTTGGACCTCTTTTCTCCTTTTGACACTGCCCAAGCAAGGAGTTGTGTTGTTAGAGAATTTTCATGGATAACCCCTACAAAATCTCAAAATTTAACACATGGATTTACTTGGATGACTCTGTCAAAATTTCAAATTATAACACATCCCAATAAAATAGGAATTGTATTATTTCTCTTCCATTCATGCAAATATATTATAACCTAATAAAAAAAATCAAATATTGTGGATACTTTTACTGCAATGACAATTTATATTCATTTTACAATTTTGAAATATCACAAATGTCCACATAAATTTGAAAATATGATTTTATTGCTACTCATATGGTATAAATAATTCATATTTAACCCTACAAAATCTTGAAATATCGTGATACTTATCAAAATTTATGATGAGTATCCCTATCAAAATTTAATATTATGTACACTTCTACAAAATGTCATATTTTATACATTTTAATAGTATCACTGTTTTTCATTCGCACCCTTACAAAGTCAAAATATCATGTAAGGAGAATAAGAAATGTCACCAAAAATGCAATTGATTTTTCAACTGAAATATCGTGTTCATAGTTTCAAAGTTTCTCCAAAGCGGAGTAAAGATACCATCTAGTTCATTATGAATTGGGTTGGTGGGCTAATTCTTAACCACTCGTATTAGAGGAGTTTTGGCGTGACATACTCATATTTAACTAGGACTATATTCAGTATGACTTAAGGCACAGGTACAGATAAAGAAATTCTTTGCATTTATTTCTCGCAATTATTTATTTTTTCTGTTAAGGGTTTGAGAATAAGAATCTTCTATAGGATATATTAGCTATTAAATTATATGAATGAGAAATCCAGTTTTCTGATTAAGTTATTTTCATGAATTTGATATAAGGGTTATTATAAATGAGCTGGGATTGACAAGATTTATTAGAGCTGTTATATTTGATTTTTTTTTTTAAAAAATTGTTGAAAACTCAAGGTTTCGAAGGAAATTGGTGTGTACCATCTTCCAATTTGTTTGCTGAAAAGGTCTGCCTGAAGTAGAACAATAAACAGATTTTGAAGATCTTGCTTGAAGAGAAAAGTTTTTGATTAGAAGTTACATCTTTGTAAATAAGTTGATTTTGTTATGTAATTGTGTATAACGTTCTTCCATTTGTAGTTTGATGATATCTTGGTGGTGATGGCCTGATTATACTTGCATTTGTTTAAATGACAATTTATTCTTAGTTACGTTGGAATTTTGGAGTAAGGTTTATATTTGGTTTAGAATGTAAAATTTGTTGTGTTTTAAGTTAATAAAGTTTGCAATGATATATAAGTAAAAAGAATAAGTTTCTTAATGATATAAAAATTGATATATTTTTATCTCTTTTGAAAAGTAATATTTGAAGAATCTTTACTGGATATATGTCCAAGTATTAATGTACTTTTTTGTGCTAATTTTAGTATTAATATATTATTTTGTTTGTTAATATACTGTTTTTCCTGTGAAGACATCATTTTCATCATAGTGTCCAAATAAATTCATAAGTACTAATATATATTCTGTTTTCTTGTTAATATATCATCTTGTGTGCAAATATACCATTTTCAATATGAATATATTATTTTCACCATATTAGAGGCCAATACCCAATATATCATTTTTGGGTTACAATACATATTTTTTGAGTATTAATATATATTTTTTCAAGTCATAATATATTTTTTGAGTTGGGTTACAATACATATTTTTTGAGTATTACTATATATTTTTTCAAGTCATAATATATTTTTTTAGTGTTAATATATATTTCAAGTCGTAATATATATGTGTTTTCTTTTTTTTTGTTGAATTTGGAGAGGACTTTCAATATATATGTGTGAATCTAATATACTATTTTTTAATTTTGATGTAGATTCTTAAATTTTAATATGTATTTTTTGTGATAATTTTAGTGTTGATATAATATTTAGTGTGGAAATATTCTTTTATGATGGGGATTGGAGAGGAGAGGAACAATGGACTGGTGGGAAAAAAATCGTTAGAGGGAGAGAAAATATTGTGAAAAGTGAGAGAAATGGAGATGTGAGAACACACATAGGAAATAAGAAAATAAAGAAAGAAACTATTATGTAATTAACTGGGAAATTAATTGTCAAGTATCCAAAACATCTTTTTAGAAGGGTCTAGATTTAATTTATTGTGAAAACTAAAAATAGATTGGGTAGTATATAAGAGCTCAACTTCTAACATTATCTATCACATCATAAAACCTAAATATTTCATCATTACATTTCCATCATTCACTTTCTCACGAATATATCTTAATCTCTTTCTCTCCTTTTTCCAAATCCTTCGTCATCGGACTACTTTTTTCTTTCTCAGCCTTGTTCGCCCGATGTGATGCACAAAACTTTGTAATGGTTGATTTCATCATCTTCGACTGCCGTGATGAAAGGATTAGTGGATTGAGATCGATCCAAATGCTAGTCTTTGATTTCCTCTAATGTTCGAAGTATTTTAATTTGAAACTGATAAATGAATTAGAAGAGGTTGAAGAAGAAAAAAAAGAGAATGAAACAACACCACAAAGATTTGCAGTTGCGAACAAGCATAAGCTATGTTCATATCTGAACGGACAAGGCCAATGTCACAATCACACTATTATTATTTTATCCAAATCATTTTTCTTTCATGATTAACCAAACCCATCATGAAATTTCGGACCATTCTTATCTTCATCTTATTTATATTTCATATTCTTATTCCATTCTAATAAGAAAAAGGGGGAATTTCGGGTATATCCCTACAAATAAAAATAATTCATCAATGAATGGATGACGCATGTTGAACCTTCATAAATTTAAACTATGAAGACTTACTCTTGATTAATACGACTGCATGAGAATTGAGAAACCATATCTAAAAAAAATGCTAATATCCATTACTAAAATTATCACGATTCTGAAACGAATAGGGACTAATTTGAGAGAAGTTAAGCAATTCAGAGATCAAATCACAAAAATTCGCTCTTCACCAAGGAGCTTAGTGAGCAGATTAGGAAAGAAGATCCAATCTTGGATTAACAAGAAATTTGATATACAAAATGCACGATGATGCTCGGACAATTGAGTTGCTATTTTTAGAGGAAGACCCAACAAGATTGACTAGCTACAAAACACCAACTTAACTAACACCCTGAACTAAGAACACAAGTATTTTGCATTGGCTCGTCCACCGCGATTAAAAAACAGAAGCTCGTCGCACGAATTAATCCACAGCCCAGTAACCTTAAGGTATGTGTTTTCCCTCCTCTTCTGCACCTTCTTGAGTCTAGGCTTGTCAATGAATCGGGTTCAACCCGAATCCAGTAGGTATCCGACCCGAACGGATCGGATCAAACCCGGAAAAAAAAAACCCACGGATCGGATTCGGGTTCAAACCCGAAAACAAAAACAGGTTCGGATCGGGTTCGGGTTTGACATTATCCGATCCGTGGAAAACCCGAACCCGTAGCGATCAAGCGTAGAAAGATCGTAAATCGTGATTTTGTAGCTTGTTGAATTTGGGATATTACTATTTTGCGTTTATTGGACTATTCAAACTATTTGTTATATTTGAATTATCAAAATATTTGATGTTTTGTATGGACAATTTCATATTTTATTAATTTTATGCAATTTCAACAATTTTGTATTTTAAATATTTTAATTGTTATTTATTTATGAATTATATTGTAGTTTTAATTTTGTGTAAATTAGGTCAAAATTTGCAAAAAAATGAACTTATTCCGGGTTTCGGGTTTACCCACGAATTTTGGGTTATCCGTGGGTTCGGGTTCGGGTCAAACCCGAAGTTTTCGGATCGGGTTTTGGTATGGCCAAACCCGAACCCGACCCGGTCCGTTCACAAGCTTACTTGAGTCTAAACTTTAAACCTCATTTAATCACTTTAGTCCCTATATTAGTTTTTATTACAAAATACTAATTCTTGACAAATTCCAACTTGATTGCAGCCCTCATTCTGAGTCCGAATTGGGTGAAACCAAGGGATCTATTGACGAAATTAACTCATTGAAATATCCAATGGAGATAATAGTCCACATTCTGAGAACTGAATATTGATGACAACAAATTAATTTGTACTCACATAAAACACTAAATAGCTGACTCAGCAAGCTCTAACAACCAATCTCTTTCTTATATCAATCAAGAATATAAAGATATCAAAAACTACAATTCAAGTGAGTTACATCAGCTGTTGAGTAAGACCTGATAGATTAAATTGGTATATAATGCAAATGACAAATGCGCATAATATTGTAACTAAGCAAATAAGTGAAATGGATGCTTGGGACCTCTCAAGAATTCTCAAGCATAAGGCGCTTTAGAACTTTGGAAGATGTCCAAGTTAGAGTCTCGCCAAATGTAATCTTGTATAACACATATTTATCAAAATTTATCAAGGCACAAATTGTGAGTTTGATTAAAAAAAAAAAGAATTCCGATCTATTTTATTTCAATGAATTGTATACATAACTACAGGGAAATTATAAGCAATTTTGCTCTAGTGGAATACCTTATAAGGAATTACATATATGAATCTACATGACAAATTTTTCTTTGGCCCAACCGCCATCGAGTAGGGCTAATCCGTTGTCCTTGGCGGTTTTCCATCAAGCGACCGCCAGGGACCGATTAAGGCCAATTTTTCCTGCCAAGACCCATTCTTTTCGGCCAACTTTTTTTTTCTGTGTTTAATGTTTATCATGTTGTTTGAATTTTTGAATATGTGGTTGTTTTTATGTTAGATTGTTATGTTTTTTGGATACATATTTTTTTATATTATTTCATTCAAAAAATTTAGTATAAATTTTGCAGTCAATAAATTATAATATATAATATATAAAAAGTACTAAAAAATGAAAGTCCGTGTAACCTCCATTCAATCCAAATTAATCTTTACCCTTTTTGGTCCTAGGCGGTGGGTAAACTATTAATTCTGTATTTTCTGTAACATTGGGCGAACGTGCTTCCTTTCTGGGATTACTCATCAAAAACTTGCCCAATTCCCTCTCGAGCTCCATTGCCACACTCTTATCTTTTCTTCTCTTCAGCTTATTCTCTTCTCTCCTCTCAAGATCCATCGCCCGTTGGGATCGTTGCGGCATTGGTCGGGGTGATGGAGCTGTGATTGCTACATATAATCATGGCAGGAAGAAGATGATCCAACCCTTAGATTAGGTTTCAGAGGGAGAAAGATGTTATTTTTTCTCAAACTTTAGAAAAAGAGAAAGAAAAAGCGGATTGCACATTTCATGATTTGCATTGTGTATTATAATACAAGACATTTAGAGGAAATGTTAGTCTTTGATTTCCTTCAATATTCCAGGTATTTGAATTGCATTGCATAAATGAACTAGATGAGATTGTTGTTAAAAATCATTCCCATGATTCACCGAACCACAGTCACGAAACTTTGGTGACCTGTCATCTTCATCTTATTTACATTATTACATTGTCATGTTCTTATCATTCATCAAAATTCCAACTTGATTGGGGCACTGATTCGAGTCCGAATTTAGTGAAACCAAAGGATTTGTTGGCAAAATTAACTCGGTTATAAACTTATAACATATACTATGGAGACAAAAAGTGTCATATTGCCGACTCAGCAAATTCATTTGATACTGACATTAAGCATTGAATAGCTGACTCAGCAAGTTCTAATCACACATATGCCATCTCTTCATATCTTGCAAGAATATAAAGATACCAAAAACCATATCAGTCCTTATAGTTGAGACTTCAACCAGACTAAATTGGTATTATAGTAGAGTGTCTCTCGCTCCGCTACGGCATTGTGTAGTTTAGTTCCATCACTCTATAAATATTTGTTTAAAAAAATTCAGTAATGAAATTCTTCTCATATTATTATCATAACTAATTTTAACTATCCCATTTTATTCTTAAAAATTTCTTTTTTTTTTTGAAGGAAAAATCGGTGAAAATCGGAAAGCAATAAGTTTACATAATGTAGAAGCTTCTTTATTTATAGTACTATTTATATAATTAATTGCAAGTATCTTATTTTATTATAAATTTTTTCTATAAATTTTTTTAATTACTTTTTTGGGTATTTTAGAGTTATTTTGCAACATTTGTTATTTTGTTTGGGTCGTTTTGCAATTTAATATTGAGTCTTAGGAATTATAGGGGTAAAAATTATATTTTGAGTTTTGTAGGGTCATAGTGGAAAAAATCCAAGATGGAAAGATCGGAGTAGAAGAGAAGAGGAGGCAGGAGAGAGAAGGTGAATGGAGATTAATGGGAGATCTTCATTTATACCTTCCATTTAAATGGTGTATAGTGTACACTATGGACCTCATATGGAGTGGTCCACAGACGTACACGTGAGTCACAACCTATTTTTAACCCTGGGATGCATATCGGACGGTCGAAATTCTCAATACTAAAATGCAAAAAATAGAGCTATCACAGAATCAAACCCACAACCTCTTAATTGCGGACCGAGAGACCAATCCATTAAACCAAATATATTTGGTGAAGAAATTTATCAAAATATATATTAGTAGCAAAGGTCCCGCAGGGCCATATGTCAAAAACTGGTACAATCCGACCAACTTTAATATCTATTATGATAAGAGTGTATGATAAATGTGTGCATACTATTGTAACTGAGTAAATAACTGAAATAAATGCTTGGAACCTCTCAAGAATTGAGAATTAATTTTATTTAAACTAATTGTGTATATAACTACAAATGAAAATTTAAGCAATATTGCTCCAGTCAAATACCTTACCAAGGAATTACATATCACGAATATACAGAAGAATTCAATACAAAAATTCTGATTCTATTACATCAAATAACTCTATGACACCCTTTCCTAACCAATAAATTAGTCTCATTGACTGCTTATTTTATTACCTGGTCTGCTTGTTCTTATTTGCCTGCATCATGAAAATAAAAAATCCCAATAAGTTACCGTAAATCACAAAAAAAAAATGATTAACTATTAATAACGGAATTTTACCTGTTGAAGCTTCTTCAATATAGAAGCCTCAAAGTCATTGAATCCCACTCCTACAACCTTGCTAATTTCAGGCTCTTTTGATTCATTAAAAGGCGCAGAAAATCCGTCAAAATTTGAACTACTTTTAAGCGGAAGTACAAGCAATGGATTTGAAGCATTTCCACACATCGATCGTGTAGCTGCCACCTGTCACACAAATAAACAAGCAAATGTTGAGCATAAATAAACTAACTATTAAAAAAAAGAAAAAAAATGATTTAAAAAATGATATTCATTATTTACCACTGCATCTCTGGAGCTCATTACGATAAGAGCGGTACACTTAGTTTTTGATTTTTTGGATCGGATTAGTACATCTTCTACTTTGCCGAATTTCTCAAATATTTCTCTTAGTTTTATTGCAGTGTAATGGCCCAAGTTTCTCTCCCATGAGACTTTGAGTACCTTCTCGCTCTCCAAATTATTTTCCTGCAAGTAAAATCCAATAAAAAAGTTTAACAACCAAGTTGTGTCTTGTGATCTTTTTAGCAAGACACTTTGACTCAGATAGAGTCTTAATTGCCATAATTTTCAGTATTAAACCAGACACTTAGTGAAGCAGAAATAATTAAAGAAAAGAGGAATTTGCAAAATGTCCCTGTATTATTCCTAAATTGCGAAGAATCCCCTAAATTATCGGAAATTGCAAAACTAAATCCTCAGTTATTCAAAAATTCAAAAAATAGACCTTAACATTAAATTCTAACGGTGATAGACAGATAAAGTACGTCTTTAGTAGGTAAAACATGTCAATTTCAATAATATTAAGGCACAAATTCAGACACATGATTTATGTACAGATCTATGGATCATATGCATTAATATATTCTTGAATATTTGAACAATAGATGGTTCTTTTTGCAATTTCACATAATGCAGGGGCATTTTTGCACTCAACCCATAACGCAGGGGCTTTTTTGCAAAAAAAAAAAAAACTTCAAACCCTAACCCTAATACATACCTTAGCAGACGAACTCTCCTTCCCCTTCCCCGCCGTCCGACTCGGCACCCCTCCATCTTTTCTTGAACCACTCGTCATAAACTCGTCCAATTCCCTCTCCAGCTCCCTCGCCACACTCTTCTCCTTCCTCTTCTTTTTTTCCGCTTCCCCCACCTCCTCCCCCCTCTCCGCCCTCCTCTCCCTCTCCTCCAAATCACTCACCATCTGCCGCCTCTTCCCGTCCCTTCTCACATCCCTCACCTCCCGCTCCCTCCTGGCCCTCAACTTCGCGTCCAAACCCCTTCTCAACTGCTCGTCCTTGAGGAAGTCGTAACTGGACCGGAGTTGCTGGAAGTCGGCGGTGGCGTTCGGGTCGTCCGGCCGTTTGTCGGGGTGGCGCAGCCTCGACTGGGATTTGTAGGCCTTTTCGATCTGGTCGAGGCTTAGCTTCGCGCCTTCCTCGCCCGACGGCAGGCAAAGGATTAAGTAATGGTCGATTTCGTTAGTTTCGCCCGCCATGGGAAGAGCAGTAGTGGATTGGGATCGAATCGGTTTGAGAAGAAAGGGGAATAGGGCAAAGAACGGCAAGAATAAGAAAAATGGGTGTGTTGATTGATAGACGAAAGTAATTAGGCTGCTAAATCTTTGTGTACGGGGGACTATGGGCCTGCAGGCCTAGTAATTCGACTTTTTTTTTCTAGTACCATTTTTTTCAAAAATAATTCAACCAATGCCATTGGTTTAAAAAAAACTGAGGTATGTATCATTTCCGTCATACATACTAGCGGAACACATATTACTCCGCCAACAAGGATGACGGAACAGGTGAATTTTATAATTTTTCAAAAATTGGTAATTTTGCCGACTAAAACGGGGTTAATTAGCGAAAATGTGTTTTGCTATTGCCATTGGCTGGATAAGAAAAAATGCAAATTTTTTTTTTGTTCCGCCACTATCTCTGGCGAAACACTATTTTTTACACTAATTAAGTTTGTTTAGTCAGCCAAATGGGACATTTTTGAAAAAACTGAAAATCTACATGTTTCGCCACTACAACTAGCGGATCAAATTTGATCCGCCACTAGGTGTTGCGGAAATGGTAGTTCCTTTTTTATTTTCAGAACAGTGGCAAATAGTGAATTATTTTTGAAAAAAAATGGTACATAAAAAAAGTCTAGTAATTCTTTCTTTTAGGGGCCTGTTCGGCAACATAAGGAATGAATAGCGGAATTGAGAATAGAAGACTAATCTATTTTATTCCATGTACGTTTGACAAGTAAGTTATATGATTCGATTTAAACATATAGAAAATAGCTTATAACCAAAATGTCCTTGTTCTATAATTTGGATTTATACGAATCATATAAAATAAAAAGTTTACTCAAATTATAAGAAAATAAAAATGAAATAAATTAATTAAAAAATAGCATCCGAATAAAATAAACATTCAATAAAAGTACAATAATAGAAGATAAATTGAAGCACAATTCAAATACGTCATCATTTAATTAATTTTTAAACGCTCTTCAATTATTGTTATGATGATGCATATCTTCCCAATGCGTTTTTAATAGTCGTTTAAAGCAAAGAAAGGAGCAAGCGACATGTGAACGGATAAGTGAATAACGAAAAATATAATTGATACATATCTTGTTAAATAGAGAAAAAAAGTATATTTGTATATAGTTGTTCGATAGATTATTTTACTGGACAATTACTAGAAAAAAAACGGAGAAACTAGCACGGAGACGGTTATGATATTTTGTGCTCATAGGTAGAAGATAGAAAAAAGAGATTAATTATGCCACGTGGGACATAGTTTGAAACACATAGTGACATTTTTGTCTTAAATTTGGGTTTAATCCATGAAATATCCAATTCCACCTATCACATGGAATATATAATTCTACTTTTCCAGTCAGTTATTCCGAGTTATTACGAGTTATTCTGCATATTCTACTAATCCATTCTATTTTGGTAGTGCCGAACAGGAACTCAAGGTTTCAATTATTTTTTTAAGGACTAAATTCCTTTTAAAGGTCTAATAATTCTTTTTTATCTCTAGTTTATCTCAATAAATTCCTTTTGAAGGTCTAATAATTCTTTTGTATCCCTAGTTTATCTCTATAAATATAAAGTATTATAGGATAGAATAAGGATATTTTTAGGGATTAAGGTTTTCAAAATTCAAATTTTAGAGGATCGGTCCATTTTACACAGCTAGACTAGACATGTGATACTTAGAGATTTGCAGGTGGCTCATGTGAAATTATTCCTTGCATAGAATTAAAATAAGTAAATCAATAAATAAATTACACTAAGTTTTTTTTTAAATGGGATAATTTCATATATGCCATTACAAAAACTCAAAATATTATATTTGTCATTATAAAAACTTAAATATCATATTTGCCATTGTAAAAACTTAAAAATATCATATATGCCATTACAAAATCTTAAATACTATGTTGTACGGACACAGACACGGGTATCGTGTCCAACACGACATAGACACAGACACGCCAACACGGCGAATCTCAAAATTTATCAGGACACGACACGTTATATATATATATATATATATATATATATATATATATATATATATATATATATATATATATATATATATATATATAATATTATTTTTATGAATAAAATATATAATATAATTATTGTATATATTATTTATGTCAATTTTATTTTATTTTAAAGGGCTATACATAATATTCTTACCTTATAATTAGAAAGATATACGTAATATTTTATAATTGATACAATATATATAATATTTGAAGTTGTACTTTTATACGTGCATACAAGATATTTGATGTTTTACATGTTTGTGTATGGAAACTTGACACTAAATAATCAAAATTCATTTTAAATGTGTAGTTCCACAATTACTGGAATAGAAAAGTGAGATGAACTAGTCTCTAAAATATGAGAATGATGAAATAGTGCAATAAATGCGCTAACAAGTCCAATCACGTGTCTGAGAAGTGTCCTGGCGTTTTTTCATAATAAAATACTTGACACACCACGTGGTGTGTCTGACACGTGTCCGAGGAGCGTCGTGTCCGATACGGACACGGACAGGTTTTTGAAGTGTCCGCGCAACATAGCTTAAATATCATATTTGCCATTACAAAAACTTAATATATCATATTTTCCATCAAATTTACTAAAAACTTAAAATCATCCATTTTTTCGTTAAAATTAATGGTCCAATCTTATAATTACCATTATACCCCTAAATTTAGTTAATGAATTGGATTTCATATTAAAAATTTATTTGACGATCTCTCTCTCTCTCCATGATTGAAATTCATATATAAACAAAAATAATATTCACTTTAATTTGTTAGTCAAAATAATTTGACACGAGAGAAAAAATTATTCAAAAAATTTATCAATTCATTTCTCTTATATCAAATTTTTTTTGACTTCAAATTACAAGAAATAATTTTTTTTCTTATATATGAATCTAAATCATGAAGAGAGAAAGAGAGAGAGAGAGAGCGAGAGAGAGAGAGATGTGTTTAATATGAATCTAATTCATGAAATTAATTTAGGGATATAATGTTAATTATAAGATTAGACCGTTAATTTTAATGGAAAAAATAGATAGTGTTAAGTTTTGAATAAATTTAATGACAAATTTGATATATTAAGTTTTTGTAATGACAAATATGATATTTTAGATTTTGTAATGACATATATGATATTTTTAAGTTTTTATGATAGCAAATATGATATTTAAGTTTTTATAATGACAATATGATATTTCGTGTTTTTATACTGGGATATATAAAATTATCTCTTTTTTAAACTAAACTAAGCTCACTAAACCCTGTAATGTAACAGCTAAAAAAAGAAGGCTAGATACACAACAAAGAAGCAAAAGACAAGCGAAACTCATATTACTTAAATAAATTGATTATTACTTAAATAAATTGGCTTTTGCCTCCCTTGCAAGATTACAAAGAGACGAGACCTAAACTTACTCTTCACAAGATAAAGATCTCAAATTTCTTTTGGAAATCAAGATATATACCCAAAAGGGGCCAAAACCTTTTTGTGCTTGCATTGCATGGCTAAACCGGAAGTCGTATCAATGGTGATATGCTGGACATCCTTTTTTTTATTTTCATATAGTCTTGAATCTAGATGGGTACATATACACTAATATCATATTTGGTACGAAGACTAATAGACCGATAGATTTGCATCTCCATGCTCATGATAATACTTCCTCTAAATTTGTAATTGTAATTTCCGATATCTACTATCTTCCTAACAAGTGATTTACTATTTTATATGGGTTTTTACTTCTTGAATTGTCAAAATATTTTGTAGGTAGCTGATGAATTAAAGAACCATTGGGTTGTGCCATCTAAACACTCTTATTTATTTCTGACCTAGATTTATGTTCCCCACATTATTTCTTTCTTGAATATATATATATATATATATATATATATCATTTAAAATCATGATCATATCAATACTTTTCGTTGATTACCAGCAAGACTCGGAAAATTAGAACTGGAATCGGTCTTTCAGAATAAGAAGTTAGAATCAGCTTGAATCGGATTGGAATTAATTGGTCAAATTGAATGAAAACTTGTACCAATTTAAATAAAAATAAAAATTAATTTATACAATAGTAATAAACAGGTATTAATCGGACCGAAACTTGCCAACTCTAACTCCTCTAGCCATGATTACCAGTTAGTTGAGGAGGAACATAGGGGAAATATTGTAAGTCGCTTGGTATCTATACCCATTTAATACTCAAACCATAAACACATAAGCCTAAAGATTCAAATAGCTACCTCAAATTAAAAGATTCTCAGATAAGACACCCAGTCTTGTACTATCCTATTTATATATCACACACATATAATATCCAATTTAAAATGGCCAAACTAACATCTCTTGAAAACATTCAGCATTTCTCGAGCTCTCATTCCGAATCCAATTCGGCGGAAAATAAGGGGTCGGCGCATGATATTCCTTTCCTTAATTCGGTTCAAAAATCTATCATCTCTCACTCTGAAATGAACATTGATGGTATTAGAACTTCATCTCTGATGTTAGAAAACGATACGAAGTACTCTGCATGGAGATCTGAATTAGCAAAAGTTGATGTTTGGTATGCTAGCTATGGCTCAAATATGTGGAAACAGAGGTTCATGTGCTACATTGAGGGAGGAAAGGTTGAAACAACTTAACCTTACTATATTGAAAATGGTCTAATTATGTCATATTTTTCTATATGCTACTTAATTTCTTAGATGTTTTTTAAGTTTGGTTAATCATATAACAGGTTATAGGTATGAATATGCCATGTTATGGTTGTCGGGATAAACGTGAACCAAAAGATGTTAAGTGGAAAATGGTGCCACATAAGCTCTTCTTTGCTAGATCATCCTCGGCAGTTTGGGGTGCTGGTGGGGCCACCTTTTTGCATCCTCAGGCCGATTTTCGTGATAAAGCTTATGTATGCATGTATAAAATAACGTATGTTCTTTTTTAGACACTCTTTTTAAAGATTTACAGATTTAGTTATATGTTATATTGAATCTTATTCATGACGTACAATTTAAATTTTGATTTTGCTACTCCAATCAGATAATATATTGTTTACTTAGTTATGATTCTTTTTCCTTTTACTTGTGTTGTGATTTTGTAGGCTCGAGCAATTTAATGATGTTTTGTTTCAAGAAAATCATAGGGTAGGAGGCGAAACACAGTCTCCTTTGATTGATTTACCTGGTCTGAATATTGCTTCGGAAAATAAGTCTTTGAATATTGAGCCTCTTAAGGTGCTTTTATCCCTCAAATTACAACAAATTAAGTACATTATTTCAATTTAAGGGACTTCAAATTATCATACTATCAAACATGAAGGGGAGCATTATATGATTATATCTAATTCTAATGGATTTTTTGCAGGATACCTGGTACAATAGTGTCCTTTTTCTCGGAACTGAAGATGACATACCAATTTTAACAATGACGTATGGTTCAAAAACATCATTAATATTCAATAGTGACAATTTTCCACAACATTTAAGTCCATAGAAAAAGAGACATATTATTTAAATTAATAACTTTAATTGTTTGACTGCAGATGCTCATCGTCAGATATCAAACGGTATAAATCAAGTGAGTTACCAATGTCGCCTCCCCCAAAAGGATATGTGAATACATTAATCAGAGGATTGGTAGAAGGGGAACAATTTACCGAAGAAAAAGCCAACGATTATATAAATGCTGCCATTACTACTACTCTTGCTAAGAACATATAATTGATCTTTTGCCCATTCTGTTGTGCAGATTTGATGATTATATTTTTGTTTTTTTAGAATGATTAAGATGGTATGCGTTGTATTTTGCATCATTAAACTGAATCTGGCTAATTATTAATAAGATTAAGCTTGTTTGCATGTTATCACATCAGATTTAAATCTTGCTAATTGTTAGGATAATAGAAAGAATATGGATGTAGAGAAAAAATAACTCGTGAGAGAAATAACTAATATAGGAAATAGGCATGACTAATTACCAAAATAAGTTGCCTAAATTAAAGATACAATATTTAAATTACCTAAAATATAGTACAATGATGAAAACAATTCACCCCCTTCCATTGTCTAAATATTCCCTAAATGTTTATTTTCATAGCTTAATCATTCCCTAAATAATATTACTAAATAGGAAATATATATTGAGAGATTTAGAGTCATATATAACAATCTCTACCTTGACTCAAAATCTCACCCTTGATACACAGTCGTAATAACAACATACCCAAAACGAGCTCCACCTTAATGCAGCAATCCACTTTGCCGCTTCACATGAGGCCGTCTTCTTGTACCGAGAACTCGCAAGACTTCAATTCGTTGACCGCAGCCAAGCATACACAAAATCGAAGTATCCATACCTCATAAAAATCCAACCCGATCTCTTACCAAAGTACCTTCCCGACTCGTCTTACCCGATGCAGCATCGTCATAATGAGAGTCATCGTAATGCTCCAAGTTACGTCGAGTAACTTCATCTTGTTGACTGGGAACTGCAAACTCCACCTCCTTCCTGACCGGCACAATCTTCTTAATAGCCAGATCAGACACTTGCTCCCTTGTCCGTAACATAACCGACTCAAAAGTTTTGTCTCTCAAAATAAGGTGTCCCAGTATTGGACACTGCAAACAACACGCCTTCACACCTGAAGCGTATCCAAGAAGAAAATATTTCTTCTCCCCATACTCGAGTTTTCATTTAATGACTTGTGCATAAACGGGATATCCAAATACCTGCAATGTCGAGTAATTTACATGTTTACCTGACCAAACATTTGTTGGTGTCTTGCACCAAATAACTGTATTCGAAGAACAATTGACCAACCACCAAGCACTATTAGTGGTTTCCACCCAGAACTCATCGCTTGAGCCTGCCCCAAAAACACGCACCAAGCCTTCTCGAGTAGTTTCTGATCAGCCACGCCATTATGTTGTCGAGAGCGAACAACGATGCAATACTGAACAATCCTTATAAAAGGATCACAAATTTGTCCTTGCAAATCCAAATAGATATCGTCCAAAATTCCTTTCATGCGATGAACGACTGTAATAAAGCTGAGTGTCCTCTGTTTGCCACAAACGGAATCTTCAAAAACTCATACTTTCTAGTATTCTAGCCACACAATAGATCACTCGTGCTCAAAACTGTCACCACGCATCTAATCGTAAACCCTGACCTTCTAACTGAGACAGAGAAGGCGACGACGAACGAGCCTAAAACTGTGCCAACTTCCCGAAATAACTTTTCGGTACTCTGGACTTCCAGAATATATAACACACTGGTATTCTGGCCACACAGTAGATCTCTCATACTAAAAATTGTCACCCCGCATCCAATCTTAAACTCTGACCTTCTAACTGAGGCAGAGAAGGCGACGACAAACGAGCCTAAAACTGCGCAAACTTTCCGAAATAACTTTTCAGCAATCTAGACTTCTTGAATATATAATGCACCAGTTATTCTAGCCTTCATTAATGTAAGAGCCCATCTAGATATCTTGAGGACTCTACTTTCACATCGGAACTTGCAACCGATATCTTCGAGTACTCCTAATGAGATCAAATGGACGACCTCGTCCTGTATCTTGATCAAATGGACAACCTCGTCCTGCATCTTGATCAAATGGTCAACCCCGTCCTGCATCTTGATCTCAAGCGTGCCAGCACTGGCAACGCAATATATATGATCGTATCCCAAAAGAAAATTTCCACTAGACACCTCATATGTGATGTGTTACATCCTGAATTCGGATATAACCGCGACACGACCTATTAGTCGTGCTAAGCGACATACACCAAATTCAAATCGTTCAAAATGAATCTAAATTTTGTAATCGTCCGTCCATTCCATCAAATACATTATAAATAGCAAGAACTCACTTCAGGACCTTTCTTTTATTGGTCTAAGCAGAACACATGCACCAAAGATAATGAAAGAAGAAATAGGAGACAAAATGTCTTGGCTGGAGAGAATTGATCGGAGATTGGAAAAAAATGAGGCCAAGTGAGAAATGGATATAAGGAATTGAATGAAAACCTTCACGCTCCTAAAACATGCATGTTTCATAACAGCCAGAAGGCAAGTTTTTGTCTTGTAATTATTTTTTTTCTTTTCACTTTAGTCCAATACAAATATATTAATCACAACACAACTTATTATCTAAGTATCCGATTTGGGCGAATCAAAATGCTAAAATCTTTATTTAACACATATAATTTATTAAACCAATTTATTTATTATTATTATTATTATTATTTTGAAAATATGGGATATAAAATTCTCTCCCCCTTAAAGAAATTTCGTTCTCGAAATTCAGGCAAGTTGGATGGAACAAGAATAGATATACTATGAAATGTTTATCAGATTGTACGAGAACCCGATCGCTCTTCTTTCGTTATACCTCAAAGCCAATTTAAGCTTTAAGACACAAGTAAAATAATATTATTACAAACACCAAATATAATATAATTTATAACTCAACATACACCTAATTTATAATAAAAACAATAAACTAATTTCGTGCTCAATAATTATGACTCCTTGGAATTATAACCCATGACACATTAGCATTTTCCATATTCGATCCATACGCGACACTTTTACTTATCTGGCGGCATGTGAGGCACTCTTATTTATCTGACGGCCACGGCATCTTGAGCCGTATTCGGCACTTTCACTTATTTGGCGGCCACGGCATCGCGAGCCGTGTGCGGCACTTTCACTTTTCTGGCGGCCACGGCATCGCGAGCCTTGTGCGGTACTTTTATTTATCTAGCAGCCAAGGCATCTCGAGCCGTGTGCGGCACTTTTACTATTCTGGCGGCCATGACATCTCGAGTCATGTTCGGCACTTGCACAATTAATTAACATAACGCAATCCTCAAATTTTCATTAATCATAATTATTTGTTATGAATTTATTTTATTTTGTTTACTTAATAAACTCTAAACTATTCTATATAATACCACATAAATACCCATGTTTTAATTAACACACCTCTTATCGTATTTTGAATTCATAAATTTTGACCTTTATTACTGACTTTTGACCAACTAAGAAATTATGATTTAAATCAAAGTAATTTGAGGTAAAGTAATCTTACAAAACACTGTTGTAGAAGCTCAATATGAAGATGGATATACACGCGAAGGCCCCCTTGATTCAATCTTGTGATTCTATTTTCGTTTTTCATTTTTCATGACAGAGGAAACCATTATTTATTTGCTTAGAAATTGTGCACTTGATCATTGTACTTGACTTCCTTCTTATTACCCTGTTTCACAAAAGCCAAGTGGCAAACTTGATTTCGCAATCCGAAAATCATTTCGCTCTGATACCATTTTGTTACAACCTGAATTCGGATGTAACCGCGACACTACCTATTAGTCGTACTAAACGACATACATCAAATTCAAGTCGTTCAAAATGAATCTAAGCTTCGTAATCGTCCGTCCATTCCATCAAATACATTATAAATAGCAAGAACTCACTTCAGGACCTTTCTTTTATTGGTCTAAATAGAACACATGCATCAAAGATATTGAAAGAAGAAATAGGAGACAAAAATGTCTTGGCCGGAGAGAATTGATCAGAGATTGGAAGAAAATGGGACCAAGTGAGAAATGGATATCAGGAATTGAATGAAAACCTTCACGTACTATGAATTTATTACCAAAATATTAGTCATTAATTGGCCTCTTAAATTATCATAAAAATACAATTTACAGCTCCTAAAACATGCATGTTTTGTAACAGCCAGAAGGATTAATCACAACACAACTTATTATCTAAGTATCCGATTTGGGCGAATCAAAATGCTAAAATCTTTATTTAACACGTATAATTTATTAAACCAATTTATTTATTATTATTATTTTGAAAATATAGGATATAACATGATGAACCACTCTCAATTCAGGGTCACCTGATTTGAATTACCCGAACTCATAACCCAATTCTTCTCCACTCTCTCATTCCCATTCGCTACAACAAGCACCTCAACCTTACGAGATTTCAACTACATTATCTTCTTTCGAGAGAACACCCTTATCCGTCTTCTGTTCCTTTTGGAGCTTGTAATAGTCGGCATATATGTTCCTCATCTCTTTGAAATAGTTGCACATCTGATTCTTGTACTTGAATTGTGAATGAGTTTTCTCTTGAACTTGAATTTCTCTCCGTATGTCTCCCCCTCTCTACAAACAACCCAACCGTGCCAGTGGATGATCTAATACTCCTTGTGCCTGCATCGAAAACACATTACTACTCTAGGTCATGGACAAGTCATAGTTGATACCTGACTTGACTAATAAGTTACTCTTGACATCGTCAACGATAAATGATTCCCTGGTATGAAGCACCGTCTCCTTAAACCTATTATATGACTTCGGTTGCGTGCATAACAATACCATGGCTTTGTCCTCTTTGTCCATCTTAATATCAATTATCTCCATACCATTAAAGAAGCTGATATACACCAAAATATGGACCTTAATATACATACCTTCTACCATATTCAAAGAGTTGAATCGCCACTTCAAACGTAACCGGTTCGTAACCGATTTATGCATGTAAATGACTTCTAACTTTTTCCATGCGCCAACTGATGTAGCCTGATCCGTAAGAATTTCCTGAAGAGTCGAGTTCCCAAACACAGCTGAATTGTGGAGAGGGTCCTATCATCCATCATCTCCCAGATATCGTCCTTAATCTCCTTCGATCTTCACGTGAAGGTGACCTTTACACCTAGGTTGAACATGATAGCTTTCATCCGCACTTGCCAAAGTGTGAAACTCGCCGTGTCATCATATTTCTCAATATCAAATTTTTTGACATAACCGCACTTGAATTCGTATTGATACAAAGCGGTATACTTGACTTGCGGAAGCACAAAAAATGTTGTAACTTAGCTCTCGTACCAATTTCTTAGGGTAATAGAGAGAGCATGGATGTAAAGAAAAAAGAACTCGTGAGAGAAATAACTAGAGAAGAAGAGAGAAATCGTATAATCAATTGAGACTACATTATAAGAATTGAGATATTATGACAATAGCTATAGATCGCTCGCAAGTTCTCAAGATAGAGAACCTCTACTCATATTCACACGAACTTCATGAAGGAATTATGCCCTAGGCCAAAGTGTTGGACTAGAGATTAGATTATGAGAAACACGTTTATTCATTTCATATATGAATGAGTGTATGGGTGACTAATATATATTAGATCGACCATGAATGACACTTCGGGTTCACGTCATCAGAATACGTGATTCTGATAGTAGAATTGTGAACCAATGAATGACATTCTAAACTGTCCCTAGTGATATGTGGGATGTTTATAGAGATAAACATACTTCAGGTAAGAAGCTACATATCCACACTAGTATATTCGCAGACTGGGTGATCATGTTTTGCTGATCATGGACATAGGGATGTCAAGTCTGGAATATAGGCACGTGTTAGAGAACACATACTGGACTGACCACACAGTATATATCATTTGTGATTCTCATATGAATAGTGTGCTTGTTCCTACGACCTGAGGTCACCATGGATTCATGTGTGAGGAACTTCATACTTTAATATGATCCTACGTCATCCGTAATGGGATGATCATTAGGGTCATCGTTAGGTATGCACTGAATCATGACGAGGAATGTCAGTGACCAAGATGGGTTTTGTTCCTCTCGTTAAGAGGGAGATATCTCTGGATTAACATGTGTTGTTAATATCATTTTGGATTTACTCAGTCTTATTCTCGATCAGGACAGAGACTTTGATCAAACTCAAGGATGATATACTTCCATGCTTTGTGATCAAGACATATATCGTAGAACAAAAGGACTAAGCAAATGTCTATTCAGATAGGTTTATGACCGCCGATCATTTCATTTAACATGGGTAGTCATGACATCAGACTAGAGGTTACTCATGACTTACGATCTTTAGAAGATCGTTGCCAGCGTTAAATGGAACCTACACGGTCACACAATGAACTCCATTCATACGGGATGAAAATACCTCAATAACAGTTATACATGTGATGTATAAATGGGCGAAAGAATAAATCAAATATTGGATATTTGATTGTGCTGGAATCACTGTTCACGTGTTGGAATTACTGTTCACGCGTTTGAATGGAACACATATGGTATGTGCTGATTTTCTTGGCGGACAAGCATCGTTTATTTGGAAACGATGGTCCATTCGAAGCAAGTATTACTGTTCACACGACAAGCAGGATTTGTTTCCTTAACGAAAGTTGCCATTCTTTCATCTCTCTCTCTAGTATAAATAAAGGGGTAGCCTTCTTCTATTCTACACACAATTCAAGAAGCCTTAGAGGCCGTTGTTTTACACATAAAAGAGAGAGAAAGTTTTGAGAGATTTTCGGAAGGTATTTTCGGTCTTGTCTAGCCAAGTCCGGTTATTCCGTGCGTCTGAAGTTTGCGTGGATACGAGTAGAGATCTCCTGCTTTGGAGATTAGCGAGCGTTCAAGTTCTTCATCCCTAGGTAGAGCAAGAAGGTTCTCAGACTCGAGCTTCAGAAGCCAGGACGGAGTCTTGCGAGCCGAGCTTCAGGAAGGAGTTCAAGGAGCCGAGCTTCAGGAAGGAGTTTCGCGAGCTGAGTTTCAGGAAGGAGACGGTTGCAAGACGGAAGTAAGTTCAGACCTACATCCGTTCTTCGTCTCGCGGATCAGGAAGATCCGAGGTAGAAATTTTAATAGTATAATCCCGTACCTTTATTTCCTTTACGATGATCCTAGGGAGGGATGAACCCATAAGTTCCGCTGCGCATGTAACGTACATGGCTACGGGTTTCCCAACAGTGGCATCATAGTATTCGTTAAGGAAATAATCGTCGATTATATATATTTAAGATTTATGAAATTCAAGTATAACAAATTTTAGGATTTTGAAAATATTATTTCAAAACATCACGGAAATAGTTTCTGGGAATATAATATTGGATATTATGATTTCCCAGAGTTTCGAAAAATAGTTTTTCGAAATCCGTTTTGGAAACGAAACTAAAACAAAAGAAAATACAAATTTCCAGCACGTCTTTGTTGAGAACGGAGTACTTCCGTTGAGAACGTAATAGTTCCGTTTAAAACGGAAGAGTTCCATTCCTAATGGAACAAGGCTGAATTTGGCGGAAACCCTAATTTTTGTTGTACATGGAATTTTTATTTAAATATGGTATGAGCCTTAGATCTGTGATTGTTCTGTGATGTAATCTTGTGTGTGATTGCTTATAATATTATTTAATATCTATGGCAACCTGTGAGTTGTCCAAAGTTATAATTTATGGCAACCAATGAGTTGTCCAAAGTTGTAAATTATCTTTTCTAGCAATAGGATAATTGTTAGGATAGATATTATTTCAAGACTTCAAGGCAAGAGATCTTGGCGCAATCTTCGGAAGATAGTATTGGATCTTCGCACACACAATCTGGAGATAGATCTTGGACTAGGAACCTCATGACCGCTCGTGAGGAATAGGCTCATACCATATTTGACTTGTTTCTGTGATGTTTATATTTATAAATCTAAAACAAAATCCTTCAGAATGTTAAGTCAGGAAGTGCCCCCCATGTCACTGAAGCTCTCGGTACTTAGACAGTCTTCGATGGGGATCATGCCAAAGCTGAGCATATGGGGGATTGTCTTCGTAAATGAGGGTATGCGGGAAATGGCGTCCAGCATGGGTCATGCCAAAGCTGGGTATGCTCGACTCTATTTCGCCGATAATCATACATGGTTAAATTTAATTGAGCAAGCAAATCGTATTTGGGCTCAGGGCACAAGATGGGATTATACACCGGGCATATGATGCTCATTCCATAAAAAGCAAGAGTTGTATATGATACAAATGGAAATGTTCCTACCTAAATAGTTGTGTATTGAGGGTTGTGCCAAAGCGCACTTAATACTCAATGAAATATGGATCTTTACTCACTATGAAACTTCACTCAGTTGAATGTTTCCGAATCAATACTGCTAAAGGTATTTGATTTGAAGAAAATAGTGGGAGTAAAATATATGAAACAAAATTAGAATAATTCTTGATAATAAACTTTACATTGCATATTAAATGAGTTCGAAATTTATGAACTTGCAATCTATCCTAGAGAAGGATAAGCTCGATGGCACAAGCTTCCCTGAATGGTTCAGGACTTTGAGAATTGTTCTCAAAAGTGAAGGAAAGTTATATGTCCTTGAGACACCCATCCCAAATCCACCGCCTTCGACCTCTTCTAGAGTTGTTCAAGATACTTATCAGAAGTAGCCTGGATGATGTTAGCTGGAATTAAACCCAAGCTTCGGAAGCAGACAGGTTTCATGGATGCCTATGATATGATCAAGGCACTCAAGAAAATGTTCCGAAAGCAGGCTAATATTCATCGCTACAAGGTCACCAAGTTATTAATCAAGAGCAAGATGGCTCATGACTCCTCTGTGGATACTCATGAGAGACTTGGTTCACCTATTCCAAGGGAATTTGCGGTTGACATGATTCTTGGATCGCTTCTTCCGAGCTTTGATTTGTTCATTACTGAATATCATAAGCATCGGATGGAGACAATGATCACGGAATTGCATAAGATGCTTAAACAGGCGGAGAAGGACATAGAGGCAAAAGTTGTCATTGATTCCCTCTGGATTGAAAGGAAAGGGAGTTGAATAGACAAGCCGCATGGGAGAGCTGGATTAAGAGTGAAGGCAAAGAGTTGCCTAAACCTGAGGAATCCGAAGAAGTGATTGCATGTTCTATGCATGATCACTGGAGAGGAGGATGTAAGATATGTCACGAAGAAGAATCAATGGCTGCCATTTCAGGTATTCCTCTTCCTAAATCTCTACTTGGATATTGGATATTCACTGTAATTCTCACATTTTGAATGTGTAGGATATTACTAAGAAGTAGAAGATTAGCTAGAGGAGAAGTCAACCTACAAGTGGAGAATGAAGCAAGAGTTGCTACATTAGCTTTAGGATTTTATTGACTTAGCCATTATGGACTTGTAATGAAATAAATGTTATTTCGACATTAGCATTAAAATGGTTGTAAAATTTATTATTTGGAATAATAAAATTTTCTTAGAATTGTCTACTTGAAATGTTCACTTAGAAAATAACTTTTATATGCTAAATAATAAGTCCATTGATTTCATAATTCTAGCAATGTCATCTAAGTCACAAAATAAGAATCGCATTTATAAAACTCCACCCTATGTGGAAAGTTTTGACTCACCGGATCTAGGATCAATTGAGATGTGCGAATTTTATTTATCGAACATGATGACAAGAATGGGCAACTATCATGAAGTTGATGGGTTAGTTTGTTGAGTCTCATGCATATAGATTCATGAGAGACAAAAGGCAAGCCGGCTAGAAATAAGGAATATCAGAATTTCATATTACAGTGTTTTAAGTAAAAGGTTTACTCAACGAAACACAAAATATTCGAAATGTTCAAAGCATTTAAGGATGAAATTCTATATTGCCTTGACAAGATAATAAGAGAACTTCAATTAGATCGAAATGGCAAGTATTTGAGTCAATAGTTTGACAATTATCTTAGAAATTATGAAAATAGTTCCACAATTATTTTTATATGCAGCATCTCACGATGTGCACATAAAGAAGAAGATGAAACTTATTAGATAAGATTCAGTCTATGCCTCCGAGATTCTTATAGGTTCATACTCTTGAATATACTAAACACTAAATATCATAACGTTAAAATAGAATCCATATGTGATATGTGTTTGGGATAGTCCCAAATTGTCTTTAAAGGTTGAAGTACGACTCGTGTCAAAAGGTTTGATAGTGTCAACACAACAGTCTCTCTGGAATATCAACTCGATATTGTTTTACATCCATTATGAGTTCAAATTGTTTGCTACTCATAATTCAGACTTCTTTAAAAGAGATCTCATCTCCTAAAGAAGCAGTGGGAGTGTCAGACATCTCGAAAGGTTCGAGGTCCACATACTAGTGATGAACCAGTAATGAAGCTATGAAGTAGTTGACAAGGCTATACTTGAAACATAAGGTCCTCCTCACAAACCTGGTATATATTAGGCTGAGAGATATGATCTCTCATAAAAGATGCTCATAGAGGATGAGTCGACTTTCTACCGAGGAGAATGTGAAGAGAGAAAGTTCTCAAAATGGTTAGACCATGAGAACTGAGATGCAACGCTTGTACGAGCAATCATGTTTGGAACTTGATTGCAGTATCCAATGGCTTGATGACCATTGCATACAGTACATGGATAACCTAAAATAGCAAAGAAAGTAGCTATAGTATGTGCTATAGTAAAAGGACTTTCTCACTTGTTGCTATTATCAATTCTAACTTCCATAGCACAATGCGATTGTGAATGATGGAATAAGGATATAAAACTCACATTCCTTTATAGGAACTTTGATGTGGATGTATATTTGATACATGGAAAGAGTTTTATGATCACAAGAATTCTGAAAGGTAAAAGCAAGCATCTCAGGATGAATCTATTTGACAAACTAAATTGAAGAATTTGACTTAATCAAAATAGATGCGACCACCTTGATTTCAAGAAATTCAGTGGGAGTGTAACATTCTGCCTGCATTACAACAACTTACACATCCTAACAGTTAGGAGTTGAAGCCTACATAGATTTCTGGCTGTAAGATAAAGCACATTGGTAAAATGTTGAAAGAATTCGATGTGCAAGAAATGTTCTTGCTCATGGTGTTCATATGAATGATGAAAAGATAAATGAATGAGATTCTATACTTTAAGCCATACGTTGAAATGTTCAACATGCAAGAAAGCGTTCTTGCTTATGACATTCACATGAACAATAAAAGGATATAAGAATTAGATCTTATAACTTCAACCATATATTGAATATTCAATATGCAAGAAAGAATTCTTGTTTGTGGTACTAATATGAACAATGAAAGGCACATGAATTGGATTCTATGCTTTCAAGAATATATTGAAAGACTTCAATATGAAAGGAAGAATTCTTGCCTACGACGTTCATATAATGAAGACATACATTTATCATCCGTTTATTGAAAGGTTCAATATACAAGAAACAGTTCTTGATAGCGGGATAAATAAGATTTTCAAGCCATACAATGTACTGTGCAATATGCTTAGAGCATAAGGGAGCAAATGATAGTCATTTGATGACTATAATAAATATCTAAGTTTTTATGAAGAACTAAGATCTCCAGACCTATAAGGAACTAAGTAGTGGTAAGATACTACACTTTCCTAACATGGATCATTATCGCAATTCATTTATTTTGAATACAGTAGTTTGGAAAGAGTTCCAAATAAGGTACTGTAACTGAAACAAGATCCCATAATGTTGCTTTAGAAGCAAACAATGGGTATACTTGGATCAAAAGTTGATCTTGAAACTAGGAGTAGTCCCGAGTGCTCTTAAACCTGACAATCTATGTCATGAACAAAGAGTTGCTCAGAATAGAGCAACAATGATACAAGTTTCTATTTTAGAAGTTCTCGACTAATGGTAGAGATCAATATTAGTCGTTACAAGTTTGCAATGTAAATTTCTATAATCTGATAAGGCATATATGTCCCGCTAGTAAAACACGAAGGTCATATTGCCTAATGAGCATTGGATGCTTAAGATTGGCCTAGTGCAAGTGGGAGACTGAAGGAATTATGCCCTAGGCCAAAGTGTTGGACTAGAGATTAGATTATGAGAAACATGTTTATTCATTTCATATATGAATGAGTGTATGGGTGACTAATATATATTAGATCGACCATGAATGACACTTCAGGTTCACGTCATCAGAATACGTGATTCTGATAGTAGAACTATGAACCAACGAATGACATTATAAACCGTCCCTAGTGATATGTGGGATGTTTATAGAGATAATCATACTTCAGGTAAGAAGCTACATATCCACACTAGTATATTCGCAGACTTGATGATCATGTTCTGCTGATCATGGACATAGGGATGTCAAGTCTGGAATACAGGCATGTGTTAGAGAACACGTACTAGACTGACCACACTATGAGAATATGCATGGTATATGTCATTAGTGATTCTCATATGAATAGTGTTCTTGTTCCTATGACCTGAGGTCACCATGGATTCCTGTATGAGGAACTTTATACTTTAATATGATCCTACGTCATCCGTAATGGGATGATCATTAGGGTCATCGTTAGGTATGCACTGAATCATGACGAGGAATGTCAGTGACCAAGATGGGATTTGTTCCTCTCGTTAAGAGGGAGATATCTCTGGGCCCCATGATGAACTAGGACTGAGGGAAATGCATGGCCATGCTCAAAATGGATTAACATGTGTTGTTAATATCATTTTGGATTTACTCAGTCTAATTCTCGATCAGGAAAGAGACTTTGATCAAACTCAACGATGACATACTTCCATGCCTTGTGATCAAGACATATATCGTAGAACAAAAGGACTAGGCAAATGTCTATTCAGATAGGTTTATGATCGCCGATCATTTCATTTAACATGGGTAGTCATGACATCAGTCTAGAGGTTACTCATGATTTATGATCTTTAGAAGATCGTTGCCAGCGTTAAATGGAACCTACACGGTCACACAATGAACTCCATTCATACAGGATGAAAATACCTCAATAACAGTTATACATGTGATGTATAAATGGGCAAAAGAATAAATCAAATATTGGATATTTGATTGTGCTGAAATCACTGTTCACGTGCTGGAATTACTGTTCACGCGTTTGAACGAAACACATATGGTATGTGCTGATTTGCTTGGCGGACAAGCATCGTTTATTTGGAAACGATGGTCCATTCAAAGCAGGTATTACTGTTCACAGGGCATGCATGATTTGTTTCCTTAACGAAAGTTGTCATTCTTTCACCCCTCTCTCTATTATAAATAAAGGAGTAGTCCGTTCTATTCTACACACAATTCAAGAAGTCTTAGAGGCCATTCTTTTACACATAAAAGAGAGAGAAAGTTTTGAGAAATTTTCGGAAGGTATTTCCGGACTTGTCTAGCCATGTACGGTTATTCCGTGCGTCTGAAGTTCGTGTGGATACGAGTAGAGATCTCTTGCTTTGGAGATTTGCGAGCGATCAAGTTCTTCATCCCTAGGTAGAGCAAGAAGGTTCTCAGAGTTGAGCTTCAGAAGCCAGGAAGGAGTCTTGCGAGCCGAGCTTTAGGAGGGAGTTCAGGGAGCCGAGCTTCAGGAAGGAGACAGTTGCAAGACGGAAGTAAGTTCAGACCTACATCCGAGGTAGAAATTTTAATAGTATAATCCCGTACCTTTATTTCCTTTACGATCATCCTAGGGAGGGTTGAACCCGTAGGTTCCGCTTCGCATGTAACATACATGGCTACAGGTTTCCCAACACTTCACACGAACAAAATAACTGGACTTGGCTAGACAAGTCCGGAAATACTTTCCGAATAACTCTCAAGACTTTCTCTCTCTTTTCTGTCTAATACACGGCCTCTAAAGCTACTGAGTTGTGTGTCAATAGAGAGACTTTGCACTTCTATTTATACTAGAGAGAGAGGCGAACGATTGTTCAGTTACCATAACTAAAACCCTAATCTGCGCCTATTCCGTTGCCAACGGAATAGGTATTTCCATAAGGGAATACTTGGCAGCTAAGATTATTATAGTTTCCATATATATTCCGTTGGGAATGGAACTATTCCATTGCCAAGGGAATGGTATTATTTTGTTCAATCAATTATCCAATAATTGATTATTTCATTCACCAATTTATACATCATATGTATTAACTGTTTTTGAGGTATATTCATCCCGTACGAATGGAGTTCATTGTGTGACCGTGTAGGTTCCATTTAACGTTGGCAACGATCTTCTAAAGATCATAAGTCATGAGTAACCTCTAGGCTGATGTCATGACTACCCATGTTAAATGAAATGATCAGCGATCATGAACCTATCTTAATAGACATTTGCTTATTCCTTTTGTTCTACAATATACGTTTTGATCACAAGGCACGGTAATATGTCATCCTTGAGTTTGATCAAAGTCTCTTTCCTGATTGAGAATTAGACTGAGTAAATACAAAATGATATTAACAAGACATGTTAATCCATTTTGAGCATGGCCATGCATTTCCCTCAGTCCTAGTTCATCATGGGGTCCAGAGATATCTCCCTCATAACGAGAGGAACAAATCTCATATTGGTCACTCACATTTCTCGTCATGATTCAGTACATACCTAATGATGAACCTAATGATCATCCCATTACGGATGACGTAGGATCATATTAAAGTATGCAGTTCCTCATACATGAATCCATGGTGACCCTAGGTCGTAGGAACAAGAACACTATTCATATGAGAATCACTAATGACATATACCATGCATATTCTCATAGTGTGGTCAGTCCAGTACGTGTTCTCTAACAAGTATCTATATTCCAGGCTTGACATCTCTATGTCCATGATCAACGGAACATGATCATCCAGCCTGCGAATATACTAGCTTCTTACTTGAAGTATGTCTATCTCTATAAACATCCTACATATCACTAGGCACAGTTTAGAATGTCATTCATTGGTTCAAAGTTCTACTATCAGAATCATGTATTCTGATGACTTGAACCCGAAGTGTCATTCTTGGTTGATATAAGATATACATTCATAACCCATACACACAGATATATAAGAAACAACTTTTATGGAATAAATAGTAATGTCTTAATACATAATCTATTTCCTAGTACAAATACATTTGGCCTAGGACACTAATCCTACAGTCTCCCACTTGCACTAGGTCAACTCTAAGCATCTTATGCCCATAGACCTAACATGACCCTCATGTTTCGCTTGCGGGAGTGGTTTAGCTAATGGATCCGCGACATTGTCGTTCGATGGCACTCTACACATTTTAACATCACCCATTTGTATGATTTCTCTGATTAGATGGAAGCGTCGTAGTATGTGCTTGGACATTTGGTGAGATCTCAGTTCCTTTGCTTGTGCGATTGCTCCATTGTTGTCACAATATAGATCCACTGGTTCCGAGATGCTCAGAACTACTCTTAGCTCCTCCAAAAAGTTCTTTATCCAAACAGCCTCTTTAGCCGCTTCTGCAGCGACTATGTACTCTGCTTCCGTTGAAGAATCTGCTACAGTACATTGCTTGGAACTCTTCCATGTCACTGCGCCTCCATTTAGGCAAAATAAATAACCAGATTGCGATATGAAGTCATCTGAGTCTGTCTGAAATCTTGCGTCGGTATAACCCTTTACAACGAGCTCGCCTTCCTGACCTCCATAGACTAGAAACAGGTCCTTAGTTCTTCGTAAGTACTTAAGAATTCTTTTAACAGCTATCCAGTGACTTTCACCTGGATTAGACTGAAACCTGTTTGTTGCGCTCAACGAGTATGACACATCTGGTCTAGTACATATCATGGCATACATGATAGATCCTATAACCGAAGCATATGGGATCTTAGTCATGTGTCGTCGCTCCTTCTCACTTGTAGGACACTGTGTCTTACTGAGAGACACGCCATGTGACAAGGGCAAAAATCCTTTCTTGGATTCTTGCATTCAGAACATTCCATGACCTTGTCTATGTATGTACTTCAACTCAGACCTATAAGCCTTCTTGATCTATCTCTATAGATCCTGATTCCTAACACGTAGGAGGCTTCTCCTAGGTCTTTCATCGAGAAATTATCTCCCAACCATTTCTTGATGTTCAATAATGTTGGAATATTATTTCCCATGAGTAATATGTCAACTACATAAAGCACCAGGAATACTACCGTGCTCCCACTGAACTTCATGTAAACACAAGGCTCACCTTCACTTTTGGTAAAACCAAAACTTCTGATGACTTCATCAAAACGAAGATTCCAACTTCGAGATGCTTGCTTCAATCCATAAATGGATTTCTGAAGCTTGCAAACCTTACCAGAATTCTTAGGATCCACAAAACCCTCGGGTTGCATCATATGCACGTCCTCGGTCAGATTTCTGTTTAGGAAAGCTGTTTTGACATCCATTGGCCATATTTCATAGTCATAATATGCTACTATGGCTAATAGAATTATGATGGATTTAAGCATAGCTACAGGTGAGAAAGTTTCGTCATAGTCAATACCATGAACTTGTTTGAAACCTTTCGCCACAAGCCTTGCTTTGTAGGTTTGTACCTTTCCATCCACGTCAGTCTTTTTCTTAAAGACCCACTTACATCCGATGGTTTTCAAGCCTTCGGATGGATTAATCAAGTTCCAAACATGATTATCTTGCATGGATTGCATCTCGGCTCTCATGGCCTCTAACCATTTCTGAGAGTCAGGACTCTTCATAGCATCTTGGTAGGACGTGGGTTCATCATCTATGAATGTCACATCATCATCATTAGACACGAGGAATCCGTATCTCTCGGGCCAATGACGAATCCTACTAGACCTACGTTCCTATAGTTGCAGCACCTATGATGGAGGAACAAACAAGCTCTGAAGGAGTTGGTGAGCTTGAAACACAACAGACTCAAGTCTCGAATTTCTTCGAGTTGTACTTTGCTCCCACTGCTTCTCATAGAGACAAACTCTCTTTCCAAAAAGGCTCCATTGCGAGCAATAAACACTTTGTTCTCCGATGGGTGGTAAAAGTAATATCCCTTGGTTTCCTTAGGATATCTCACAAATACGCACTTGTCAGATTTGGGTCCGGGTTTATCGGAAAACTGATGTTTGACGTAAGTCTCACATCCCTAAATCTTAAGAAAAGATAACTTGGGGTTTTTCCCTGTCCACATCTCATATGGCGTCTTTTGAACCACTTTGGATGGAATCCTGTTCAGTATGAATGCGGCAGTCTCAAGAGTGTAACCCAAGAAAGACATTGAAAGGCTCGTTTGACTCATCATCGATCGAGCCATATCCAATAAGGTTCGATTCCTCCTTTCGGACACTCCATTCCACTGAGGAGTTCCTGGAGGAGTTAGTTGTGAAACTATTCCACATTCTCTGAGATGATCTTCAAATTCCTAACTCAGATATTCACCTCCTCGATCAGATCGAAGTGCTTTAATCTTCTTGCTAAGTTGATTTTGTACTTCATTCTTAAATTCTTTGACCACTTCAAAGGATTCAGACTTGTATTTCATTAGGTAGACATAACCATATCTACTAAAGTCGTCCGTGAAAGTTATGAAGTACCGATACCCACCTCTAGCCGGCGTACTCATTGGTCCACATATATTAGTATGTATGAGTTCTAATAAGTCATTGACCCTTTCACCAACTTTTGTGAAAGGTTTCTTAGTCATCTTGCCAAGTAAACAAGACTCGTACGTCTCAAATGATTCCAAATCAAATGAGTCTAAAAGTCCATGAGAGTGGAGTTTAGAAATGCGTTTCTCATTTATATGGCCTAGGCGACAGTGCCAGAGGTATGTCGTATTTGAGTCATTTGGTTTAAATCATTTAGTGTTAATGTTATATATGGACTTATAATTCTCTTTCTTAAGATCTAGCACATAAAGACCTCTTTCTAATAGAACATTTCTATAGAAAAGATTATCCTTTAAGATAGAACAATTATTATTGTCAATAACAAATTTATAACCATCCAAAGCTAGACTAGAAATAGAAATTATATTTCTGCTCATAGCAGGTACAAAATAATAATTATTAAGTACTAATACAAGTTCGCTAGGTAAAGTCAGTAAATAAGTTCTTACGGCTAATGCAGCAACTATTGCTCCTTTTTCCACACGCAGGTCGACTTCACCCTTAGCTAATCTTCTACTCCTTTGTAGTCCCTTCACATCATTACAAATGTGAGTACCAATACAAGTCCTAGCGGATTATTAAGTACTAAGGGACTACAAAATAATAATTATTAAGTACTAATACCCATCGGTACAAAATAATAATTATTAAGTACTAATACAAGTCCACTAGGTAAAGTCAGTAAATAAGTTCTTACGGCTAATGCAGCAACTCTTGCTCCTTTTTCCACACGCAGGTCGACTTCACCCTTAGCTAATCTTCTACTCCTTTGTAGTCCCTTAACATCATTACAAATGTGAGTACCACATCCGGTATCCAATACCCAAGATTTAGGAGTAAGTGAATTAGTTTCAATAACAAAAATACCAGAAGCGGTAGTCACACTATCCTTCTTGATTTCGTCCTGATAGAGTTTGTAGTTTCTCTTCCAATAGTCAACCTTGTTGCAATGGAAGCAAACTCCCTCTTTGTCTTTCTTAATCTTAGGTTTAGGCAACATCTTGCCTTTACCCTTACTCTTGTTCCCGGTCTTCTTACCCTTCTTCTTGTGAACCATTAGAACATCTTTGACAACATTTGTCTTCATGTCCTCCTGTGCGTTCTTAAGCATCCCATGCAACTTGGTGATGGATTTCTCCATCTGATACATATTATAGTTCATGATGAATTGCTTAAAACTAGGAGATAACGATCCGAGAATTATGTCAACAGCCAATTCTCTAGGCATAGCTGAACCAAGCCTCTCCAATTTATCAAGATAGCTCTTCATCTTGAGTACATGAGCATTCACAGATGAACCTTCAACCATCTTTGTGTCAGTCAGAGAGACGGTCGCTTTGTAGCGCTCAACTCTAGCCTGCTCTTGGAACATTTCCTTGAGAGTTACGATCATATCGTAAGCACCGATGTCCTCTAATTGCTTCTGAACCTCGGAGGTCCTGGTCGCTAGTATGAGACAAACTATCTCCGTGTTGTCCTTAACGTATTTAGCATACGCATCTCGGGCAGCCCTTGTGGCTCCCTGTTCTGGTTCCTCTGGGTAAGCCTCTTCTATGACATACAATTTATTGTCAGCCTTGAGAACAATTCTGAGATTTCTAAACCAGTCAAGGAAGTTAGACCCATTGAGCTTATCCTTCTCAAGGATAGATCGCAAATTCAACCCAGTTGAATTAATATTTGCCATTATTCTACAAATTAAAATATAAAGTACCATTATTATTTATTCGTTGTTTTCTTTTGGTGTTTCTCATATTGTACTCCCACTATTTTTCTTCAAATCAACCACCTTCAGTAGTATTGATTCGGAAACTTCAAGTGAATGAGGTTTCATAGTGAGTCAAGATCCGTATTTCATTGAGTATTAAGTGCGCTTTGGCACAACCCTCAATACACAACTATTTAGGTAGGAACACTTCCAATTGTATCATATACAACTCTTTCCTTTTATGGAATGAGCATCATCTGCCTGGTGTATTATTCCATCTTGTGCCTTGAACCCAAGTCCGACTTGCTTGCTCAGTTAAGTTTAACCATGTATGATTATCAGCGAAATAGAGTCCATCACACTCAGCTTTGACATGACCCATGCTGGACGCCATTTCCCGCATACCCTCCCTTACAAAGACAATCCTCCATATGCTCAGCTTTGGCATGACCCAAATGGAAGACTGTCTAAGTACCGAGGGCTTCAGTGACATGGGGGGCACTTCTTTACTTAACATTCTGAAGGATTTTATTTAGATTTATAAATATAAACATCACAAGAAACTAATTTAAAAATGATATGAGCTTAATCCTCATGAGCGATCATGAGGTTCCTAATTATAGATCTATCTCTAGATTGCAGAAGTAATCTTCAATGAACCCTTCGTTGTGTGTGCGAAGATCCAATTCCCTCTTTCGAAGATTGCGCCAAGATCTCTTGCCTTAAAGTCTTGAAATAATGTCTATCCTAACAACTATCCTATTGCTAGAAAAGGTATTTTACAAATTTGGACAACTCACATGTTACCATAATTACAACTTTGGACAACTCACTAGTTTCCATAGATATTAAATAGATTACAAGCATTCACACACAAGATTACATCACAGAATAATCATAGATCTAAAGCTCATACCATATTTGTATATTTAAATTCCATGTATAACAAAATTAGGGTTTCTCGCAAAATCTGCATAATTCCATTGGGAATGGAATTGTTCCGTTCTAAATGGAACTATTCCGTTCTCAATGGAAGTACTCCATTTTCAATGGAGACCTGCTGAAAATTCGTAATTTCTTTTGTTTTAGTTCCGTTTCCAAAACGGATTTCGAAAAACTATTTTTCCGAAACTCCAGGAAATCATAATATCCAATATTATATTCCTAGAAACTATTTCCGTGATGTTTTGAAATAATATTTTCAAAACCCTAAAATTTATTATACTCGAATTTACTAAATTTTAAATATGTAATCGACGATTATTTCCTTAACGAACGCTCTGATGCCACTGTTGGAAAATCCATAGCCATGTACGTTACATGCATAGCAGAACCAATGGATTTAACCTGCCCTAGGATCTACGTTAAGGGAATAAAAGTACGAGATTAGCCATTAAAATTTATACCTCGGATCCTCCTAATCCGCGAGATGAAGAACGGATATAGGTCTGAACTACTTTGACTCGCAACCGTCTCCTTCCTGAAGCTCGGGTCACGAAACTCCTTCCTGATGCTCGTCTCGAAGAACTCCTTCTTGAAGCTCGGCTCGAGAAACTCCTTCTTCTCCTAGGGATAAAGATAGATCACTCGCAAGTTCTCAAGATAGAGAACCTCTACTCATATCCACATGAACTTCACACGAATGGAATAACCGGACTTGGCTAGACAAGTCTGGAAATACTTTCCGAATAACTCTCAAGACTTTCTCTCTCTTTTCTGTGTAATACACGGCCTCTAAGGCTACTGAGTTGTGTGTCAAATAGAGAGACTATGCACTTCTATTTATACTAGAGAGAGAGGCGAACGAATGCTCAGCTACCATAACTAAAACCCTAATCTGCGCCTTTTCCGTTGCCAACAGAATAGGTATTTCATAACGGAATACTTGGCAGCTAAGGTTATTATAGTTTCCATATATATTCCGTTGGGAACGGAACTATTCAGTTGCCAACGGAATGACACTATTTTGTTCAATCAATTATCCAATAAATGATTATTTCATTCACCAATTTATACATCATATGTCTTAACTATTTTTGAGGCATATTCATCCCGTACGAATGGAGTTCATTGTGTGACCGTGTAGGTTATATTTAATGCTGGCAAAGATCTTCTAAAGATCATAAGTCATGCGTAACCTCTAGACTGATGTCATGACTACCCATATTAAATAAAATGATCAGCGACCATAAACCTATCTGAATAGACATTTGCTTATTCCTTTTGTTCTACGATATACGTTTTGATCATAAGGTACGGTAATATGTCATCCTTGAGTTTGATCAAAGTCTCTTTCCTGATCGAAAATTAGACTGAGTAAATACAAAATGATATTAACAACACATGTTAATCCATTTTGAGCATGGCCATGCAATTCCCTCAGTCCTAGTTATCAGGGGGCCCAGAGATTCCTCATCATGATTCAGTACATACCTAATGATGAACCTAATGATCATCCCATTACGGATGACGTAGGATCATATTAAAGTATGCAGTTCCTCATACCGGAATCCATGGTGACCTCAGGTCGTAGGAACAAGCACACTATTTATATGAGAATCACTAATGACATATACCATGCATATTCTCATAGTGTGGTCAGTCCAGTACGTGTTCTCTAACAAGTACCTATAATCCAGGCTTGACATCTCTATGTCCGTGATCAGCAGAACATGATCATCCAGCCTGCGAATATACTAGCGTGGATATGTAGCTTCTTACCTGAAGTATGCCTATCTCTATAAACATCCTACATATCACTAGGGACAGTTTAGAATGTCCTTCGTTGGTTTACAGTTCTACTATCAGAATCACGTATTCTGATGACGTGAACCCGAAGTGTCATTCTTGGTTTATATAAGATATACATTCACAACCCATACACACAGATATATTAGAAAGAACTTTTATTGAATAAATAATAATGTCTTAATACATAATATATTTCCTACTACAATTAGATTTGACCTAGGGCGCTAATCCTACAGTACAAATTATAATTAACAAAGTAATTAAAATAAACACGAAATTAAAGTAAATAGTAAAAGTAAATCAATAGCGAATACCGGATATGTTGACGAAGTTCCGCGAGGTGGTTGCGTTAGCCTTAACCACCCATTTATCGATTATTTTTGGAAATATGGTTGTGGGACTAAAAATTGAGCTTGATCCAGATTTGATTTTGGGTAGTAATTTGGGAGGTGTTTAACACTCTTTTTCCCTTCTTTTTTATTCAATTTCTGCTTGGGTGTACTCTTGAGAGTTCTATAGCATTTTCCCTTTTAATATCCAGGATGGACACGTGGAGCTCTCTGATAAGCCCTCACTAAATCCTCAAATCTAATAAGAACTTGCCACGTTTCACTGGCAAGAATCTGAAGAAAACACGTTGACACGTGTCAGCATATGACTGGGGAACATTTCTTTCCTCGTACTGACGAGTCATAAAGCAGAAATGAGTGTTGAAGCTCTCCATTTATTCCCACTAGAGCGTCAGATACATTCTGATTTTTGCGTTAACAAGGAAACGGAGATGTTCGTTTCAGAGATCAACAGAGATTCTATTATCTGGCGATTCTGATATGCGTTTTTGGAGTTAGAGACGAGCCACGCATCGGAGACTGGTAGGATGAATGAATTCGTCGTACTGAGCGCGTAAGCTTTCACAGATAACATGTGAAGCTTGGTCTCCGTTTCCACTCACTAGACTCTCCATTTTCTAGCAAAGCTCTTGTTATATGAATAATGGAGAGGGCCAGTTCATAAACAAAATGGAGGGGCCATTCGTTTGTATCTGAAAAACGCAACTCTTCTCCGCGCAATGCGACGTTCGGCGATATTATTGGCCCGTCCATTTCTGTCAGTTGCACAGAATATGAGAGATGCTCAGTACGGTAATTCCATGCTCCCCAATAATGATCCTCCACGTGTTCTTCTTATATCAAACTGTTGAACATAGGTGCCACATGTTGCTCTGTGATTGATACAACGGTACATTTCGTTAAGCTGCTTCCTCGGACTCTTCAAAAAGGCAAATTGAGAAGACACATGTCAGTCCCTGATTTGAGGGATTCTGACACACTTTGCCACATGTCAACAACCTGTTGGCCAGAGAGAAAATTCTGAGAAGTTAAGGAGAAGAATCATGACATGTGACAGCTCCTGATTGGTCCAGTCTTGGTCAAACTTTAACTTTGACCCATTTTGACCAGTTTTGTTTTGTATTTTCCTAGAGTTCTAGAAGGTCTTTTTCCGCGTGGTTTGCACTGTTGGATTTTTCTCGTTGATCTCTTCGATGTGGTACCCATTTTGGCCTCTTTTGGGATAGTTGACTTTTCATCAACTAGGCGATTTCTCGGATTTGACTTTTTTTCATTTTGTGAATTTTGTTGGTTTTGGCTTGGATGGTTTGCGGGTAAGAGTTGTAAGAGAATTGGAGAAGTGTGTGTAGGGTTTTCGCGGAGATTTGTCGAGAATTTGGCCATCTTTGGCCAAGGATTTGCAGATCGGCTCTTCATTTGGAGTTGACTTTTTGCCAAATCCTCAAAATATCCTTTACGTGGTCTTTTACCTGAAAAATCATACGGAAGTGTATTAAGAGTTTCATATATAATTTTAATTAATTTTATTCATTTTTCCAATATTTTATGTGAATTTTATACGATAAAAATCCTAAAAATATGTATAAAAATACAACCATAGAGGTTGTTTCTTATATATATGTCTGTATGTATATTAACATATCTTATCAACCATGAATGACACTTCGGGTTCACGTCATCAGCATACGCGATTCTGATAGTAGAACTGTGAACTAACGAATGACATTTTAAAATGTCCCTAGTGATATGTAGGATGTTACATACTTTAGGAAAGAAGCCACATATCCACACTAGTATATTCGCAGACTGGATGATCATGTTCTGCTAATTATGAACATAGGGATGTCAAGTCTGGAATATAGATATGTATTAGAGAACACGTAATGGACTGACCACACTATGAGAATATGCATGGTATATGTTATTAGTGATTCTCATATGAATAGTATGCTTGTTCCTACGACCTGATGTCACCATGGATTCATGTATGTCGAACTTCATACTTTAATATGATCCTACGTCATCCGTAATGGGATGATCATTAGGGTCATCGTTAGGTATGCACTGAATCATGACGAGGAATGTGAGTGACCAAGATGGGATTTGTTCCTCTGATCAAGAGGGAGATATCTCTGGCCCGCTGATGAACTAGGGCTGAAGAAAATGCATGGCCATGCTCAAAATAGATTAGCATGTGTTGTTAATATTATTTTGTATTTAGTTAGTCTAATTCTCAATCAGGAAAGAGATGTTGATCAAGACATACTTCCATGCTTTGTGATCAAGACATATATCATAGAACAAAAGGAATAAGCAAACGTCTATTCAGATAGGTTTATGATTGCTGATCATTTAATTTAACATGAGTAGTCATGACTTTAGTGTAGAAGTTACTCATGACTTACGATCTTTAGAAGATAGTTGCCAGCATTAAATGGAACCTACACGGTCATACAGTGAACTTTATTCATATGGAATGAAAATACCTCAAAATACTTATTCATATGATGTATAAATTGGTGAACAAAATAATCAACTATTGGGTAGTTGATTGAACAAAAACAACACCATTCCGTTGGCAACGGGATTGTTCCATTCCCAACGGAATAGACATGGAAACTGTAATAATCTTGGCTGCAAAGTTTTCTGCAAAGTAAATACCTATTCCGTTGACAACCTACACGTTTGGAATGGAATGGAATAGGCATAGATTAGGGTTTTGAGTTATGGTAACTAAGCAATCGTTCGCCTCCCTCTCTAGTGTAAATAGAAGGGCAGTGCCTCTCTATTTTACATACTATTCTCAAGCCTTCGAGGCCGACGTTATAAAGAAGTAGAGAGAGAGTTTTGTGAGGTTATTTCGAAAAGTATTTTCGGACTCGTCTTGCCGAGTCCGGTTATTCTGTATGTCTGAAGTTCGCGTCGATACTAGTAGAGATCTCCTACTTTGGAGATAAGCGTGCGATCAAGTTCTTCATCCCTAGGAGAAGCAAGGAGGTTCGCGGAGTCCAGATTCAGGAAGGAGAAGGTTATAAGTCAGAATAATTCGTTCCTACATCCGTTCTTCGTCTTGTGGATCAGGAAGATCTGAGATATAAATTTTAATAGCTAATCTCGAAATTTTTTTCCCATAACGATGATCCTAGGGCGGATTGAATCCTTAGGTTCCGCGACGCATGTAACGTACATGGCTATGGATTCCCCAACATATTACTCATCCATTTAAACGGATCGGCGCTGTCAAAAATGATGCTGAAAAACTATCCAATCTATTTAAACGGATTGGGAGTCAGATTAAACGGATCAGCAATAAAATTAAGTGCAAAACTCTTTCTGTGGTGATTAAAAAAAGTAATCAAAGAAAAATTCAACTAACTAAAAAACAATAAACTAAAAGCTACAGCACTTGATGCGTCTTGAAGTCTTCTAGGTGTTCTAAACAGATCGGGACATGTCCGCTTTGACATAGTCTTTGCATGAAAGAGATGAACTCTTTTTAAACTAATTCTTATTCAGAAAAACTATGGTTAGTAGTATCGAATTGTCTTAAATATCATCAAACTGAGAACAATACCTAGCACCTCTTTTTCATCCTTTTTGGCTTTCTTGCCCTAATTGTTACAACCACTTGTGATTCTGACAGTAACTTGATTCTTAGGTTAAAACATAAATAAAATACCAAAATAGTAACTAAAGTGCAAAAAATGATAGCGGTAAAATCTATATGAATTACCTCTATCACATTCCCCCAAGCTTACTCTTGCTCGTCCCGAGCAAGTCACAAGTCTTGATCGTGCAATTCCTATGTCTCGCATCAACTCTCACTTGTGCACCCGCATCCTTCTCACTCTTCAGTCCCTCGCATAAAACATCCGTTCGTCCTTCGGAGTGAAAGGACTCGCTCCCTCTTTAAGACTTCTATTTTAATGGGTGGATATATATATATATATATAGTTCTCTCCATCCAGGGTTCGATCCTCGCATGGGTTACACTCGTGCATGGGCACAGTCACGATTTTTCTAAAGCGCTGATTGCCTTGTCGATTCATGGGGAAGGGTTTCCCCAGTCTTGATCTTCGTCGTGCAGTCAGTGTATTCATGAGTGCGGATGTCACTCTTTCTTTTGTTTTATCGGTGATCTTTTTGTTTTAATGATTGGAGTACTCTTTATTGGATACAAGCTGGTATTTGGGGTCTTCAATATTTCTGGTCACGACGCTACCTTAACTTGGCCAGTTTAGCCCTTCCTACTTCTGTTCGGATGTTACTTTGAATGGTCCACCTCTAACTAATGGTCTCTAAAAGGGTTCCTCCAAATCGCGAGTGACCGGCTTAATTATTTCTTTTTCTTCCCTTCTCCTTAGCCTATTTGGCCACTCGTACCATTAGTCCCCTTTGGACTTGGCGAGATGCGAGCCATCTAGCTTTTCTCTTTCTCCTTTTTTTTTTTCTTTTTACCAGTTCGCCCTCTGTGTTTGTTGTGTGTAAGTCGCGGCCTTCGCTTTTTCTCTTCTTATTTGGCCTCTGTTCGTGACATATTATTCCTCCTTTAGGTGGCGCCAACTTTGATTCTTTTTATTTTTTCGGTTATATTTTTTTTTATCACGGATTCTTCTTCATTTCATTCTATTTGTCTTGCTCGCGCCTACTATCATGACTTAGGTCACTATCCTGATTTTTCTCTTTTCTCCTTGGCTAAGCTGAGCGACCCAAACTTCTTTTTCCACATTCCTCGTGTTGCGGGGCAAGTCACTAGCCTGATTTTTCACTTTTCTCCTTGGCTAAGCTGAGCGACCCAAACTTATCCTTGGCTAAATTGAGTGACTTCTCTCAATCCCTTTGTCTTGCTCATGTCATGTTTGTCATCTCCAGTGACGCGTAACTTGGCGAGTTCGATAATAGCAATCACACTTTGGGACTTGTTCTCTTCCTTACGATTTAGGCCCTTGTAGACTTGTAACTGCGTGGATCTCTCCCACTTTGGTGGTTTGAAAAGGTGTGGTGGATGAATAGTGTAGTGGATTGGTTATCACATATAAATGGATAAAAGGGGTGATGAGGGTTGGTTATCGAGCAGTGGACTAGGGATCACACTCGCAAGGTAGGTTAGGGTTCTCCCAAGGCTAGGCCTCCATAATATCTCTAAGGTCGAGTGAGAGACCTTCTGAAATGGCCCATCGCTCTCATTAGCATACTAACCCTCCTCATCTAAAGTCTCGATAGGTAGTTCGTACGTTAGACCTTTGTGCTTAAAGTCGGAAGTGTGTCTATTCCTGTCCATCTGAGTATATAGTCTACATGAATAAAGGGCCTTGATTCGGTCTACCACCTAAGTTTTAAAAAAAAAATTTATTGTGCAGGCTAAAAATTAAACTAAGATGCAAAGAAAATTAAAAAGAAGAGATTAAAAGATATATAAAGCAAAATGAAATGCATGCAGGTAAACTCCCCCTAAGCTTCAATTGGGCACCGTCATAGCACTTCGCTAGCTAATGATAAAACGAGGAGTATGGTAATTGTTACCGTCACCTAAGAGAAGTCACTAGGCGGCGAACCGCATTGTGGATCAAGGTATTCCCATAGTTGGCTCGCCATTCCTCCATAATTTGTGAGCTGTCGTCGCATCTCCCCCATTTGGTTGTCTATTTGGTCCATACTGTCCTCATTTCGTCTATTGTGTTCTGCACCGCTTCGAAAGCTTCAGCCATCGACGTGGTTTGTGCTTGAAGATTTTCCATCTCGATGAATATCCTCTCAAAATAACCTCCCCAACATGGTGGCACCTGCCACTCAGCTTGCTCCTGAGGTTCTTCTAGCTGCTGGGGCTCTTCCCCTCCTGCATCTTGCACGAGTTCTTGTACTGGAGGTGGTACCTAGTTATCGCGATTGGCAAATCGATCTGGAGTTGCATCGTGGTTTTGAGGATGCCATCATCGTGTGTCAGGAGTGTGTATTCTACTAACTGGTCGATGTTCAGAGGCTCGGTCCCCAATACCAAATCATTATCAATTGGAATGGAGAGGAATGTAACAATGTGAAAACGTGTCGTGGGTGTAATCACGTATTAACAAAATTATTTATAAACTCCATAATTTCAATATTTCGTTTATACGTTGTATTGAGCTAGGGGTCGATCCAAAGAGAGACTAGCCATAAGTAAAAGATATTCACAATCAATTCTCAAAGTGTTAAGGTGTTTTATGTAAATTCCAAGGTTTATCATTCAAGAGCAAGGAAAGTGTGTGATGAAATTGGTGAAGGAAGACAGAACAATTGTAGGAAAATAATAAAAAGAAATAAAATATTTTACTATTTTTAAAAGTTAATAAAGAGGTAGGGAAGTTGTGACGATTTGCATAACATTTAAATCATTAATCACACAATATAACAATTTTAATAGTTCTAGAAACAAGGCTCGACTAATTTACTTCCAAAAATCATTCAATTAATGAACCAAATCTTAAGTTGAACTCTAAATTTCTGTTCCCAAGTTTTTATATAAAATTAATTCAATACCTAATTTAACCAAGCAAATATCTTCCAAGTGTTTAATTGATTAAATTATAACTAAACATAGTCCAATTTTAATCAAGACTAGTTTTCCAATTAGAATCAACTAAATATTCAAGTTTTGAATCAAAATTATCTTTCCAAATAATTTAACTCAAATAATTTAAAGTGTTTTTAAACTAATATTTTTAAACCATAAACATTACACAAATCAAACACAAGATTTTATCATAAAGTTATACAAAAAGTCTTTCCCTACATAAATCTACTCAAACATGCTCACACAAACAATATTTACACACATGTTTGACAATTTATTCATTGAACAAAAGAGAGAATTAAAATAAGGAAAAAGAGAAAAATAAATCAAACCAGAAATGGAAGTTCAAACTACAGTCTTCTTGATCCTTCGAATCTTACTCCTTCTAGAACAAAGTTTCCCTCTTGAAACAAAAAAACTTGGCTCTTTATTGTCTCAATACAAAAAATATTAGGATTTGGACAATCTTTTTTAAGGTCATCCACGAAGAGAGAGAGAGAGAGAGAGAGAGAGAGAGAGAGAGAGGAAGAAGAAGGGTGATATTTATAATAGAGAGTGGTGTAGAGAGATGAGAGGATGATTGATTGGAAAGAATGGATTTGAAACTAAAACCGAGGATTTTTCTTGGGTCCGATTTGGGAGTTGTTTATTAATTCTCTATCTTATTTTCTCCTTTAATTAAAGCAGACTGCCACGTGTAGTTTTCTGATTAGTCTGGTTTTTAGTTAGGATCCGGTTTGGGGGAACTAATCATTTCCCCAAATTTCCTTTTAATTAAATTCCATCCAGCCACCTGTACTACTGAGGTTGGCGGATGTAGAGCTTTCTCATTTTAGATCTGAGAATTGGACTGGGTTTATTCCTGCGTTTTTTAGGTCAAATGGAGAATCCAGTCCCTGCTTGGAGCAGCAAAAAGATTATTTTCTGGTTTGATTTAGGTACTGGATGTATTCTGAGCATAACAGAATGGAGAGTGTAGAAGTTATGGGGTTGTTTGGCTCGTGTGAGGCTGCTAGTGGTCCAGGAAATTGTTTGAATATGTTGGCTTATGCGTGGTCTGTTGGTCAGCACCAGTGCATGATGGTTGGACTTTACTCGAGTCACAGCATGACTCGACTGAACTCCATCATCATTCTTCTCCTTCTAATTTTATAAATTATGATGTTGCTCTGTAAAATTTATCAATACTCGTTTCAGCTTTCTGTCCAACTAGCGAATCAATCTCGCCATTCCTTGCATCTCATGGCCACTTGTTCGTTCAACTCACTTCTCAATCTACTCTTTCTCAAACTAAATCATTCAATTTCTCAGAGCAATATCATGTCTTCCTTTCCGAGGGTCAAGAATCGCAATACATTGACCCTCACCTTCTTCTCCACTTCATCTCATTCTTGGTCTATATCACTTTTACTCCATTTCATGAAATTACAGAACTTTCAACGAACTCAATTGATTCAGTAAAACTCATGTTCTTCAACTTGCAACATCCCTCATTTCTTTTTCTACAATTATTGACCTGAGATGAAAACTCGAGTTATTCTTCCTCCCCTTCACACTTCAATTCAAATAAACTGCTCAAAATCTTCTCCATCTCAACACAAAACTTCAAAGCTTAGAATGACGAGAATACTTGAGAAAGCATCGAACTTTCTTGGTCTCATTATCTGAAAAATCACATAAAAGTGTACTAAGAGGTCTAAAAATGAATTTTATGAATTTTAAATAATTTTAATACATTTTATGTGATGTAAGAGTGAATTTTATATGATAAATATCCTAAAAATATGTAAAAAAATACACATTGCAAGGAAATTGGCAATCTGGGTCACTAGATGGCCGCACTTCAGTGATGCCTTGGGGCCGGAGTTATTAAGCATCTGGATGTGCTCTGCGATCAGCTCGTGAATGTTAGTCACGACACCGGGGGTATTGTAGTGCTCCACAGAGCATCCTCATTTCTCCTGTCGATGGGATCTGTTCATCGTGCTTTGGGAAAATTATCGCCGCTCGGCCTGACAAGTGACCTTCAACATAAAGTTCCAAATTTTATCGAGACAGAATTGGGGTATTCGGTATTTCTAGCCGCGACGTTACCCCAACTTGACCAATTTAGCCCTTCCTATTTTTGTTCGGATATTACTTTGAAGGGTTCACCTCCAACTAATTATCTCTAAAAAGGTTCCTCTGAATCGCTAGTGACCGGCTTAATTTTTCATTTTTCTTCCTTCTTCTTTAGCCTATTTGGTTGCTCGTACCATTAGTGCTCCTTAACTTGGCGAGCTACGAGCCATCTAGCTTTTCTCCTTCTCTTTGGCTTTTTCTTTCTAGCAACTTACCCTCTGGGTTAGTTGGGTGTAAGTCGCGGTGGTTGCGTCTTCTTCTTTGTCTTTTGTTCATGACTTGTATTATTCTTCCTCTAGGTTGTTCATGACTTGTGTAACTCTGATTTTTTTTGTTTTTTCAATCATTTTTTTCGATAAGAAAAGAAAAGATTTCATTTTGATTAAAATATTTAATCCGTTGACCTTGATTGGCTATTGAAAATATTTAATTCCAGTCTAGCGTAACGTATGAGATTTAATTATTATTATTATTATTATTATTATTATTATTATTATTATTATTATTATTATTATTATTATTATTATTATTATTATTATTATTATTATTATTATTATTATTATTATTATTATTATTATTATGTGTTATTATATATGGTAAGATTATAAGCATCAATATCGGTACTAGAAGATGCCGAGCACAGCAGCATGACCTTGTAAGCCAAGCTTAGTACTAGAAGATATATATATATCGTGTAACAAAGGGATACAATGCATGAACATAAATTAGGTTTGATCGAATCATCTATACTTGCTTAATTTGTGTAATCATGACGTCTTGCTAGAGGCCGCTCATGATTTATAATTTGTTGTATTATTGCCAACATTAAGTAAACCTACAGGGTCACACACAAAAAATAACTATTGAGACGTACACAGAAAAATCATAACTTATGTGATAAATTGTATGAAGAGCTACATAGTCAAGTGACACATCCAATCCTACATCTTATATGATAAGATGTGTTGCATATATGGTTACATAGTTATAATGCACATAGGATATGAAACTTATGGACTATATAGGCACAAGAGACACCCAAGTAGAATATAAAAAAAGAAGGCATATTATTTTCGTCCAACTTTTGTGAGACAAAAGGAGAGAAAAATCCGAAAATTATTCTCTTGTTATTTTCTGTGAGAGAAATGAAGAATGAATACTAGCATATATCGTTCTTTATCAGTTCAAAGGGATTGTTCGTGTGGATACCGGTAGAGGACGAAGCGAAGTGCGGCGTCTTTGTGATTCGGGTTGTAACCGTGGTTTGTTTGGAGAATCGGTTTGTTTGGAGAATCGGTTTGCTTGGTGAATCGGTTCGTTGGAGATCGCTTGGAGATCGGTTTGTGAGACCGGTTAGGTTAAACATACAAATGATCGGTTTGGAAATCAGTTTGGAATCGGGCAAAGAAAAGCGTCAACCAAATTCGCTTCCGATCATCACGGATTAAGCATAATCCAAAGGTACAAAGTTATGAACTTTTCTTTGATTTAATTGTAATTCACGGATCCTTCTTTTGGGTTTCGAATTCGATTTTGTTTTGTTTCTATTTTTCCGCTGCGTTATGAATGGTAGAAACCCAACAGTGGCATCAGAGCCAAGTGAATTCCAATTAAATTAAGACGGATAAACCATTTTCAAAATATTTCTTTTGATTTTGAGGCGTTATTTTTCAATTGTTGAATTTTCGTTATGAACTGTTGCGATTTCATGAAAGGATGTGGCTTCATGAAAGGGTGCATGTGATGTATCTTGATCATGAATGGTTGCAATTTCATGAAAGGATGCGACTTCTGAAAGGATGCATATGATATATCTTGATCATGAACAATTGCGATTTCATGAAAGGATGCGACTTCATGAAAGGGTGCATACGATGTATCTTAATCATGAACGGTTGTGATTTCCCTTAAAGGATGCGACTTCATGAAAGGGTGCATGTGATGTATCTTGATCATGAAAGATTGCGACTTGATTGAAAGGATGCGACTTCATGAAAGGGTGCATGTGATGTATCTTGATCATGAAAGGTTGTGACTTGATTGAAAGGGTGCCTTAGGTATGTCATAAAGGGATGCATGTGATGTATCATAACCTTCGGATGGGTGTCTAAATTTTATGAAAAAGTGCGAAACTACGTATATGGTACACTAAATAAATTTCAAAAAGATGTATTCAACACATCAAGTTTTTAAAGAAATTTTGAGATTCGGCACTATATGAAATAAAATTTCTTCAGGGGCGCTGCACCTTGACCCCGTTTTTCTTCGGGGGCCCCCATTTTTCGGGACAGCGCTCCGAACCCCGCACTCACGCATAGATTAATTATAGACCCCGAATTTCATATTTCGTAAAATGGTTTAAAGTACAACATATTTCGTAAAATGGTTTAAAGTACAACATAATGCATATAACATGGCCTATTAGATACGTGATGAATGGTTGTGATTTGTGTGTGATGATGTGATATATGTAATATATGTATGTATGTAATAACGGGCATGGTTCCGTTCTTGGTTGATGTGATGTAATTTATTTTGATGTTTAATTGTGACGGGCATGGTTCCGTTCATTTTATATATAATATAACTACCATGTTCATACACATCATGGAGATGAAGGAGTTCACCGTCCACCTCATACACATCATTGAGATGAAGGAGTTCATCAATTCCTTGTGGTTGAATGTATCTTAGGAAATAATCTTAATGATTGGCTCATTTAGATCATCAAGGTCATGTTATATCATATCATATTTATTTTATCTGTGCATGTGATGAAATACATGATAAAATAAAATAACTAAAATAAAAAGGTTAAACAATCCCTCATATAATGTTAAATCATAGAAATGCCTCCCATGTATCTATACTTATCATCCCTTCGATCATGCAAAATTTGGGTATGCCAAAGCATAGTGAATTAGCATAATCTTAGGGTGATAAGAAGCGAGAAATGGTGATTCTCGATATTTAGACATGGTTAGATTCAACTGAACTATCGAGTCAGACTTGGGTTCGAGACATATGATAGGATGCATATGCTGAGCATATGATGCTCATCCTATGGATTAAACAAGAGTTGTATGAGATACAATTGGAAATGTTCCTACCTAAATAATTAGGTTCTAGGCGATGAGCCAAATCTCACTTGGAACTTGATGAAATATGGATCTTGGTCCACTATGAAATTTAAAGTTAAAATTTCCGAATCAATACATTTGAGGGTTATTGATTTGAATAAAATAGTGGGAGTTAAAATTATATAAAAATATCTCAAATCACATATTAATATAAACATGTATTTAATTCTGTGTAGAAAATGCCAACAAACAACACATCAACTTTAACATTGCGATCCGTCCTTGAGAAGGACAAGCTCAATGGAAAAAACTTCCTCGACTGGCATCGAAATTTGAGAATTGTTCTCAAACAAGAAAGGAAAAACTATGTCCTTGAAAGGCCCATTCCTGACCAGCCCGCTAATGATGTTGATCAAGAAGTAATAGATACTTATGCCAAGCATAAAAGTGACTCTAATGATGTGATATGTCTCATTTTAGCCACCATGGATGCCGATCTTCAAAAGCAGTTTGAAAATTTAGAGGCATTTCCAATGTTGGCACAGCTCAAGTAAATATTCCAAGAACAAGCTAGAAATGAGAGGTATAATGCACATTGTGCATTAACAAGTTGTAAGATGGTTCCCAACTCCTCGGTGAGTGCTCATATTCTGAAAATGAAGGGGTGCCTTGATCAACTTGAGAAACTAGGGGCAAAGGTTGGCAATAAGATGGCTACCGATTTGATCCTTAGGTCTCTTCCTCCGAATTTCAAGCCATTTATAATGAACTATAATATGCATAACATGGACAAGAGTCTCATGGAGTTGCACGGCACGCTGAAGAACTTCGAGGGGACTATGAAGACAAATGTTGTCAATGATGTTCTCTTGGTTCAGAAAGGCAAGGGTCAGAACAGAAAAGTCAAGGGAAAAGGGAAGGGCAAGGTGTTGTTCGAACTTAAGAGCAAGAAATCCAAGGGGGTGTTTGTTTCTTCTGCAACAAACCAGGCCATTGGAAAAGAAATTGCCAGGCCTACTTGGAGGATCTAAAGAAGAAGAAGAAGAAGAGTAGTGAGACTACTACTTCAGGTATTAACATTATTGAAATTAATTTATCTACTTCCTCATCTTGGGTATTAGATACCGAATGCGGTACTCACATTTGTAATAATCTGCAGGGGCTGCAAAGGAGTAGAAGATTAGCGAAATTTGAAGTTGACATGTGGGTGGGAAATGGAGCAAGAGTTGCTGCATTAGCCGTGGGCATTTATTTATTATTTTTACCTTCTGAACTTGTAATAAATTTAAATAATTGCTACTACGTACCTGCTGTGAACAGGAATATTGTATCTGTGTCGAGATTGGTTTGGATGGTTTTAAGTTTGTTATTGAGAATAATAACTTTATCATAAGTAAAGAAAACATTTTCTATGCGAATGGTCAATTAGAAAATGGTCTTTATGTTTTAAATCTTGATCATGAACATTACAAGTCTATCTATAGCATTAATACAAAGAGATTTAAATCTAATGATTTGAATCCGACATATTTCTTGCATTGTCGTATAGGACACATAAATAAGAAACGCATTTCTAAACTCCGCCAATATGGACTTTTAGACTCATTTGATTTAGAATCATTTGAGACGTGTGAATCTTGTTTATTAGGTAAGATGACAAAGGCTCCTTTCACAAAGAGAGGTGAGAGGGCAAGTGAGTTATTGGATCTCATACATATAGATGTATGCGGACCAATGAGCACACCAGCTAGAGGTGGTTTTCGATACTCCATTACTTTTACTGATGACTTAAGTAGATATGGATATGTTTAATTAATGAAACATAAATATGAATCTTTTGAATTGTTCAAAATTTTCAAGAGTGAAGTAGAAAACCAGCTAGGTAAGAAAATAAAAGCACTTCGGTCAGATCGAGGTGGCGAATATTTAAGCCTAGAGTTTGACGATCATCTTAAAGATTGTGGAATTGTTTCACAACTTACTCCCCCTGGAACACCTCAATGGAATGGTGTCTCGGAAAGGAGAAACTGAACTTTATTAGATATGGTTCGGTCTATGATGAGTCAAACAGATCTTCCGATATCCTTTTGGGGTTATGCCATTGAGATTGCCGCGTTTATACTAAACAGAATTCCATCAAAAGTTGTTCAAAAGACTCCATATGAGATATGGACTGGGAGGAGTGCCGCATTGTCTTTTCTAAAGATTAGGGGTTGTGAAGCTTATGTGAAGCGTCAAATTTCTGACAAGTTAACACCGAAATCTGATAAATGCTTATTTGTGGGATATCCTAAAGAAACTAAAGGATATTACTTTTACAACCCATCCGAGAACAAAGTGTTTGTTGCTCGAAATGGTATCTTTTTGGAAAGAGAATTTATTTCTAATGGAACTGGTGGGAATAAAGTACACCTTGAAGAAATTCAAGATCCACTAATTAGCAATGAATAGCCATTGGAAGATCCACTAGTCTCTTCAAGAATTGACGAGTCCGGTCTTGAAACACAAGATGCTCCTCGTGGATCTGGTAGAGTTCGTGATGAGCCCGAGAGATATGGATTTCTCGTGACTGATGATAAAAATGTGGCACTCATAGATGATGAATCCACATCTTACCAAGAAGCTATGAAAGATCGTGATTCTCATAAATGGTTAGAAGCCATGAAAACTAAGATGCAGTCCATGTACGATAATCAAGTTTGGAACCTAATTGATTCACCTGAAGGTTCTAAAACCATTGGGTGTAAATGGGTTGTCAAAAGGAAAACTGACATGGACAGAAATGTGCATACCTATAAAGTGAGACTTGTTGCGAAAGGTTTCCGACAAACTCATGGTATAGACTATGACAAAACTTTCTCACCAGTTGTCATGCTTAAATCGATTAGAATTCTGCTTGCCATAGCTGCATATTATGACTATGAGATATGGCAAATGGATGTCAAAACAGTTTTTCTTAATGGAAATTTACTCGAGGATGTGTATATGACACAACCCGAGGGTTTTGTAGATCCTAAGAATTCTGGGAAGGTTTGCAAATTGTAGAGATCCATTTACGAATGTTTTACTAATAATGAATAAGAGTTATTAAGTCATTAACGTAAGTATATGTTGGAGACAATATACTGGATTGACCCACCGTGAGAATACTACATGGTTCGTGTCATTAGTTATTCTCAGTAAAGAATGTATCTGTAATCCTTAGATTTGAGATTATCTCAGTTTCCTACATGAGAAATTTTATACTTTAATATAATCTAACATCGTCTTTAACCGGGTGGTCATAAAGATTGTAATTAGGTATATAATGAATTATGCGGAGGAAAGAGTTTAATTAAGATAGGATTTGTTCCTCTCATAAATTGAGAGAGATTTCTTTAGGCCTCTTGATGATTTGATTGAAGAAACGCACGGCCGTGCTCGAGTGAATTAATAAGGAGTTATTAATGTCATTTCATGTTCAATCAAATTCGGTGTCAACAAATATTTATTGACCAACGTAAGGTTGACACATACCATGCCTTATGGGCGATATAGATATCACGTAACAAAGGGATACAATGCATGAACATAAATTAGGTTTGATCGAATCATCTATACTTCCTTAATTTGGGTAATCACGATGTCTTGCTAGAGGCCACTCATGATTTATAATCCGTTGTGATTATTGCCAACATTAAGTAAACTAGGGTCACACACAAAGAACAACTATTGAGACGTACATAGAAAAATCATAACTTATGTAATAAGTTGTATGAAGAGCTACATAGTCAAGTGACACATCCAATCCTACATCTTATATGATAAGATGTGTTGCATATATGGTTACATAGGTACCATGCACATAGGATATGAAACTTATGGACTATATAAGCACAAGAGACACCCCAAGTAGAATATAAAAAAAGAAGGAATATTATTTTTGTCCAACTTTTGTGAGACAAAAGGAGGGAAAAATCTGAAAATTATTCTCTTGTTATTTTCTGTGAGAGAAATGAAGAATGAATACTAGCATATATCGTTCTTTATCCGTTCAAAGGGGTTGTTCGTGTGGATACCGGTAGAGGACGAAGCGAAGTGCGGCGTTTTTGTATTTCGGGTTGAAACCGTAGTTTGTTTGGAGAATGGGTTCGTTTGGAGATCGCTTGGAGATCGGTTTGTGAAACCGGTTAGGCGAAACATACAAAGGATCGGTTTGGAATCGGGCAAAGAAAATCGTCAACCAAATTCGCTTTCAATCATCACGGATTAAGCGTAATCCGAAGGTACAAAGTTATGAACTTTTCTTTGATTTAATTGTAATTCATGGATCCTTTTTGTGGATTTCGAATTCGATTTTGTTTTGTTTTTATTTTTCGCTGCGTTATGAATGGTAGAAACCCAACAAACACTTCGAGCAGAACTCGAGGCGATGAAAATGAAGGAGTCGGAGGGAGTCTCCGACTATATTATTAGAGTTCTTACCGTTGCTAATCAAATCAAGAGGAATGGTGAGACTCTAAGTGACAGGCGAATTATGGTCTTCGGTCTTTGACCGATGAATTTGAAAATGTTGTGTGTGCGTGTGTGATTGAGATTTGAGGTGTACAAAGATATGGACAACATGGCAATAGATGAGTTGACGGGTTCATGGCGAGAAAAAAAGAAGCAAGAGAAGCTGGAGGAAGCACTTCAAGCGAAGGTGTCAATATCCGGTGACAAGAAGAATAAAGGCCAACAATGGCATGATTGAGGGTGTGGTCGTGGCTATAGTCGTGGTCATGAACGCAATGAAGAGAAAAATTGGGAGGAATGAGCTTTAAATTTTCATGACAGTTGCGGACGAGATAGAAGGGGCAAATTTAACAAATCCGATAAAATATGTTACAAATATAACAAGTGTGGCCACTGTGAGGCGGGGTGTAAAAAAGATGTGAATTGCTACAATTCTGACAAAATCGGACGCTAGTAATCATATGTGCGGTTACAAAATTATGTTTGTCGAGATGGATGACAATGTGAACAGGAATGTGTCTTTTGGTAATGCATCAAAAGTGAAGGTGAAAGGTGAAGAAAATTTTTTAGTTCAATTAAAACATGGTAGTTAATGGTGTATCTCCAACTTGTATTATGTCCCGGATATGAGAAGTAATATTTTGAGTTTCGACAATTATTGGAGAAGGGATATTCCGTTTACATGACGGATAAAATCCACTACTTCCGCGTAATGACTATCCAACAAATTTTGTGAAGGTTGTGTGTTCGGCAAACACCTTCCGAAATAGTTAACCGCTAGAGTTGGTACATGCCGATATTTGTAGGCCCATCAAACCGGTGTCGTTGGGTGAGTGTTGTTATTTTATTACTTTTATTGAATATGGGATTATTTTATCAAAGAAAAATCCGAGACTTTTGGTGTCTTCAGGAAATTTAAGGCACTTGTTGAGAAAGAAAGTGGCAATTTCATCAAGGCATTATGATCGGATCGAGACTGGCGTAAGGCGTAATTTTACTGCACCTACTCAGCTCAACAAAATGATGTAGTGGACGGATAAAACGAACCATTCTAGTCATGGTTCCATGTATGCTCTGGGCCGAAACGGTGAATTGTGCGGTTTATTGCGAAACTGATGTTCAACGCTGAGCGTGGAGGAAATGACTCTGGATGAGACTTGGTGTAATCAAAAACCCTCAGTGTCTCATTTTAAGGGATTCAGAAGTGCTGTTTATGCTTATATTCCGGATTAATAACGCGTCAATCTTAATGATGAAATTGTGAAGCTTATCTTCGTCGATTATGATAGTAAATCCAAGACGTAGAAATATTATGATCCGGTTAACAAGAACGGTACATATGAGTCGTGATGTGCATGGAGATGAAGAAAATATATGATGTTAGAATACGCAAATGGCGGTTCTGCATGTAGAAGAAGAGGAGGAAGAGAAAGTCATGGCGCCAATGGATCCGACATCGCCACCATCTTCATCAACAACCATGTCCCCATCCTTACCCGATGACATGATGAGGCAAAATCAAAGAGCTTAGGAGTTTGCATGATTTGTACGAGATGACAAGCGAGTCTTGTGGAGAAAAGTTACAAGTAACAAGAAGGCGTGGATTATGACGAGATATTTGCTCCGGTGGCTCGAATGGAGACAGTGCGACTTCCCATTTCGTTGGTGGCTCAATCGAGATGGGATAATTATCAAATGGTTGTTAACTCAACATTGTTGAATGTCATTCTTGAAGAAGAGGTATATATTGAGCAACCTCCCGGTTATCTAAAAGCGGGAAAAGAAAATGAAGTGTTAAAATTGAAGAAGTCGTTATATGGGTTGAACCAAGTGCATAGAGCATGTAACACAAGAATTGACACGTATTTTAAGAAGTGTGGGTTTCAGCAATGCTCTTTTGAACACGCATTATATGTGAAGATACAAAAAAAGATATTTTATTTGTGGCTTTATATGTGGATGATTTAATTTGTACGGGTAATAATCGTCATTTGGTTGATGATTTTAAAAAAGCAACGACACGAAAATTCAAAATGACCGATTTAGGGGCTTATGTCATGTTTTCTCGGTCCTGAAGTGAAGCAAGGCAATGATGGTTTTTTTGTTTCCCAAGAAGCTTAAGCAAAAGAAATTCTTTGAAGGTTTAAAATGAGGATTGCAATCCGGTTAATACACCGGTAGAAAGTAGCATGAAATTATCCCATTTCGATGAAGGCAAGGCGATTGATGCAAGGTTATACAAGAGTTTAGTTGAAAACTTGCGGTATACACATTTTACAAAACTGCAAAGTCAATATCTGTATACGCTAAAAGTGACAGACTACTGTCACAGCCACACCAGAATACGAGGTTTATTGTCCCTTTGCCCCTTTTAGATATCTAAATATCTGTTTAATTGCATTTAGGTATGAAATTTTGGGGTTTGCTTGAAATCGGGAACACACACAGCAAATATAATATCAGGTCTACTAGCCGTTAAATATAGTAAACTTTCGATCATACCTCGATATCTGAAAATATCTATTGATTGACCTGATCATCGGCGTCGAGTTTTATATCTTTCACCATTGGCGTATCACTTGTCTTTCCTTAGTCTATACTGAATCTTTTGAGTGATTCACGCACGTATATTTCGTCATCAACGGTTTGCTTGATTTGCAATCCAAGGAAGAAGTTTAACTCGCCCATCATACTTATCTCAAATTCGTTACGTATCAAAACAGAAAATTTTATCAGCAAGTGCCGCATCACTAGATCCAAATATAATATCATCAACATAAATTTGAACCAATAAAATTGAATCTCCCATTTTCTTTGTAAAGAGTGTGGTATCGCTATTCCCTTGTTGAACCTATACATCAATTATGTATTTAGTACATTTGTTAAATGATATTTATATTGATCATAAGGCATGGTTTTATGTCATCCTTATTATGATCAATTCTCTTTCCTGAATTATAATTAGACTGAATAAATTTAAAGACATTAATAACACATGTTAATTCTTTCATACATGGCCGTGTGTTTTCCTTCAGCCTCGATTTATCAGGGGAACCAGAGATATCTCTCTCATATCCGAGAGTAACAAATTCCATCTTGATCATTCATATTCTAACTCATGGTTTACTAAATACCTGAGAGGGTTGAGCCCGTAGGTACGGATTTCCCAACAGTGGCATCAAAGCGTTCGTTAAGGAAATAATCGTCGATTATATTTAAAATTTATAAAATTATAGTATAATAAATTTTAGGGTTTTGAAAATATTATTTCAAAACATCATGGAAGTAGTTTCTAGGAATAAAATATTGGATATTATGATTTTCTAGAGTTTCGAAAAATAGTTTTTCAGTATCTATTTTGGAAACGGAATTAAAATAAAAAGAAACAGAATTTCAACGTTATTCCAATCCGAATGGAATAGTTCTGTTCAGAACGGAATAAGCAGAATTTCTGTTAGAGATTGTCAGCACTGATTCTGTTCAGAACGGAATGGTTCCGTTCCGAACGGAATAAGGTTGATTTTGCAAGAAACCCTAATATTTATTATACATGGAATTTGAATATATAAATATGGTATGAGTCTTAGATCTGTGATTGTTCTGTGATGTAATCTTGTGTGTGAATGCTTATAATTTTACTTAATATCTATTACAACTAGTGAATTGTCCAAAATTATAATTATGGCAACCTGTGAGTTGTCCAAAGTTGTAAATTACTTTTTCTAGCAATAGGATAGTTGTTAGAAAAGATATTATATATCAAGACTACAAGACAAAGATCTTGGCTCAATCTTCAGAAGATAGCATTGGATCTTCGCACGCACAACGAAGGATTCGTTGAAGATTACAGCTACAATCTAGAGATAGATCTAGGATTAGGAATCTCATGATCGCTCGTGAGTAATAGGCTCATACTATATTTAACTTATTTATGTGATGTTTATAGTTATAAATCTAAAACAAAATCTTTCAGAATATTAAGTAAAGAAGTGTCTCCCATGTCACTGAACCCCTCGTTATTATCATAACTTTTCACATGGGTCATGCCAAAGCTGAGTGTGTGGAAAATTAATCTTAAGATGAGGGTATGAGGGAAATGGCGTTCAGCATAGGTCATGCCAAAGCTGAGTGTGTTGGATTCTATTTCGCCGATAATCATGCATGGTTAAACTTAACTGAGGAAGCAAGTCGGACTTGGCCTCAGGGCATAAGATGGGATAATACACCGGGCATATGATGCTCATTCAGGCTAGAGTTATATATAATACAATTAGAAGTGTTCCTACCTAAATAGTTGAGTATTGAGGGTTGTGCCAAAGCGCACTTAATACTCAATGAAATATGGATCTTGACTCACTATGAAACCTCATTTAATTGAAGTTTCTAAACCAATACTACTGAAGGTGTTTGATTTGAAGAAAATAGTGGGAGTATAATATATGAACCAAAATTAGGATAACTCTAATTTTAAATAATAAACTTTAAATTGCATATTAAACTTGTAGAATGGATTCAAAATTTACGAACTTGCGATATGTACTCGAGAAGGATAAGCTCAATGGCAAACTTCCCTGAATGGTTCAAGACTCTGAGAATTGTTCTCATGAGTGAAGGAAAGTTGTACGACCTTGAGACACCCATCCGAAATCCATCACCTTTGTCCGCTTCTAGAGTCGATCAAGACACTTATCATAAGTGTATTGATGATTCTGATGAAGTAGCCTGGATGATGTTAGTAGGAATGAAACCTAAGCTTCGGAAGCAGACAGGTTTTATGGATGCCTATGATATGATCAAGGCGCTTAAGGAAATATTCCGAAAGCAGGCCAGTATTCAGCGCTACAAGGTCACAAAGTTACTAATCAAGAGCAAGATGGGTCAGGGCTCCTCTGTGGATATGTGTTCAAGATGAGAAGCCAGATTGATTACTTAGAGAGACTTGGTTCGCTTATTCCAAGGAATTTCGCGGTTGACATGATTTTTGGCTCGCTTCCTCCGAGCTTTGATTTGTTCATTACTGAATATCATAAGCGTCGGATGGAGATGAAAATCACGAAATTGCATAAGATGCTTAAACATGCAGAAAAGGACTAAGAGGCAAAAGTCGTCATTGATGACCTCAAGATTGAAAGGGAAAGGGAATTGAATAGACAAGCCGCATGGGAGAGCTGGATCAACAGTGAAGGTAAAGTGTTGCCTAAATGTGAGGAATCCGAAGAAGTGATTGCATGTTATATGCGTGATCACTAGAGAAGAGGATGTAAGATATGTCAAGAAGAAGAATCAATGGCTGCCATTTCAGGTATTCCTCTTCCTAAATCTCTACTTGGATATTGGATATCTATTATAATTCTCACGTTTTAAATGTGCAGGATATTACTCAGAAGTAGAAGATTAGCTAGAGGAGAAGTGGGGAATGAAGCAAGAGTTGTTATATTAGCTCTAGGATTTTATTGACTTAGCCATTGTGGACTTGTAATGAAATAAATGCTATTTCTACATTAGTTGTTTAAAGTGGTTATAAAATTTATTATTTGGAATAATAAAATTTTCCTAGATTTGTCTATTTGAAATGTTCACTTAGAAAAATAATCTTTATATGCTAAATAATAAGTCCATTGATTCCATACTTCTAGCAATGTCATCTAAGTCACAAAATGAGAATCGCATTTCTAAACTCCACCCTATGTGGAACGTTAGACTCATTGGATCTAGGATCAATTGAGACGTGCGAATTTTATTTATTGAACAAGATGACAAGAATGGGCAACCATCACAGACTTGATGGGTTAACTTGTTGAGACTCATGCATATAGATGCACGAGAGACAACGAGCAAGCCGGCTAGAAATAGGAATATCAAAATTTCATATTAAAGTGTTTCAAGTAAAAGGTTTACTTAATGAAACACAAAATGTTTGAAATGTTCAAATCATTTAAGAATGAAATTTGATATCACCTTGACAAGATAATAAGAGCACTTCAATCAAATTGAAGTGGCAAGTATTTGAGCCAATAGTTTGACAATTATATTAGAAATTGTGAAAAGGGTTTCACAATTAATTCTATATGCAGCACCCCTTGATATGCACATAAAGAAGAAGATGAAACTTATTGGATAAGATTTAGTCTATGCCTCCAAGATTCTTATAAGTTAATAGTTTTATATATATATACTAAACACTCAATATCATAAGGTTCAAAATGACACCATATGTGATATGGGTTGGGACAGTCCCAATATGTCTTTAAAGATTGAAGTACGACTCGTGTCAAAAGGTTGACGGTGTCAACACAGCAATCTTATAAATATTTGTAGAATATCAATTTGATATTGTTTTACATCCATTACGAGTTCAAATTGTTTGCTACTCGAAATTTAGATTTCTTTAAAAGAGATCTCATCTCCTAAAGAAGCAGTGGGAGTGTAATACATCTCGAAAGGTTCGTAGTCCACATACTAGAGATGAACGTTTAATGAGGCTATCAAGTAGTTGATAAGCATATACTTGAAACATAAGGTCCTCCTCACATACCTGGTAGACATCAGGCCGAGAGATATGATTTCTCATAAAAGGTGCTCATAGAGGATGAGTCGATTTTCTACCGAGGAGACTATGAAGAGTCAATATTCTCAAAATGGTTGGAACATGAGAACTGAGATGCAACAAATGTACAAACAGTCAAGTTGGGAACTTAACTGGATTATCTAATGGCTTGATGACCATTGCATAAAGTACATGGTTAACCTATAAATAGCAAAGAAAGTTGTTATAGTATGTGCTATAGTAAAAGACTTTCTCACTTGTTGCTATTTCGAATTCAAACTTACATAGCACAATGCGATTGTGAATGATGAAAAAAGAATATAAAACTCACATTCCTTTATAGGAACTTTACCGTGGATGTTCGATACATAGAAAGAGTTTTATGATCCCAAGAATTCTAGATAGGTTACATGCCTCGAATTCATGAATAAAGCAAGCATCTCAGGATGAATTTATTTGACAAAGTAAATTGAAGAATTTGACTTTATCAAAATAGATATGACAATCTTGATTTCAAGAAATTCAGTGGGAGTATGACAGTCTTCATGTATTACAAACAATGAACTTACACCATCCTAATAGTTGGGAGTTGAAGTCTATGTAGACTTATGGTTGTAAGATAAAGTACATTGGTAAAATATTAAAAGAATTCAATACGCAAGAAATGTTCTTGCTTACGGTGGTCATATGAATGATGAAAGATATACGAATGAGATTCTATGCCTTCAGCCATATATTGAAGTGTTCAATATGCGAGAGAGAGTTCTTGCTTATGGCATTCACATGAAAAATACAAGGATATAAGAATTAGATTATATACCTTCGACCATATATTGAATATTCAATATGCAAGAAAGATTTCTTGTTTTTGGCACTAATATGAACAATGAAAGGCACATGAATTGGATTCCATACTTTCAACAATATATTGAAGGAGTTCAATATGCAAGAAATAATTCTTACATATGATGTTCATATAATTAAGACATATGCTTATCATCCGTTTATTAAAAGATTCAATGTACAAGAAACAGTTCTTGTTAACAGGATGAATAATATTCTTCAAGCCATACAATGTACGTGCAATATGCTTCGAGCATAAGAGAGCAAATGATAGTCATTTGATAACTAGAATAAATATCTAAGTTCTTATGAAGAACTAAAATATCCCGTTCTATGAGGAGCTAAGTAATGGTAAGATATTACATTTTCCTAACATAGATCATTATTGCAATTCGTTTATTTTGAACACAGTAATTTAGAAAGAGTTCCAAACAAGATACTGTAACTGAAACAAAATCATATTGTCACTTTAGAAGCGGACAACATGTATGCTTAAATCAAAACTTGATCTTGGAACTAGGAGTAGTCCTGAGTGCTCTTAAAGTCTGACGATCTATGTTGTGAACAAAGAATCATTCAGAATAGAGCAACAAGAATACAAGTACTTGTTTCAGAAGTTCTCGACTAATGTAGAGATCAATGATAGACATTACAAGTTTGTAATGTAAATTTCTTTAATCTAATACGCATATATTTTTCGCTAGTAGAACATGAAGGTCATGTTGCCTAATGAGCATTAGGTGCTTAGGATTGGCCTAGTGCAAGTGGGAGACTAAAGAAATTATGCCCTAGGCCAAAGTATTGGACTAGAGATTATATTATGAGAAACACGTTTATTCAGTTCATATAAGAATGGGTGTACGGGTGACTAGATATTATATTAGATCGACCATGAATGACACTTCGGGTTCACAACATCAAAATACGTGATTCTGATAGTAGAACTGTGAGCCAACGAATGACATTCTAAACTGTCATTGGTGATATGTAGGATGTTTATAGAAATAAACATACTTCAGGAATGAAGCTACATGTCCACACTAATATATTGGCAGACTGGATTATCATGTTCTGCTGATCATGGACATAGGAATGTCTAGTCTGGAATATAGGTACGTGTTAGAGAACACGTACTGGACTGACCACACTATGAGAATATGTATGGTATATGTCATTAGTGATTCTCATATGAATAGTATCCTTGTTCCTACGACTTGAGGTCACCATGGATTCTCGTATATGAAACTGCATACTTTAATATGATTCTATGTCATCCATAATGGGATGATCATTAGGGTCATCATTAGGTATGCATTGAATCATGATGGGGAATGTGAGTGGCCAAGATGAGATTTGTTCCTCTCGTCAAGAGGGAGATATTGAAAGGAAACGCGTATTCTCAGATGCACAGCGAAATAAATTTTTTACCCGTTTCCTAACTGAGGATCCGTATAATATCAATCAAATAAGAAAATAAATCTTATTTATACTTCAGATTCTGCTAATCTGGTTAGTATGGCTTCATGATTTGTCTTCGAACGATCTACCTGAGTCTCTTGCGGATCTGATCACGAAACGCGCTACGACTCCGGCACAGCCCTCTACACGTATCCACACGCGAACTGCTCTCGTTGGCGGAGAAATCGAGATTACTAGATCCGGTTTCTCTTTCTCAAATGGCGGTTTGGGCATGGTCCGAATCTTCTTACCTAATCAGACGAACCCTTCATCTATTTATAGTATATAATGCTCACACCTCTTCACATTCCTTTGATTTTCTGTGTCCAACTGAGTTAGTTCTGTTTGTGTGCGACCCTGTAGGTTCATTTAATGTTGGCAATAAACTTTATGTTTATAAATCATAAGTAGCCTCTAGTATGACGTTATGATTACCCTAATTAAATGAATGATACGTGATCATAACCTATACATCAATTATGTATTTAGTCCCTTTGTTAAACAATATTATTGATCATAAAGCATGATTTTATATCATCCTTATTATGATCAATTATCTTTCCTGAATTATAATTAGACTTGATAAATTTAAAGACATGAACAACACATGTTAATTCTTTTGTACACGGCCGTGTGTTTTCTTTCAGCCTCAATTTATCAGAGGGCCCAGCGATATCTCTCTCGTGTCCGAGAGTTACAAATTATATCTTGATCATTCACATTCTAACTCATAGTTTACTAAATTCCTGATCATAGCTTTTATAATTATCCGTTTGAAGACAACATTTGACTATGTCAAAGTATGAAGATATACATCCAAGAATCTATGATGACCTCAAGTAAAAGGACTACTCATACATTAGATGATGAGAAAATACTAATGACATATACCATGTATATTCTCATAGTGGGTCATTCCAATATATATTTATGTTAATGAATTGATATCCAATATCCATGATCAGTAAAACGTGATCATCATCCAACCAACACACAAGTATCTTATATATGATTTGAGATTTTCAAATATGTTTGTCTTACAAACATCACATATATGACTACGGATAATTTAGAATTGTATTCACTTTGCTTTACTATTTTACTATCAGAATCATATATTCTGATGACATATAACAGACATACATATTCATGGTTAATTAATAATCTAACAACATTTACGCACAATTATTATATGAAAAAAGTTTATGAGATAAAACATCTAATACAAAAATACAATGTCTTGATACATAATCTGTTTCTCACATGGCAAAACAGTTTGGCCTAGGGCATTATAACTTTCGGATATCTCTGGGCCCCCTAATGAACTAGTATGAAGGAAATGCATGGCCATGCTCAAAATGAATTAACATGTGTTGTTAGTATCATTTTGTATTGTTAATAACATTTTGTATTTACTCAGCCTAATTCTCGATCAGGAAAGAGATCTTGATGAAACTCAATGATGACATACTTCCATGCCTAGTGATCAAGACATATATCATAGAACAAAAGGAATAAGCAAACATCTATTCAGATAGATTTATGATCGTTGATCATTTCATTTAACATGGGTAGTCATGACATCAGTCTAGAGGTTACTCATGACTTACGATCTTTAGAAGATCGTTGCCAGCGTTAAATGGAACCTACACAGTCACACAATGAACTCCATTCATACGGGATGAAAATACCTCAAAATAATTATACATGTGATGTATAAATTGGTGAATGAAATAATAAATTATTAGATAATTGATTGTGCAAAACAGCACTATTCTATTCAGAACAGAAAAGTTCCGTTCTAAACGGAATAGATATGGTAATTGCGCTTCATTGACTGTCAAGGTTTTATACATGAAAACCCCTATTCCGTTCGGAACGGAATAGGGGAAAAATTAGGGTTCTAGTTATGGTAACTGAGCAATCGTTCGCCTCTCTCTCTAGTATAAATAGAAGGGCAGTCCCTCTCTATTTTAAAGATAATTCTCAAAGCCTTAGAGGCCGTCGTAATACAGAAATAGAGAGAGTTTTGTGAGGTATTTTCGGAGTCGAGTCCGGTAATTTTGTATGTCTGAAGTTCGCATGGATACGAGTAGAGATCTCCTACTTTGGTGATAAGCGAGCGATCAAGTTCTTCATCCCTTAGAAGATCAAGAAGGTTCGCGGAGTCGAGCTTCAGGAATGAGACGGTTGGTAGTCAGAATCGTTCATACCTACATCCATTCTCCGTCTCGCGGATCAGGAAGATCCGAGGTATAAATTTTAATAGCTAATCTCGTACTTTTATTCTTTTAACGATGATCCTAGAGAGGGTTGAACCCATAGGTTCCATTGTGCATATAACGTACAAGACTACGGGTCCAACATATATAATATAAAAGAGAACAAATAATGTCTTAAATTTTGGGTGAAACCTGGGTGCACATAATGTCTTCAATGTTTTGGCGTGGCCCACTGCAACTGGGGTACTGATGCTTGATACGTTTGATTATTCAAGTTCGTCGTTCCCTAGGCGTGTTCTACGTTATATTTCCCAAAATAAATAAATGAACAAATCCATGTCACTAAACTATTGAGATTATGCAGCCTTGATACAGAAATAAAGATCAGAAAAGAAAGAAATATTCAAGTATATTGTTTCACAAATTTGAATTAAAAAATCTAGAAAAACAAAGCAAAGTTGGTACATAAATAACACGGACCATATCAGCATCAAATGCAGTGTATTGAGAATCCAAAATCAATACAAAAATCATGTAAAAGAACAATCATATACTGAAATTAGTACCTAGGCTCGAGATCCATTGATTGTGCTCCGAGTTGAATTCAAACCCAAGCAAAACTTGAATCAGCACCTAGGCTCGAGAAGGTTCTAGGGCGGCGACGGCTCAGTAGAGCGGACCTAGAAGCGATTCGGGTGGCGGATTTGACATACGATCTCAAGAAATGAGAGGTGGGAATTTGGGGTGGATATGGTGGCGGATCGAGATAAGAAGGGGAGAGATTTGGTGGATCTGGTGAGAGAAGAAAGGGAGAGAACAAGGGATCCGACACAGCCGATTTGGTGGGCGGTCGGCGGAGAGAAAGGGGGCTCCGGTGGATCTGGTGGCGGCTCTATCTGAAGAACGAGAGAAAGAGAGAGGAAATAAAGAGAACACGGGAAGAGGAGAACTAATTACTTCGTAGCTACTGGTTTTCGACTATAGGCGCTCAAAATATTTTAAATCAACGGGGTCTTAAACCACGATCCGAATGCGTAATTGGCGACGGGATGTATTCAATGTTACATAATGCGCTAGGCGCTAGTCGGACGGTCGGAACCATCGAGGATTAATCGGGGATTAATCGGAGATTAATCGGAACTAGGCGGATTTATATTTTTTATTATTTTTATAAATTATATATAAATTAGTAACGGTTTTTTTAAAGAACCGTTACAGTTTAGTAACGGTTTTTTAATATTAGTAACGGTTGTTTAAATTTGGTAACGGTTTTTTAAATTCTGTAATGATTTGGACTTCTTTGTAATTTGTAACGGTTAATTCAAAAAAACTGTTACTAATTACATATTAGTAACGGTTTTCATCAAAGAACCGTTACGGAATGTATGCATATTTGTAACGGTTCTTTCGTGAAAACCGTTACTAATTACACTTTAGTAACGGTTTTTATCAAAGAACCGTTACGTAACGGTTTATTACATATTGTATGCATTTTGTAACGGTTCTTTCGTGAAAACCGTTACTAATTACACTTTAGTAACGGTTTTTATCAAAGAACCGTTACTGAAGACCGACAATATCTCGTAACGGTTTATTACAGATTGTATGCATTTTGTAACGGTTCTTTCATTAAAACCGTTACGGATCTATATGTATTTTTTTTTCTTTTTTGCATTGTGTGTTTTAAATTTATTATAACAGATCTATATTTGTAACGGTTCTTTCATATAAACCGTTACAGATTGTATCATTTTGTAACGGTTCTTTCATATAAACCGTTACAGATTGTATGCATTTTTGTAACGGTTTTTTCATAAAAACCGTTACAGATCTATTTTTGTAACGGTTCTTTCGTATAAACCGTTATAGATTGGGCGGGTCTGGGCGGGTCTGGGCGGACGCTGGGCGGGTCTGGGCGGTCGCTGGGCGGACAAAACGCACAGAAGGCCGACTAGCATAATTTCTGGGCGTTTTGCGGCCGCCTAGCGCCTGGGCGGCGCCCAGGCGGCCGCCTGGACCGCATTTTAGAACCTTGGATGTATTGCGTGTAGCTCTTTTTGAACACCCAGGCACAGGCCGTGCCAGTAACGTGGATCAGGCACGGGTTGTGCCTGATATATAAAATTTCCTTTTTACCCAGGTCCCATGCCGTTGGGAAATCCATAGCCATGTACGTTACATGCGCAGTGGAACCTATGGATTTAACCCGCCCTAGGATCTACGTTAAGGGAATAAAAGTACGAGATTAACCATTAAATGTTATTCCTCGGATCTTCCTGATCCGTAAGATGAAGAACAGATGTAGATCTGAACTATTCTGACTCACAACCGTCTCCTTCCTGAACCTCGGCTCACGAAACTCCTTCTTGATGCTCGGCGAGAAAACTCCTTCTTCTCCTAGGGATAAAGATAGATCGCTCGCAAGTTCTCAAGATAGAGAACCTCTACTCGTATCCACGCGAACTTCACACGAACGGAATAACCGGACTTGGCTAGACAAGTCCGGAAATACTTTCCGAATATCTCTCAAAACTTTCTCTCTCTTTTCTGTGTAATAGACGGCCTCTAAGACTTCTGAGTTGTGTATGGAATAGAGAGACTATGCCCTTCTATTTATACTAGAGAGAGAGGCGAACGATTGCTCAGTTACCATAACTAAAATCCTAATCTGCGTCTATTCCGTTGCCAACGGAACTATTCCGTTGCCAACGGAATAGGTATTTCTATAACGAAATACTTGGCAGCTAAGATTATTACAGTTTTCATATATATTCCGTTGGGAACGAAACTATTCCGTTGCCAACGGAATGGTACTATTTTGTTCACTCAATTATCCAATAATTGATTATTTCGTTCACCAATTTATACATCATATATATTAACTGTTTTGAAGCATATTCATCCCGTACGAATGGAGTTCATTGTGTGACCGTGTAGGCTCCATTTAACGCTGGCAACGATCTTCTAAAGATCATAAGTCATGAGTAACCTCTAGACTAATGTCATGACTACCCATGCTAAATGAAATGATCAGCGATCATAAACCTATCTGAATAGACATTTGCTCATTCCTTTTGTTCTACGCTATACGTCTTGATCACAAGGCACGGTAATATATCATCCTTGAGTTTGATCAAAGTATCTTTCCTGATCGAGAATTAGACTGAGTAAATATAAAATGATATTAACAACACATGTTAATCCATTTTGAGCATGGTCATGCATTCCCTCAGTCCTAGTTCATCAGGGGGGCCAGAGATATCTCCCTCATAACGAGAGGAACAAATCCCATCTTGGTCACTCACATTCCTCGTCATGATTCAGTGCATACCTAATGATGAACCTAATGATCATCCCATTACGGATGACGTAGGATCATATTAAAGTATACAGTTCCTCATACAGGAATCCATGGTGACCTCAGGTCATAGGAACAAGCACACTATTCATATGAGAATTACTAATGACATATACCATGCATATTCTCATAGTGTGGTCAGTCCAGTACGTGTTCTCTAACAAGTACCTATATTCCAGTCTCCCACTTGCACTAGGCCAACTCTAAGCATCTTATGCCTATAGACCTAACATGACCCTCATGCTTCGCTCGCAGGAGTGGTTTAGTTAATGGATCGGCGACATTGTCGTCCGATGGCACTCTACACATTTTAACATCACCCCTTTGTATGATCTCTCTGATGAGATGGAAGCGTCGCAGTATGTGCTTGGACTTTTGGTGAGAACTCGGTTCCTTTGCTTGTGCGATCGCTCCATTGTTGTCACAATATAGATCCACTAGTTCCGAGATGCTCGGAACTACTCTTAGCTCCTCCAAAAAATTCTTTATCCAAACAGCTTCTTTAGCCGCTTCTGCAGCGACCATATACTCTGCTTCCGTTGAAGAATCTGCTACAGTACATTGCTTGGAACTCTTCCATGTCACTGTGCCTCCATTTAGACAAAATAAATAATCAGAATGCGATCTGAAGTCATCTGAGCCTGTCTGGAAGCTTGCGTCGGTGTAACCCTTTACAATGAGCTCACCTTCCTGACCTCCATAGACTAGAAACAGGTCCTTAGTTCTTCGTAAGTACTTAAGGATTCTTTTTAACAGCTACCCAGTGACTTTCACCTGGGTTAGACTGAAACCTGTTTGTTGCGCTTAATGAGTATGACACATCTAGTCTAGTATATATCATGGCATACATCATAGATCCTATAGCCGAAGCATATGGGATCTTAGTCATGCGTCTTCGTTCCTGCTCACTTGTAGGACACTGTGTCTTACTGAGAGACACGCCATGTGACAAGGGCAAAATCCTTTCTTGGATTCTTGCATTCTGAACTGTTTCATGACCTTGTCTATGTATGTACTTTGACTCAGACCTATAAGCCTTCTAGATCTATCTCTATAGATCCTGATTCCTAACACGTTGGAGGCTTCTCCTAGATCTTTCATCGAGAAATTATCTCCCAACCATTTCTTGACGTTCAATAATGTTGGGACGTCATTTCCCATGAGTAATATGTCATCTACGTAAAGCACCAGGAATACTACCGTGCTCCCACTGAACTTCATGTAAACACAAGGCTCACCTTCACTTTTGGTAAAACCAAAACTTTTGATGACTTCATCAAAACGAAGGTTCCAACTTCGAGACGCTTGCTTCAATCCATAGATGGATTTCTGAAGCTTGCAAACCTTGCCAGAATTCTTAGGATCGACAAAACCTTCGGGTTGCATCATATGCACGTTCTCAGTTAGATTTCCATTTAGGAAAGCTGTTTTGACATCCATTTGTCATATTTCACGGTCATAATATGTTGATATGGCCTACAGAATTCGGATGGATTTAAGCATAGCTACATGAGAAAAAGTTTCGTCATAGTCAATACCATGAACTTGTTTGAAACCTTTCGCCACAAGCCTTGCTTTGTATGTTTGTACCTTTCCATCCACGTCAGTCTTCTTCTTGTAGACCCACTTACATCCGATGGTCTTCAAGCCTTCGGATGGATCAATCAAGTTCCAAACTTGATTGTATTGCATGGATTGCATCTCGGCTCTCGTGGCCTCTAACCATTTCTAAGAGTCGGGACTCTTCATAGAGTCTTGGTAGGACGTGGGTTCATCATCTATGAATGTCACATCATCATCATTAGACACGAGAAATCTGTATCTCTCGGGCTCATGACGAATCCTACTAGATCTACGTTGAGTCTGTTGTGTTTCAAGCTAACCAACTCCTTGAGAGCTTGTTCGTTCCTCCATCATAGGTTCTACAGCTATAGGTGGGTCTCGAATTTCTTCGAGTTGTACTTTGCTCCCACTGCTTCTCATAGAGACAAACTCTCTTTCCAAGAAGGCTCCATTGCGAGCAACAAATACTTTGTTCTCCAATGGGTGGTAAAAGTAATATCCCTTAGTTTCCTTAGGATATCCCACAAATAGGCACTTGTCAGATTTGGGTCCGAGTTTATCGGGAAACTAACGTTTGACATAAGTCTCACATCCTCAAATTTTAAGAAAAGACAACTTGGGGCTTTACCCCGTCCACATCTCATATGGCGTCTTTTGAACTACATTGGATGGAATCTTGTTCAGTATGAATGCGGCAGTCTCAAGAGTGTAATCCTAGAAAGACAATGAAAGGCTCTTTGACTCATCATCGATCGAACCATATCCAATAAGGTTCGATTCCTCCTTTCGGACACTCCATTCCACTGAGGAGTTCCTGGAGGAGTCAGTTGTGAAACTATTCCACATTCTCTGAGATGATCCTCAAATTCCAGACTCAGATATTTGCCCCCTCTATCAGATAGAAGTGCTTTAATATTCTTGCCAAGTTGATTTTGTACTTCATTCTTAAATTCTTTGAACACTTCAAAGGATTCAGACTTGTGCTTCATTAGGTAGACATAACAATATCTACTGAAGTCGTCCATGAAAGTTATGAAGTACCGATACCCACCTCTAGCTGGCGTACTCAATGGTCCACATACATCAGTATGTATGAGTTCTAATAAGTCATTGACCCTTTCACCAACATTTGTGAAGGGTTTCTTAGTCATCTTGTCAAGTAAACAAAACCCGCACGTCTCAAATGATTCCAAATCAAATGAGTCTAAAAGTCCATGAGAGTGGAGTTTAGAAATGTGTTTCTCATTTATATGGCCTAAGCGACAGTGTCAGAGGTATGTCGTATTTGAGTCATTTGGTTTGAATCGTTTAGTGTTAATGTTATATATGGACTTATAATTCTCTTTCTTAAGATCTAGCACGTAAATACCTCTTTCTAATAGAACATTTCCATAGAAAAGATTATCTTTTAAGATAGAACAATTAGCAAACTTATAACCATCCAAAGCTAGACTAGAAATACAAATAATATTTCTACTCATAGCAGTTACAAAATAACAATTAAGTACTAATACAAGTCCACTAGGCAAAGTCAATAAGTAAGTTCATACGGCTAATGCAACAACTCTTGCTCCATTTCCCACACGCAGGTCGACTTCGCCCTTAGCTAATCTTCTACTCCTTTGTAGTCTCTGCACATCATTACAAATGTGAGTACCAGATCTCGTATCCAATATCCAAGATTTAGGAGTAAGTGAATTAGTTTCAATAACAAAAATACCTGAAGCGGTAGTCACACTAGCCTTCTTGATTTTGTCCTGATAGAGTTTGCAGTTTCTCTTCCAATGGTCAACTTTGTTGCAATGGAAGCAAACTCCCTCTTTGTCTTTCTTGATCTTAGGTTTAGGCAACACCTTGCCTTTACCCTTGCTCTTGTTCCCGGTCTTCTTACCCTTCTTCTTGTGAACCATTAGAACATCTTTGACAACATTTGTCTTCATGTCCTCCTGTGCGTTCTTAAGCATCCATGCAACTCGGTGATGGATTTCTCCATCTGATGCATATTATAGTTCACGATGAATTGCTTAAAACTAGGAGGTAACAACCCGAAAATTATGTCAACAGCCAATTCTCTGTGCATGGCTGAACCAAGCCTCTCCAATTGATCAAGATAGCTCTTCATCTTGAGTACATGAGCACTCACAGATGAACCTTCAGCCATCTTTGTGTCAGTCAGAGAGACGGTCGCTTTGTAGCGCTCAACTCTAGCCTGCTCTTGGAACATTTCCTTGAGAGTTACGATCATATCGTAAGTACCCATGTCCTCTAGTTGCTTCTGAATCTCGGAGGTCATGGTCGCTAGCATGAGACAAGCTATCTCTGTATCGTCCTTAACGTATTTAGCATACGCATCTCGGGCAGCCCTTGTGGCTCCCTGTTCTGGTTCCTCTGGGTAAGCCTCTTCTATGACATACAGTTTATTGTCAGCCTTGAGAACAATTCTCAGGTTTCAAACCAGTCAAGGAAGTTAGACCCATTGAGTTTATCCTTCTCAAGGATAGATCGCAAATTCAACCCAGTTGAATTATTATTTGCCATTATTCTACAAGTTAAAATGTAAAGTGCCATTATTATTTATTCATTGGGGTTGTTGTGTTTTGGTGTTTCTTATATTGTACTCCTACTATTTTTCTTCAAATCAACCACCTTCAGTAGTATTGATTCGGAAACTTCAAACGAATGAGGTTTCATAGTGAGTCAAGATCCGTATTTCATTGAGTATTAAGTGCGCTTTGGCGCAACCCTCAATACACAACTATTTAGGTATGAACACTTCCAATTGTATCATATACAACACTTTTCTTTTATGGAATGAGCATCATATGCCCGGTGTATTATTCAATCTTGTGCCCTGAGCCTAAGTCTGACTTACTTGCTCAGTTAACTTTAACCATGTATGATTATCAGCGAAATAGAGTCCAACACACTCAGCTTTGGCATGACCCAGGCTAGACGTCATTTCCCGCATACCCTCCTTTACAAAGACAATCCTACATATGCTCAGCTTTGGCATGATCCACATGGAAGACTGTCTAAGTACCAAAGGGTTCAGTGACATGGGGGGCACTTCCTTACTTAACATTCTGAAGGATTTTATTTTAGATTTATAAATATAAACATCATAGAAACAAAGTTAAATATGGTATGAGCCTAATCCTCACGAGCGATCATGAGGTTCCTAATTCTAGATCTATCTCTAGATTGCAGAAGTAATCTTCAATGAACTCTTCGTTGTGTGTGCGAAGATCCATTGCCATCTTTCGAAGATTGCGCTAAGATCTCTTGTCTTGAAGTCTTGAAATAATATCTATCCTAATAACTATCATATTGCTAGGAAAGGTAATTTACAAATCTGGACAACTCACAGGTTGGCATAATTACAACTTTGGACAACTCACTCATTGCCATAGATATTAAATAAAATTACAAGCATTCATACACAAGATTACATCACAGAATAATCACAGATCTAAAGCTCATACCATATTTGTATATTTAAATTCCATGTATAACAAAATTAGGGTTTCTCGCAAAATCTGCATTATTTCGTTGGTAACGGAACTGTTCCGTTCTCAACGGAAGTATTCCGTTCTCAACAGAGACCTGCTGGAAATTTGTATTTTCTTTTGTTTTAGTTCCGTTTCCAAAACGGATTTCGAAAAACTATTTTTCAAAACTCCACGAAATCATAATATCAAATATTATATTCCAAGAAATTATTTCCGTGATGTTTTGAAATAATATTTTTAAAATCCTAAAATTTATTATACTAGAATTTACTAAATTTTAAATATATAATCGACGATTATTTCCTTAACGAACGCTCTGATACCACTGTTGGAAAATCCATAGCCATGTACGTTACATGCGCAGCGGAACCTATGGATTTAACCCGCCCTAGGATCTACGTTAAGGGAATAGAAGTACGAGATTAACCATTAAAATTTATACCTCGGATCTTCCTGATCCGTGAGATGAAGAACGGATGTAGGTCTGAACTATTCTGACTCGCAACCGTCTCCTTCCTGAACCTCGGCTCGCGAAACTCCTTCTTGATGCTCGGCGAGAAAACTCCTTCTTCTCCTAGGGATGAAGATAGATTGCTCGCAAGTTCTCAAGATAGAGAACCTCTATTCGTATCCACGCGAACTTCACACGAACGGAATAACCGAACTTGGCTAGACAAGTCCAGAAATACTTTCCGAATATCTCTCAAAACTTTCTCTCTCTTTTCTGTGTAATAGACAGTCTCTAAGGCTTCTGAGTTGTGTATGGAATAGAGAGATTATGCCCTTCTATTTATACTAGAGAGAGAGGCGAACGATTGCTCAGTTACCATAACTAAAAACCTAATCTGCGCATATTCCGTTGCCAACGGAATAGGTATTTTCATAACGAAATACTTGGCAGCTAAGGTTATTACAGTTTCCATATATATTCCGTTGGGAACAGAACTATTCCGTTGCCAATGGAATGGCACTATTTTGTTCAATCAATTATCCAATAATTGATTATTTCGTTCACCAATTTATACATCATATGTATTAACTGTTTTGAGGTATATTCATCCCGTACGAATGGAGTTCATTGTGTGACCATGTAGGTTCCATTTAACGCTGGCAACGATCTTCTAAAGATCTTAAGTCATGAGTAACCTCTAGACTGATGTCATGACTACCCATGTTAAATGAAATGATCAGCGATCATAAACCTATCTGAATAGACTTTTGCTCATTCCTTTTGTTCTACGATATACGTCTTGATCACAAGGCACGGTAATATATCATCCTTGAGTTTGATCAAAGTCTCTTTCCTGATCGAGAATTAGACTGAGTAAATATAAAATGATATTAACAACACATGTTAATCCATTTTGAGCATGGCCATGCGTTCCCTCAGTCCTAGTTCATCAGGAGGCCCAGAGATATCTCCCTCATAACGAGAGGAACAAATCTCACCTTGGTCACTCACATTCCTCGTCATGATTCAGTGCACACCTAATGATGAACTAATGATCATCCCATTACGGATGACGTAGGATCATATTAAAGTATACAATTCCTCATGCAAGAATCCATGGTGACCTCAGGTCATAGGAACAAGCACACTATTCATATGAGAATTACTAATGACATATACCATGCATATTCTCATAATGTGGTCAGTCCAATACGTGTTCTCTAATAAGTACCTATATTCCTTGCTTGACATCTCTATGTCCATGATCAGGAGAACATGATCATCCAGCCTGCGAATATACTAGTGTGGATATGTAGCTTCTTACCGGAAGTATGTCTATCTCTATAAACATCCTACATATCACTAGGGACAGTTTAGAATGGTTCACAGTTCTACTATCAGAATCACGTATTCTGATGACGTGATCCCGAAGTGTCATTCTTGGTTGATATAAGATTTACATTCACAACCCATACACACAGATATAAGAAACAACCTTTATTGAATAAATAATAATGTCTTAATACATAGTCAATTTCCTAGTACAAATACATTTGGCCTAGGACACTAATCCTACACATGCTAGATATGGACCGTAGGAGATATTGTTAAATTTTCATTCAATTTTTTATTTTTCCACTCAAATATTTTATCAGCTGCAGTCTGTACCTGTTGAGTAATTAACTGTGCCTGATGTTGTAATAACAGGCACGGTTGAAAACTAACAGGCACAGCCTATGCCTGATAACTAAGTTCCTGCGAGAGTTGGTATCGTCAGGCACAACCCGTGCTTGATTAAGAGGATATCGGGCACAGTCCCGTGCCCGAAAAAAATACATCATGCCTGATACCTAATTTTGTTATAGTGTATACTATAACTTCAAAATCTATAGAGGGTGTTGCCTGCCTAGTCTCTATTAAGATCCGCAACTACTTAGTACTTATACCATTGTCACTGTCTTTGTCGTGAAGTCTCACCACCTTAGTACATCTCAACTTCAAAATCAATATGAAGTGAAATTTGCTTCCGTACCTTATAAAATTCCTTTACTCGTATTTTCGCGTATAGTGTTCGTAGGGACCTTGTAACAACTGCGGAATTGTGTTTGTTGTATAATCCGATGCAGTTGATTCATTGATTGTGAGTACGGTCCCTTCCTCCATCCATGGCTGAGGTGGCCCACCTCAAGCGAGTAATGATAGTGTACCTAATCTTCACTATGTCATGATGACCAAACAAAGTATATTAATCGAGATTCGAGAAGAATTTCTGTGAAAAATTGTAAACCCGTCTGTCGATATTCGATAGTAAGTACAACATGTACCGGTCATTGGAGGTGGCATATGCATAAAGGTAATCGGGAATAGCATAAGAATTAAACCACAACCATTGAGACTATCGGGTAGCTACTTGAGGTGCAATATTGTATTTGAGAACACTGTGTGTTTAAGGTACTTTAGCTCATTGTGGTGGTCGGCGCTAGTGGACGTAAAATAGTTTTGGAGGTGTGGCCTGTTTGTGGCCAAGTCTATCTCCGGTTCCTTTTGTGATATGAGATTGTGTTTGTTTCTCGTGAACTTCTTCCTGAGACATTAGGTTTAAAGTTGCACTTGTAAATAATCCTTAGTGGTGTGTGAGATACTAGACTCTGCCACTGTTATTTTGGAGGTGGCAGGAAGGTAAGACGTCACAATATTTCGCTTTGTGGTGAGGTTTCTAGTATTTCACATAGATTATTGAATTTCTGTGGTTTTTTTATTTGTGTCATTTCCTCAGGAAATAGCGCTTGTTCTTCCACTTTGGGGCCATGAGAATGGTTCACGTTTCTTTGGTTTGGTCGTATGGGCTTTCTTCTACATAGTTTCAAGTGAGATTTTTGCTATCTTTGCAAAAGTTACGATGTATGTTGGTGGAGGGGTTTGTTGTAATAGATGGTGGATTAGACATAGTTAGGATTTGTTTTGACTTGAAAGTAGTTGTGGAAGTAAGAACTCGGATAGTAGATTTTGTTATGGTATTTGAAGGGCTGGTATTACTGCCATGATGAGATGGTAAGGCGTACGGTGCTAGCTTGAGGTTCTTAGAGTAGATGTGATCGTGGTAGAAAAAGGAGGATGTTTATGATTTTTATTTGTTTTATCTTCTTCCTACATGTTGTGAGAATCGCCCTAATTTTTTTTTTCTGATTGTAGGCCAATAGCCTACTTAGACTTTGCATTAAAATAAAAATTATTACAAGCATTATTTACAATCATTTTTTTGGTTTTGTTGACCTCCCAAGATAACTCTTAAATGGTCTAAATCCTAGATGTCCTAGACTACTTGCCCGGATACTGGGTCACTAGTCGAGTCATGGGCTCCCTAGTGTCTTTTCACCTTGCCTGTCAGTCTCATCCATTCTTTTGTGTTATCTTTGATGGTCGAGAATACTTTCTCTTTCATGCAGTGTTTGTTTTGAAAAACTCTGGAGTTGCGTTACTTTCTGATTTCTCAACAACCTGAACTCCACATACTTCCTCAGAGTTTTTTTCGTTTTACCTAGCCTTTTATACATCCAGTTGTATAGTTGTAGAAGGATTGATGCCAAAAGTGCATGAGATTTTATAGTTGTAGGAGTGTTGATGCCAAAATTACTGTACACTCTGACTCAAAGATCATGCGAGTATGTGCATTGTGCGAAAAAGGTGCATATGTAATTCAGTATTGATTTTATTTTGATCAATGATATTTTCATGAATTACTTACATATTCACGTCTAGTTGATTTAATAGAAATATATTAATCAAATAATTAATATTTTGTTCTCTCAAACACAGAACCCAAATGTATCCGATAAACTGCATGCTGACCATAATATCTAAAAATACATAAAATCTATTATTAAAGATAATAAAAAAAAATCTAAATAACCCATCATGTCAGAGATCAACACACAGGAGGCCACAAGTATTTATTTGCAATAGCAGAACCAAGCCATGTACCGTCAAGTCCAAACCCAGTTTCCCACCCCACAAAATCACGTCCAGTGCGCACCAACTTCCACTTTAACGTCCGTTATACCGCCGTTATTTCTCAAACGTATTTACTCCAGTGATGAACGGTGAGGAATGCATCAGGAGGACGGAGGTTACATCGGACGGTTCTAATCGGTCCATATAATGGCAACTCTCCAACGGATGCATGTTCGTACTTCATTTTGCTCAAAGACAGAGAGAGAAAGCAGGGCGATACTTTCGGAGAATTCAGAAGGAAATACTAGTTTAATTATATTATTAATCACTAAACTACACTTCATTTCGCTCAGAAAGAGAGAGAAACAGAAACAGACAGAGAGAAAGCAATAGAGATGGCGATATTTTCGGATAATTCAGAAGGAAATACGACTTTAACTTAATCAATAAACTACGCTTGATTGTAATATCTTCGTTTAAAAATTATTCTGAAGGTTTGGTTTTCAGCATTTCAATTCAACTTCTAACTCTGTTCTTCTTACATATTTATCTTTCAGAGAGAGAAACAGAGGATCAAAGGCGATTTGAACGATGTCACATTTATATTCATGGCGGAATTCTAAAACTAATGACATGCAACAGAAAATGACGTACAAACAAGATGGTGCCTCAAACCCTGTAAAAGATCAAGTGCATGCAGTAAGAAATTATGGGAATTATGGTAATTTTGCATGCATAAATAGCCAGACCTGGAGTGGCCTTATGCATGCAATGGAGGCCTCCAGCAGTGAAACTGGGCAAAGACAATGTGTTCCAAATCAGAGGATCTCTAATCAGTCCCCTTTTGGTGATTTAAACCCTAATTTGAAAGATAATTTATACTCTAAAGAAACCCATAATGGCCCGTTATGCAATTCAAAAGTTGGATTGCAACATAATAATGGTAAATCTGAATCTTTTACTAGTCGGAAACTTGATAGTATGGTCAGTAACATATGTACAAAACTAACAGTACCACAAAAGAGAGAAAACAGTAAGAAGTCACTGAAGCAAGACCAAAATCAAGTAACCAGAGATTCTTCTGATGTCAAAAACCATTTGGATGGAAATTCGAATCTTCAAATTCAATCAATACAAACTCCACCTGGATTCGCCTCAATTGAGGTGAGAGATAATGCAGGTTCCACATTGAGATTACTGCAGAGGCCCGATTATCCTTCTCAGTTGGAAAACAGCGTTTATCAGAGTGGGGCCCATGAAGTGGTGGGATCAAGGCCAAGGAAGAGAAAAGCTGCCACATCAGCACTTGTCCCAGGGTCCCGTCAAATACCAAGTGGCATCAGGTGATTCGTTGTCTTACTATAATCATTTTCTACATATTGGCCCTTGTATTTCTGTTAATTGTCTCAGAAATTAATGTATATTATGCTAATTTGATTTTTGCAGAACTGAAGAGCGTACAAGAGCCTCTAATATGCTGATCAACAAGGTTTGTACACTTCTTTATCCATCTGTATACTTTACATTTTAATTAAATTAAACATGATAAAGCATCTCTATTCTCAGCTCATTCTTGTTTAATAAATCATGAATTGATTATCAATCTGATTTAGGTGGAGGATGGATCTCCAATAATGGATGATGAATTTTCATTAGACCGAGAAAGAAAAAGACTCATTCTGACGATTCAGCTGACTCAGCAACTCATTCTGTCTGTGCCGAATGGATATTTTAAATCGGATGCCACATTGAATTATCAAAATAGTGTATATCATGTTGCCAGATCGACATTGGGTGAAGCATGCACTCTGTTTTTACCTAAGGATGGGTCTTTGTTGAATTCAAATAATGAAGACAGGCATGTGTATTAGTTTTATTTTTTTTATATATGCGGAACTGCACTTGTACCCAACTTCAAAATATCAAATATACCCCAATCGAAAATATGAAGTATGATGAATACCCTTAAAAAACACAAGTAATATCATTAATATACCCCCTTCTTTTCTAGTTTTTGAATATATCATTAAAATATGCAAAAGCTTGCTAGTTCAAGTGATTAGACACCCGTGAGCTTTAGGTAGAGATCCCAAATTTGATTCCTAACAAACGCATTTAACATTATTTTGTAAGTCTTTCATTCAACCCATTGATAATGAGTTTAAATCTAAAAAAAAAAATCATGAAAATATCCTTCTTTCTCACTTGTTCTTATATTAATGCAAGATAATGTAGCAACGGTAGTTCGGGTATTCATCTTTCTCACTTGTTATTATTTCACTTATTCTTACATTAATATCCTTCTTTCTCATTTGTTATTATATATATATTGCTTATGTTTTGTAAGGGTGTCCATGATATTTCTCATGTTGTAGCGGTAGATACGATGAATTTGAGATTTTGCATAATACACATGAAATTGACACTGCATTTTATATAAAGAAGCCATGTTAGCATATAATATATTAGCAAGAGTATATGAATTGTCTCTTATTTTTTCCAGAATACTTCGAGAATCCGAAAATAAGGAGTTGGAGGAAAAGAGCCTTTTATCAAGACGTGTGGAGGCTATTATCAAGAGTTTTAAAAAATTAGAGAGTGATTTTGTAATGTATGAACAGCCAAAAAGTAAATGTATGGTACAAATCAGGAACATTTCAATAGTTGACTTGTAACACATACTTTTTTCTCTTTACAGGTTGGATGAGAGGAGTTCAGTGTTATATGTAAAATCAGAGTGCAATGAACTGGAGAAAATCACTATCGTAAACCGATTAATTAATTTTCACGGAAGCAACCGAAATTCCGAAAGTACCCTTCGGAGTCATATGATTCAGAGAACAGTTACTGCAGTCAGACTGCAAATGGACGAAAATACCCCTCTTACTGTTCCTTGCTTATTGATTTAGAGTTTAGATTATTTTCTACTGTGATTTTGTATCTCGTCTCAATCTATCAGCTGATTCTTTTTTGTGGCAGCTAAGGTTTTGTATAGGTCCCCATGTTTATGTATGTTTCTTTAGTGTATGCGAAAGACAACAATGTGTTTTAAATAACTGGTAAAATTAATGGGTTTAATTAGAAAAATGAGGTGTATAATAAGGGTTTTCAATATACATTACAAATAAGTCAGTTAATTTGTACGACACACACACACAATTGTAACATAACAATTGTAAACAGTGTGGTACACAATGACATGAGCAAATGATACCAACAATAAAAAATAAAACTTGAACAAATCATTCCAGCTAGTTTCTGTAATTAACACACCAACCATATATAATACACAATCATCTGTAAATTCAAATCAACAACAACTGACATAAAAGTCAATTAATTTCTGCAATCAGCACACAATTATGTACATCGTCACACACACTAACACCCAATCCAATCACAACAACAATAAAAAATAAAACCACAACAAATCACCCCAATAAAATACAAATTCAAATCCTACTAAACCCCACAATTATCATGACGCGGTAAATACAAATAAAATAACAATGACATATAAATCAGTTAATTTCTGCAATCAACACACCAATTATATACATTGTCACACACACACACTCACACACAATCCAATCACAACAACAATAAAAACTAAAACCACAACAAATCATACCAATAAAATACAAATTCAAACCCTCCTGAAACCAACAATTATCACCGCGTGATATATTCCTCCAAATGTTGCAATTTCACTCCCTGTTGCCACCACTGCTTGAGCCCATGAGCCTGCATCATCCCTCTTCCAACAGTCGAGTTAATCTTCAAAACTCCAGACTCAACAAACCCAGCCAGCTCAAACGGACCTCGTTTCTTATCCACCTTCTGTTTCCTGAAATAACTGATCCAGTTTTTGCATATCGGGTCTTCAGGGTTCGTGTAAATATGAGGAGAATATAGTGACACGTTTGTTTCTTTGATCCGTTTCTGGACGGATAAAACGAAGGATCCTATAAGGGCAGCGAGGGAAGTTACGGTTGCGATGCCTGAAACAACGACCAGCGTGTCGATCATAATTACGGAGGCTGCCATTCCAAGTGTTGCTACGCTTGCTATGGGGAATATTCCGATTGCTCCAGCCATGCCGAGTACTAGAGGGGTTATTTGTAGGAACCTGTAGGAATGATATTGTTTAGCGTGTGGCATATAGAGCTAAATATCATCTTTTGATACTAAGATATTCATACTAGAATAATAATGTTATGGACGTAGGATCCAAATGAAACCAGCTTTATATAGCTTTTATGGTAGCCGGTTCTATTATTTTAAATCTAGGAAACATAACAAAAAAAGATTACCAGGTTCAACTATTATATAACTTTCTATGGCTGGTTCTAGAATTGAATTCTATGTATAGCATAGAGAAATTTTTCAAAACCCCCTAACTTTTCTGAATATTATCAAAAAAAAAAAACCTAACTTTTCAGATTTTTCAAAAACACCCTATAAAGTGAGTTCATTTTCTTACCACCCCACCCCCGGGTGTTAAGTTTAACTTCTCCATCCATTAAAAAAATGGGACTAAATTATCCCTCATTAAATTTTTTTTATTTTTTTTCAAATCAAAATAATAAAAAGATTTTTATATTTTTTATTATACATAAATAAATGAGAACTATAATGTAAGTTAAATCATAACAAATAGTAATGAAGAAAATAATATTTTAAATGCAATAAAATTATAATTTTGTTATAAAATAAGAAAAAAAAATTATCTAAAATAATATTATAAAATAAATTAATGCATCGTAAAATAATATCACAAAATATCATAAAAATAATAACAATAAAATATTATGTTAAAAAATATTCTTTTTATTTATTAATTACTTTTAATTGAATAAAATGGAATATAAAAAGAATTAAATGAGGGGCAATTTGGTCAAGAAAAAAAGTTTAATGGCTGAAATGTTAAACTTAACCCCATATAGGGGGATTAAAAAGTTCAACCCATTTTATAGGGGGGGTTTTAAAAATCTGAAAAGTTAGCTGGTTTATGGATAATATTCAGAAAAGTTAGGGTTTATGGATAATATTCAGAAAAGTTAGGGTTTATGGTTAATATTCAGAAAAGTTAGGGGGGTTTTGAACATAACTATCCAATTAAGATCTCCTTCACCCGTTAATTAACCAACAAACCTCGCGATAAGCCTTCTAGAAGATTTCTCCTCCGTAATACAAGATGGAAGATTAAACAAAAACGTCTTGCAATGCACCCCACAAGCATCGCCATAGAAGACCCCAAGGAATGACCCACCAAGAATATTTTAAAAAATAGAGTGTGATAGTGATAATATTACGTACTATTATAATTTTAATTAACTGTTTTCAATATAACATATTGCTATACAATAATGTTAGAGACATAGAATTTTATATTAATATTAGTTCTGCGTAGTTAATATGACAGTCAGGTCTAGTATTTTAAATCCAGGTTAGGAAATAACACAAAACTAAATCAAAAGAAAAAATTGACTACTGTACAAACTTTCCACGGCTGATTCTAGAGTTGAATTCTACGCCTGTAATATCATCACTCATCATAAAACAACTGATATAGCAAACCTCGCAATAAGCCTTCTAGAAGACTTCTCTTCCGTAATACACGAAGGCAGATTAAACAAAAACGTCTTGCAATGCACCCCCTTCGTCGCCAAGTTGGCCCCGACGAGCATCGCCATAGAAGACCCCAATGAATGCCCTGCTAAAAATATCCCCTCGCTCCCGAACTGGGCCATGTGGCGGTCGATGTACTCCAAGGCGGTTTTCAAGCGGGAAGTCGAGCCGAGGCCTCCGTCTCCGATAAGTAGGTCGTGGGAGAGGTCGCGCGTGAGGTTTCCGCCCTCGAGCATCGTGCCGCGGAAGGCGATCACGAAACGCGGGGCTTGGGGAGTTTTTTTAGGGTTGTATTTGCTGTACCTGTTTTTGGAAATATTGTGAGGTGGTAGATTAATATTAGTTTATGTTTCTGGTTAGTTAAAAGGTTGTTTTTGTAATGTTGTGTTGAAATATATGTCTAGATTTCATGTATATTAGCATTGTGCCTCAGAAGGCGATTACGAAACAGGGGGCATGGGGAGTTTTTTTAGGGTTGTATTTGTTGTACCTATTTTTTGGAGGTATCAGTTGATGGTAAATTGATGTTCATCAAGGTAGGTGGTTAGGTGTGTACTCTTGTGTTGAAAATATATGTTTAGGTTTGATGTATTGGCATTCGTGAGGTGACATCATTAAATCATGTAAACAATAACGGTAATAATGTTGAATTCAATTCTAGAAATGAATCTAAGAACATAGGTTACATTGAGCCTCGTGATTTTGATTGGTTCTTATTTTAATATCATGAATTTTAAAATTCATGAGTCTCTTTGTCAGCTATGTTTCTAAATCCATTTCCAGAGCTGGATTCCAAGTCCTTTAGCCTCAATAGTATAAACAAAAGCAAATTGTAGTTTTTAACAACAAGGACCTTTAATTGAAATAAAAAGTGAGATATAAAACATCATTGTTTCTTTTATCACCTATAAACGGCTCCAAAGATGTAGGAATCTTTGGGATCAACCATTGTCTCAATGAGTTCAAAATTGAAACTCTGCCACCAAGCCGGTGCGAGAGGTTCCGATTGTCTGTTACGGTCACTCTCAAGAACGTAAGTTGCTTGAACCAAACACGCCATGACTGCACATTGGTGATTCGGCTTCTCCCTGAAATTGATGCATTATTAGTTTTGTAATTCACTACAATGTGTTGTTAGGAGTTCTTATATTAGGTTATACAAGGAGAAAATGTACTTGTGCTGTGTAATGGTCAAATTATGTTACCAATACTACTTTATTTTATACTCATATGCCACAATTTTACTATTGCACAGTTCTATATAAATACAAAATGGTATACCAAAATTTTCTTGTCCTAATTCAACTTAGATCCTTTTGATTTCCCTCTCATGGTTGATAGAATGGAACCCACTCAAATTAGATCCGAACTTGTTGGGCTGATTTCTTTCATTTTTTTTTTTTCATTCTTTTTGTGTGATTTACAAATAATTTGAATTGAACTCACCAATCAATAACTTCCAAGTGTACTGGCCCTGAAACTCTGAAATCATCCTCAACCAAGTCTCCCGTTTTGCGTCCCATTGTAAAGCTTTCTTATCTTTTGTTTCAGATCAATTCAAAGAGCGTAATTTTGTAACAAATTTGAGGAAAGTGGGTTTGTTTGTAAAAAGGGGAAGAAGGCTAGAGGAAGAAATATCTTAACTCTTAAGCATAAAGATTGCGTTGCGTGTGACGAGCGAATAAATAAAGGATGAACGAAAAAGATTATTCGATTTTTATTAATTAACTAAATCCGTAATTGATTAATGCTCCCCATTACTGCCCACAGGATTTAGTTGAACGAGTAAAATTAAGGAACTGTTATTTACCTCCTGTATGATTAGCGATTTGCTATCTTCCGATCAACCATAGCGCGTCACCTCACATCTAACTGAGAGATATTTAAAAAATCATTTTTGACTCTCATTTTACAACTCCTATTAATTTTCATATTTGTGACATTATTAGAACCTCTCAAATTATCTTCTATAAAAATTAAGCATATATTTTTTTCTTCTACCTCCCAATAGCTCTCATTCAATTTCTCAAGATTTTAGTATAATTTTTCGGATTTTTTCCGTCTTTTTTATTATTTCTGGGTTTTCACCTAAATAAACACATATCAGATGAATAAAAATTCATACCAGATTTCAACAAACATATACTAGTCTTTATATTTCAAAAATTGTGACAAACGCATACCAGTTGAATCAAAAGACATACCAGTACACATACAAACAAATGAATAGATGTCCATACCAGTGAAAGCAAAACACATACAAGTAAGTTATTACATACATACAAAATCTAAGCAAAACACATATCAGATGAATATAAGTCCATACCAAATTTCAACAAACACATACTAGTTATATATCAAATTTTGACAAATACATACCAGTTAAAGCAAAAGACATATCAGTATGATATAAACTCATACAAGTCTAAATAAAACATATATCAGATGAATAGAAATTCATACTAGATTTGAACATGCACATACTAGTCATTATATATTAAATGTTGACAAACTCATACTAATCTAAACAAAACACATACCAGTATAGTATAAATCCATACATGTCTAAACAAAACACATACCAATCTGAACATATCGTGCGAAATCAAAATATTCCGAGATGATATGGATGTGAACCGGGTAGGAGTCAATAATTTGGTTTTGTTGAATATTTGAGCTGATTTGAATTGAAGCCATTATGAGTTACTTAAAAAATAGTTTCAAATATGGCCGTACTTCCTAAATTGGGCTCCCATAGTGTGGGAGACAATGGGAGATAGATATGATGGGAACATCAAATCTTTTTCCTAAAATTAAATGTCATTTTCAGATATTATTTATTAATTTATATCGAGGGGAAAATGGTAGATGCAAAGCAATTCAATTGACTTCCTTTTTATATTCGAAAGGAACAAAATAAACATATCTAAACTCATCCCTATTTGTGATCGGTTTCTCAAAGTAAAAGGCGCCGACTGTGAATCTTGTATCTCCTTTCTTTCATTCTGCAACTGTGGATATAAAACAAAGATAATATTATTATTCTGAAAATGGAGTGAAAGGTATGATTTTAGTCACTCATATATGTTGTATTTGTTCAATGTCTCTCTAGTGACCTTGCCATTTTGCCCTTCCAAAGGTTACTCTCTTTTCTCATGTCCTTTTTTTCCACCGTGTTTTCGTCTATTCTCAAGTCATTTTGCCCCTCATCTTCAATTTTTTTTCATTTTAATTCATCATTTGAATGTTACTGTGACAGTACGACAGTTGAAAGCAAACAAGGGAGAATGAAATCAAATATGCACCAAACAAACGAGTGGAAGTATCAAACATTTTATAGAGAACATACGCAAAGATGAGAAAATGACAAGAATAGGGTGAGGCAAAGTGAGAAATACTTTTCCCATTTGTGAAACATTATTTTCATTTATGAAACTTTGTTACATAACAAAGTTTTCCAAATTACATAATAAATTACCACTAGCACAACATCAAAATTGGATCTTGCCCCTTGGGCAGGCACAAATCAATCACACTTCAGTTTAATGTCTTTAATACAACATTAAGTTAAACCAATAAATAACATGTCTAATGAAAATAAGAATAATACAAAACCACAATTTTTATTATCTCTCTCATTGGATCTCAACTCCAGATGTAATACAAAGCTTAGAATCAGCTCCACCACTAATCACACTGTCATCTTTCCACCAATCAGCACACAACACCTTATCTTGATGCGAGTCAATTACTGATAACGGCCACTTCAAAAAACAAATACAAAATCATAAAATTAATTAGTAACACAAATGGTGTTTAATAAGTTTGGTAAAATTTTAATATTTGAAATCTTACAGCTGTTCTTAAATCCCACAGCATAACTTTTCCGTCATAAGAAGCGGATAATAAATGAAACCAAGATTTTGGATGCCATTTGATTGTGCTTATCCAAGATGAATGAGACGAGAATTGGAATATAGGTGCTAGAGTTCCTACACAAAATAAATAGAAAAAATATTAGAATATTAATATCAAACCAAGATTAATTTAATAGTAAATTTGCAGAAACCATGCATTATGCCGAAATTGCAAAAAATAAAACCTGCATTATTGCCGAAATTGGAAAGAAAAACGTACATTATTGCCAAAATTGCAAAAAAAACTCCTCGTTCTCTTAAATATCTTATTTGAAATAATGTTTCTTAAACTTAATGTATAAGAACATTTTAATTAAACTTAAAGAATTAAGGTTTTTTTCAAGTGAGGAAGAAAGAATAAATAAAGTTTTAGATATTTTTTAAGAATTTTTCCAAGTGAGAGATTAATTAAACTTGATTTTTTTGAATCAGAGTAAAAGAAACCAACAGCATTAGTTTGTAATTAACAGAAGGGGCTTTTTTGCAATTTCGGCAACAATAAATGGGCTTTTTCATAATTTTGGCATAACACAGGGGCTTTTTAGAAAATTTTCCTTAATTTAAAATACACAATAATTATTGTTTTACCGGGTTTACGTGGGTCCCAAACTCTCAAAACTGGGTCGGACCCGCCAGCAGCAACAAGTGCAGATCCTTCGCCACCTATATCAACACAGTTTAACGCCTTCCCACAAACCTACCAAAAAAGTATATTGAAATAAGTTATATACTGTGGAATTTTTCAAAAAAACTCTATTTATGAATAGTTAAAAGAAATCCCTCACCTTTTAGATTCTCTCACTAACCCCCTACACTGTGGATTATTTTTTTTTACCCCTACTAGGGTTTACAATTATATTTTTTTACTTATTTTTTTTATTTTTTTATTTTTAGCTTGAATAAAAGAACATTTTTTTAAATAATAGTGAGGGGGGTGTTTTGGTAAAAAAAAAGAAAGAAAAAATGGATGGAATGTTAAAACTAATAGGGGGTTGAAAAAAAAGTTAATCCACTTTACAGGGGTTCGAGGGAATAAAAAAAATGGGGTTACGTTAAATGTTCAGAAAAGCTAGGGTTTTTCTAAAGGTTTTACAGGGGCAAAAATGTAATTTTACCATGCTCCAGGCCTCTATGGACGAATTTACGTCCCACTGTCTGACAGAGTGGTCCCACGAGGCGGAGAATATAGTTTCGGGATCCGGCCAGGAGACTGAGGAAACGCACTGAGTGTGTCCAACGAGAGTTGTGGCTGCTCCTCCCTGTAAAATCAATTGAGGAAATAAAATAAGAATATCAGATTTTAAAAATGAAATTTATACGGAAATTTGCAGAAAAGCCCCTGCGTTACTGGAAATTGCAAAAAAAAACCTGTAATATTGCTGAAATTATGAAAAATCCGCTGCCGTTAGTTGCTTATTTGAAAAAAAATTCTTTAACATTGGATTAAAAACATTCTTAAAGTTTATTTCTTAGCTAAGTTTAAGAAATATTATTTCAAGAGAGAGAGAGAGAGATGTTAATTAATATGTAAAAAATAATTTTCAAGTAACTAAAGTATGAAAACTAACGGTAGAAGTTTTTGTACAATTTTGGCAATAATGCGGCCTTTTTTGCAATTTCATCATAATAAAGTGGCTTTTTCCAAATTTCCCAAACTTATATACTTGAAAATATTTACAACTATATTGAAGAATATACCTCCAACTGAGCATCTTCTGTAACAGAGTTGACTTTTCTCTTCTTTAATGAAATCGTATTTCCGTCTTCTTCAGATCCTTTAACATCCCACAGCTTGATCGAGCAGTCCCACGATCCGGAACAAATCTAGAACACCAAACAGCAAATCCAACCAATCAGATTCAATTAAACCATTTTTTAATTAATTTTGAGTAATTAATTAATTAATTATTACCATCTCTTTGGAGGGGTTAATCGCGATACTTTGAACAGCTGAAGAATGTCCAGCAAGGATTTTATATGCTCCCTTTTTTATTGGTTGGTTTCTGTCTTTTGCTGCTTCACACTATTTACAATATATAAATATTAAATTAATATAAAATATAAATTTGTTCTTAGATAAGATTAAGTTTAAAATTTTATTATTTACCTTCCACAGCCTTATCAGTCTATCTTTTGAACCAGTCGCTATAAAGAGATCATTTTCATTCGCACCTCCTAGAAAAATATATATATTTGAAACAATGTAATCAGTTTTAAATTCGAAATAATGAGTTAATATTTAAATTACAAACAAACCATTAGAACTGATGAATTTTGCAGATGTAATTGCACCAGTATGGCCTTCCAAAATATGTGTGCATTCAGATACTTCTCCCCCTTTCCATATCCTATAAAACAAATTACATAAAATGTGAAGGGCCAATTTGTTATTCTTGCATTTCTTTATCCACAATATAACACTTAATAGTCTAGATGCTTGAAATAAATAAAGATGAGCAAATTTACCTTGCTAGACCATCATAACAACCAGTTAATATGAAGCTGTAAAATGAATCAAACGAATACTATGATCAGTATAAAGTGATAAAATGAAATAAATATATATAATTAATGAAATATTTAATTAAGTTATACTTTGGATCAGAGCCGTCAACTGAACTGACCCAATCATCATGAGGGCACGGATCTTGATGCTTCCTTGGAACCACAGCCTTCACATACTCTATCTCCAATACTTTTTCCTGAAACAAATAGAAAAGATAAATAAAAATCATGTGATAAAAATGAAAAAAGAAATTTTTATTCGGAAAAACATGGACGTACAGCAGAAATTCCTTTGGCCAGTAAGAACTGGTCGAGCGGCATCCTGACAAGCTCTCCATCAATTAGAAAATCAAACGGCTGATTCTCATGCTCAGCCTCAGCTATAAACAACCATAAATTAATAAATATACTTTATAATTTAATTCACTAAAACAGAAGTAATTATGTCACGTACAGTTTTTTAGGAGTAAATTAACGATCTCAGAGAGGCCCAATCGAGTGAGGTGCGAGGGCACGGCGATGGACGCCGGCGGGACGCGCAGCGGCGGCTCGAGTCTAGTCACGAACCGGACTCGGACTTGCCTCGACGCATCAGAGACGGTTTCCGTCGGATCCATTTAGTTGGTGAATTTGGTGGGTGGAGAGGAAAGGCGGAGGAGTGGCGGGGCGGGAGCCGGAAGAGGGTTGGAAGGAGAGGGAGAAGGGTTTAGTGTTGGGCTAGGGTTTTGGTTGGATAGGAATGGACTGGGCTTTAGTTGTTTGTATTGTATCTTTTAGCTGAGTTTGATTATGATGTTTTATGGTCACGAATCACGTCCCTGTTTTGTCTGCCACTGCTGAAAATCTTTAACGGTATAAAAATTGGTAAATTTCGCTTAACTTTTAAAATTAATCAAATTAATCAAATAAAACATTTAACTTTCAATTATTTCATATAAATCATTTAATTTTTAAAAATTATTAAATAAATTACTCAACTTTTAATTATTCGACTCAATCTTTGTTTTATTCCTATAGGCATATGTTAAAAACAACCAAGCAAAAAAAAGTTTAATACAACCCAACAAAATGAACCGACGGGGCTAATTTAGAGATTGATTTTGTGGTTGTTTGAGGCTAGTATGGAATTTTGGGGGTAACACGGTCAGGAAAACTACATCCCGGTGGTTGAAGGTGCCGAGAGCCGCAAGGAAGATCATGACCTTGCTTAGCTTAGGATAGAAAATAATTTCCTAAGTTTTATTGTTAGCTCTCATAGTTTGGCGCGATTTTAGCATTCTTTGTTGTAATCTCTAGATGTAGCAACTTTTTTTTTTTAACGAAAGTCTTTTGTAGTCTTATCGGCTACACATTAAAAAAAAAATGAACCGACCAACTTAAAATAAATAAACCCTAGAATTCAAAGAGAAAAGAAAACCAAAAAGAAGAAAAAGGGAAAAACTTCAGACTACTCCGCCTCCATTCTCAGCTTATAAACCAAAAGTCTTCTCGGATCAATCCCCCCCCCCCCCTCAAAACGACCTAATTAGATGAGACATCATTCTCTCATTGAAATTGAACTACAAAATCTTTGCCATCTTACCCAATAGATCAGCCTCTTCATTCCAACTCCTTGTTATCCATCGGAAAGTCGAATCTTTCAATCTTCGTTTCCACATCAGAGTCTTGAGCTCGTTGAATTGTCAGTCATGATGAAGACTGTACTAGTTCCAGTCATGTGGAAGATTCCATAATTTTCGTCATTTTCGCATTATCTGTCAAGAATAAACAAGACTGTGAGATGTGGTTTAAGGCTACGAATTTTATCGCAACCCCAAAGCGTGAAATTCTCCTTGAATAGTATCCAGGATATCATTTACACAAGACGTCATTACTTTTACATATTCATCCCCCTTTTTTTTCTCAGAATCATTGTTATTGCTACTGAAAAATCGATCTAGCAGTAAAGATTTCTTTGAGGTATGTGAGTCGTTTGAATTTATGTTTGTAGTTGGAAACAAGATCGCATGATTTGTAAGTTTTTCCCTTGGGCTATATCAGTGTAGTTTCTTTCATTATTTTCCCCCATTTACTTGAATTTCCTTGAAAAAATAATTGAATTTCTAGATTTCCATATTTCCCACATAATTGTGAATTGCAGTTGAATGAAATGTTCATTTAAATAGGCTATGATTGAAGCCAAGGGCAATTAGATGGGTTTGATATGGGGTTTGTATGTTAGGTATGAGGGGGGAAGAGTTCTAGATCTGAATTGCATGAGGGCAGATAAATATGCAGTGTATATGGGTTTCAGTTCCACTACATACTTCAGGATTGATGTGAATTCTGTGATTAGGGCTTGTGCAGTGGGTAATGCATTGTTACTAAATTGCCAAATAGAATCCTAATTTTTGGAAGGATACCATTTGTTTTTTAGATTGCATTCCATACCTTTTTGATGTTTGGAGGGGCAGGTTGAAAGAGGTTAGATGACACATAATTATAGGCTGATTTTACCATTAGGTTACCATCTTTTGAGTGTTTCCAAATCAATCTGTCATGATTTAAATCTCTTGTGATAGGTATGAATTTGGAAGATATTAGTCGGTTGGCCTCATTCAAACTAAAAACTTCCTTTAGCATATTATAATTCCATGATTGATTTGCGATATTATATAAATTGCTAACCTTTGAATGTTTCTACACTTCGAAATACTTCAAGTAGGACTATTTTTGTACTTTTATTATTTGTTTTTATATTTTTAAAAATTCAGAAGAAAGAAACAGTAAATCTGGACAGGAAAATCAAAAGCAGACAAATTACAAATTTAGAAAATTAATATCTCACATATTATAAATCAGAAATTTCATTTGAGAATTATCTACTAAATGCGAACCAAATTGTAAAAATATTTATTTAATTTTTTAGATCTGAATTAGACACGAAATTAGTGTGAAAAACTGAAAAACAGAGAAGAAACAGCAGCAAAATAGAAACTGGATTAGGGTTTGATTTCCGGTTTAAAAATAGGGATTTATAGGAAATTTATGATGTGTAGCAATCATTAATCACTTAGGGTATAATTTCTCAGATTTAGATGATGGATTTGAGCAATCTAACCTAAGATTTACTCAAGAAATTGGCTTAAGAACTAGTTCATTCCAAAATAGTCATTTCAAAATAAAACATGAATTAAATCAATCACAACTCCGAATTAATCACACAAAATACTAAGCTAAGCATTCTAAATGATTAACAAGTGAATAAACTCTGGATTTAATAGATCAATTGATGAAAAATACTAAGCTAAGCAATTTTCCCCCAATTTATTCAAAAATTTGTGTATTCATGACTATTCATCAAAATTCAGTAAAATTACAAGATTATTAAGATCTAATCACACAAATCATAAATTCCTTTCCCTATCAAGATCTAATCACATATATTCACAAGAACAAGAATTTGACAAGATTTCATCATGATTATTACAAAATTGAGTTCTTATGATCTAAAATTTAAATCAAGATATTAAAAGACAATTGGACTAAACCGAGAGTTGGAGGACCAATCGGTAGCTCCCTTGAGTCGATTTGAACCTCTAATTGCTCCTTGATTCAAGCTAGAGTTGACCGATTCAAATTTCACCCAAATCAGCCCCAATTTGCTCGATTTCACTCAAAAATGAAAATTAGAGCTCAAAAAAGCTTGAAACTCAACAATGGTGGTTCTAGAGGTAGAAGAAGAAGAATGGAGAGTGATGTATAAGTCAAAGAGAGTGTGGGAATGAGTAATTTTGATGGTGGAGCTTGAGCTGCATTTTATAGAGAGTTGAGGGCTTGAGAGTGTATTCTCTTGATTGGATTGATCTAAAATTTCAGGGGCAAAACGGAAATTTCCACTTATGCATATCTGATCGTACGGATGAAAAGAAGCTATGGTTTGAATTTGAGAAATATTTGTTGAAAAATGAGGGAGATATTTGGATTTGAAGTTGCTGAATTTTTTTCTCTGTTTCGGCAGAAAAAGCTTCAGATTCAGATCTGAATCATGTTTGAATGTTTGTTATGAGTGGTCCCCCCACTTTTTGATCAGGTGTAGTGACATGAGTCATAGGTTCATGTAGTGAGTCGTGTTTTGGCTTATTTTGGCGCTAGAATCAGATTTGAATCTGAAGTTCATTTTTTTTTCCCCGTTTGGGTTCGAACAATCATCTTAAGCCTATGATTTACAGCCTCTTAGCAAAAAAATTCAACTCGTATCTGTTCTCCTTGTTCTCACGAATCCACAGGACCTTGAATGGTGTGATTTCGTTGAGTAATGCTCAAGATATTTTACTTTGAACACCTACAGCTCGGTATTTTTCCAGTTTCGACCAGCAGTAACAATTCGAACTCAAACTCATTTTGTGACCAACGATACTCAAAACGGTCAGTTAAAAATTCTTCCTTACTTTCTCATGATACTACAGCAATTTGAATGGACGAAAATGATCAAGTAAAACTCGAGTTATGCTCGAAAAACTGAGCTTCAGCCCCATTTCAGCTCGAATTGAGTTATTTCGCAAAAACATAATTCAAGTTCATTGCATACTTACTTCAAACTCGATTATCTCATTCATTTCTTCATCACGTTCGGTGTTCTTGGTATCCATAAAAAGAGGAAATATATGAGAAGAGAATGAAATTGGTTTTGAATGAAAAGGAGGTCTGTGGAGTGAGTTATAGACTTGAGAAATTTCAGCTCGAATTGAGTTATTTCAGCAAAAACAGAATTCAATTTCATTGAACACTTACCTCAAACTCGATTATCTCACTCAATTCTTCATCACTTTTTGAGTTCTTTATATGGTTGGAAAGAGGGGAATAAGAAGAAGAGAATGGATTTAGAATTATGACAAACCGAGAACTGTGCAAGAAATGGTGAGCTCGAGAAAAATGCACCTCGAAATTGGTTATTTTTGGGCTGAACAGTAATTTTTCACGATTTTCGGCCATCGTCGGTGTTTCAGGCTCCAATAGAGCTTGTAGGTAGATCATGCTCATCGAGATGAGCCATTTGACATGAAGCACGTCCGATTCTGGTAACTTCAAAATTTTCGCGATTTTTCGATCGGGATTTGACTGGCTATTGACTTTGACAAGTTTCGACTGATCATTTTTTAGCGTTCTAGGAGGTTTCTGATCGTGAGACTTATATCATTGGATTCGTCTCATCGAGCTCTTCATTTTGGTATCCCGTTTGACCCATTTCAGAAAGGTTCACTTTTGGTCAACTCAACGATTTTGGACATTTGACTTGGGTTGACTTGATTGTAAAAGGTTGTCGAATTATCGTAAAGATTTGGGGGAATTTTTATAGAGTTTTTGAGGGTTTTATTTGGCCCGTCATTTGTGTTTTGGTCAAATTCTTCATTTTATGGACTTTTCACCTGTAAAATTAGACAAAAACATATTAAGAGGTTTCAAATTATGTTTTATGAATTATGAGCATTTTTGACACGTTTTATGTGAATTATGATTAAATTTTTTATGATAAAAACTCTAAAAATGTGTATAAAAATACACATTACATATAGTAATTGTTGTCCTCAGTTTGATGATATTTAAAACTATTCCGAACTACTAATATATTTGTGTGACAATGTCTTGAGCTAGATAGTCGCACGATCAAGTTCTCAGAATTGTCTCGGTCGCATCCTGCCTATCTCAGAAGAATAAGAAGTTGTCACGCATGCAAAGGAGTTCAAGAGAGTATCTCAAGGCGTGGGAGAAAGCTTCTTAGTTCTTCGTGTGTGTTTATTCTTTTTGGTGAGCAATTTAATTCTTATTAAAAGGGGAGTATAATCTGCAATTTGCCAATTCTGACCAGTTTCGTTGTCAACGGAAGTGGTCCGTTCCCAACGAACCACTGTGTTGGCAACGGAACTCTCCGTGAGCAAACTTTCGTTCTTGTCATTTGTTTTGGCTGAAATTGTATACACTCCATTGGCAACGGAACTATTCCTTTGGCAACGAAACTGTAAGAATTTAGCCGTTTGGTATGAAATCTTCCTTGATTGCCTTCTGTTTTTGGCAGTCCGTTGGCAACGGACAAGGTCTGTTGTCAACGGAACTACACAATTTTCCTTTTCTAGGGCTGCTCCCTTCCTCCTTTAAAAAAGGGAGCCGCTTCTCTAAGTTAGAAACACAAATTCTAAGTTCAAAAGGCAGAAATACTTCTTTCTTAATATTGTTAAATTACTCTAAACTTTAAAGTGAGATTAGTGGAATTTTAAGTGTGTTGCTCGTTGGTTTGTTGAAGTTCAAGAGATTAAATTTGTAAGTTATTGTTCCACCGGCCGTCAAGAGGTTGTTGTAAGGTGACGGTGGTTCGAGGTCTTATGCGATCTTGTTTGTTAGTGATAAACGAAGCCGCAGTAAGGGCGGTAGACAACTCGTGAACGCGGTAAGGGCGGCTAGCGAGTAAACGGGTGGTTAAGGCTAACACAACCACCTCGCCGAACTCCGTCATCAGATCGTGTGTTCGATATCTCTTTTCTTTTTATAATTACTTTAATTTCTTATATATTTATCTTTCTTTGTTAATTAGTATTCAAACAACCATCAACAAAAGTCTAAAAACAATAAAAATATAAAACCCTAAAAATACAAATATTCACATTTCCGTACTTTAGGCCTTTTAAACCCCCTTATAGGCCTCAATCGAACAATAATTAATACCAGAGCAGGAATATAGACCGTTTCAAATTTCAATTTGAAATAACGTGTATTCGATTTATGGCGACCCCTCCGATCAACTATCTTCAAATCATGTACCCCGACAAACTCAACGGCAAGAACTGGAACGTCTGGAAAAGATGCATGATGAACGTGTTTGATCTTCACGGTCTTTGAAAGTTAGTGGAAAATAGTTTTACCGTAAATTTTGTAATAAATAGTACCACAACCTATACCAAAGACACTAAAACAAATAAGACACTTAACATAATGGCACAGAATCTCATTCTCACAAATATGTTAAACACTTTTTCTGTAATAATAGATGGTTGTGAGAATTCTAATGAAATGTGGAAAGCTCTCCTAAATAGATTTGAGGAAAATAATCAAATGAAAAGAACCAAATTAATGGGAATTGAACAACAATTTGATAATTTCCGGATGATTGAAGGTGAACCCGTCGAGGATATGTACATTCGTATGTCGCATATTCGAAACGGATTCACCGCTTTAGGAGAGAAACTAACAGATGATCGAGTTGTAGGTAAATTAATTAGGGCGATGCCATCGAGTTGGGAAGTACTTCGAGTCTCATTGGAAACCATGCTAGCAACAAAAGATATCAGGCCGGAAGAACTCATCAACTACTTCCGTTACTTCGAAACCCGAGTGAGGCAAATGAGAACCGACTCCCACCCAAAATGGTGGCTATGCCAGCAACGAGCTCAATTGATGAAGATGATGAAATAGCGTGCTTGGTGCACCAATTTGGTGAATTTTGAGCCAAGAAAAAGCGGTTTAACAACAACCGACGTCGCAACAACCAAAAGACGTACTGCTTCGAGCGCAACAAGAAGGGATACACCATCGACAATTGCTTCACTCTGCATCACGAGCTCGCTCCGTGGAACAAGAAGGATGATGAAAAACGTGATGGGCGTTCACATGATCGACGCGAGCGATGGGAAAGGCGGTCCGACGATCAACACGATAAAAGACGAGAAAAAAAACACGATGACAGAGGAAATGACAAGAAATGGAAGTCGAAAAGTCATTCTGCCAAGGTGGCCGTGTGGGGAGATGGGTCAAGCAATTCATTGGATGGTTCCGGTTCGGACTCTGACTCTGAGTCGGACATGGAGAATGTCGCGTTGATGGCGTATGATGACGTGGACGAAGTGTGCGAAAGGGCGATACAAGAGATGATTCGACTTGGACAACTTCCAGCACAACCCCGTCCTTCTACCGCGACATCTTACATCGACACTACTTCCTCCGGTTCTTCCCGCGACACGAGTCGCGAGGTATCTAGATTTTAATATTAATCATGTTTTAGAAGAGGTTAAGGTTCCTAGTTAAAATCAAATTGTTGAAATTGTAGAACCCGGAACCCACGATGAACTAGAACACGAATTAAAAAGGCTTCGGGAGTCTCTTATCAGTACCCAAGAACTTCTCATTGTTTCCGAAGCCTCGGTAAGGTCGTACAAGGCACGAATAAAAGAACTTGAAAAATCAAATTTAAATAATTATAACAACTTAATTGACGACGACTTAAACAATAAGTTAAATAATTGTATTTGTGAAAAATTAAAAATTGAAATCAGTCATCTAAAAGTCGAAGTTGTAAGTTTAAAATGTGAAAATAAATCTCTCAAGTCTGCTTACGCCAGAAATGTCTCGAGCAAACTTGATTTAGACAACTTATTTATAGGACAAAAACCAAATGATAAAACCGGTTTAGGGTTCAAGAAAGAGGTCGGTACTAAACCCGCTCCTTAAGGACCTAAAAACCATACAGTAAAAAGGGAGCTCAATCAACCGAAGAGTAGAGGAAGTGCATTCTTGTATCGAGACTACTCTAAAGGTCAAAGTCCTAAAAGTCGAACTTTTAAAAGTTTTAGTAAAATCAATAGGTTTCACTATCTTCATGATTTTCGGCATATTCATGAGAATAACCGCGGTGTCACAATCGAAAGACTTTATAAAAAGGGTCCTAATGGTTATTTTTACGAAATAGTCGACACACATGTCCCGAGGAAGATTCAACCTAAGGAATCAAACCATCGAGCTCCCAAACATTACATTAATGCACATCAAAAACAAAGTTTCTCAAACTCAAACAATTTTGTTAAATCAAACAATTTTTCAAAATCAACTATTTTCAGTGCCAAGTCGCCCAAACCAAAGCTTAGGAAAGCCGAGTTTTCAAACCACTATAAAAATCATTTTGTGAAAGGTATTGAAGAGATTTCGAACCCGACTTGTTCTTTTTACAACTATTATGCAAAATAGGCCATATTTCACTAGAGTGTCTAATGCGTAAACCTGCTAATTCTTCAAAATTTGATGCGTAAAGATAGAAACACTAGTAGCCCTACCTCCGACTTAGAGGTTCCGAAGTCTACCTAGACGCTTCGATAAGCCCCCCCCCCCAATTTTACCTAAGCCATACTTTAAGGGGGAGCTATGGGCAGAAAATCATATTAGTAAATACTCATTGTAAAGTCAAAAAAAAAAAAAAAAAATCGCTCCGAACGGAATATTCCGTTGGGAGAGGGTTCTCACTATCAGTTTTGGCTGAAAACTCGGTTTAGTCCGTTCCGAACATAATAGGTCCGTTTCGAACGGACTAACCAATAAATATGGCTTCTCTCCCACCCAACTCATTATTTTGTGGCTCATTCCTCTCTCTCCCTTCCACTCTTTGCTTCTCCTTCAAGCTTCCACTCTTGAAACCGAAATTGGAGCTTGATTTTGCTAGTGAATCTCAAAGGAGCATTCTTCTCACGCTTGAGTTCAACTTATGTGAGTGATTGTTCTTGATTTCGTGTCGATTTTCTTCTTGAGACGAAACTAGGTAATTTTAGTTTAAGCCGTAATCAATAGGTTCTAACCCAATAGCTTTGCTCCAATGGAATTGTATCCAAATTATCTAGATCTCGCAAACGTGGGAGAGTAAATTTTCAATTTCTCCTTTTTATTCCTTATTATGACGAGGTTAGGGTTTTACCGTAGTAGGCCATTAATCATATATCTTGAAAAGTTACATGTGATGTATTGAATTCATGAAAATATGCCTATGATGTATTAATTTGTAGAAAAATGTGTGTTGACAAAGTTGACCAGGTGTTGACCATGTTCATCATGTTGACAGTTGACTGTTAACCCACTGTGTTAATTGTGGACTATGTTAACCGTTGATTGTATTGACTGTTAATTGTTGACAGTTGACTACACTAATTTACCTCTTGACTGTTGACCATTAAATTGGTCAAAAGTTGATCATGACCTAGTCAAAATATTGGCCATTGACTATTGACCTTGTTAAATGTTGATCGTTAACCGAGTCAAATGTTGACCAAATCAAACATTGAGTTTTGACCTGCCAAATATTGACAATGATGACCGAGCCCCGAATTCTCATTCGTAAGCCTTCTATATATATATATATATATATATATATATATATATATATATATATATATATATATATATATATATATATATATATATATATATATATATATATTTATTTTATAAATGGGTAAATAATCGAAACATAGTATGATTATGTTTATATTTGATATATTTGTTGATATGTGTTGATATAATGAGAGAGTTCATTAGGCATAACACATACATCATTGAGATGAAGGAGTTCATCGTCCATCATGTATACATCATTAAGATGACAAGTTTATTTTAAACCACACATCATGGCAATGAAAGAGTTCATCGATTTCTATACATGGAGATAAGATTTCCAAATACAATCTAAGAAAAATCTCATGGAGAGAAAACATATATTAGGGAATCTTTATGTTAGTTCATAAAGATGAAGGTCATGATATATCATTGTTATTATCTTTATTCGATTAGTACATGTGATGTTCTTTGAATATTGCATAATAACATATAATGTTAAAGAAAATCCCTCAAAACAATGTTAAGTCATGAAGTGCCTTCCATAAGTCTAAATCTCTCGATACTCTAATTGACCCTGCATAGGTCATGCCAAAGCTGGGTATGTAGGGACAATCTTAGGAGGAGAGAATGCAGGAAATGGGAGCCAACATAGGTCATGACAAAGCTGAGTGTCTTGGGTACTATTTTGCCGATGATTAGACACGGTTTGACTTACTGGGCTATCAAGTCGGACTTGGGCTCGGGGCATACGATAGGATATATATGTCGGGCATATGATACTTATCCTATGTTGTTTAAGAGTTGTATGAGATACAATTGGAATTATTCCTACCTAAATAAGTTAACTTCTGGGCGATGAGCCAAAGCTCACTTAGGACTTAATTGAAATATGGATCTTGTCTCTCTATGAAACTTCATGGATTGAAAGTTTCCGAATCAATGCGATTGAGGGTCATTGATTTGATTAAAAAATAGTGGGAGACATTATGTGAACTATTTAAAGAATAATAGTCTTTGCATATCATTCAAATCGAATAGTATATCTATTTATGTCTCACAATAGGTCCTCGAGAAGGACAGATAACATAAGATGCTAATAATCATTAACATGAACATTGACAAGTGTTGTTAATAATGTTCTCGTGCTTAAAAAGAAAGTATAAAGTACTCCCACAGATAAGGGCAAGATGTTGCTGAGGCTTCGGCCTTAGGTAAGAAATTAGTATCTTTTGTGGTGAATCTGTTCATTGAAAGACACCATAATTTCTCAAGAAGATATAAAAAGGGAATGAAAGGATAGTGTGACTACCGTTTCAAGTATTTTTGTTATAGAAATTAACTTTCCTATTTCACATCATGTATAATAGATACACGATTTGAATCACACATTTGTGAAAATGTGTTGACGAAGTTGTAGACAATTGAGTAAATATGATGTTAACATATGAGTGACAAATGTAGCAAAAGTTGTTCCATTTTCTCGAGTAACTCATTTATTTATATTGTCTTTTTGGACTTATCACCGACATAAATAATTGTTATTTAATATCATCAATAAATTTTGTATTATCTATAGTTCGAGTTTATCTATGAATGGTTATTAATTTATTATTGAGAATAATAATTTCACCATTCACAAATGTCAATTTTCTTTGGAAATTTTGCAATAGAAAAATTACCTTATGTGTTATATCGAACAAGATAATTATAAGTCTATCTATAACATTAATATTAAGAATTTAAATCTAGCATTGTCGCTTGGTCTACTTAAATAAGATGAATATTTATTAAATCCATTAAGATGGATTTTCAAATTCATTTGATTTTGAATCATTTGAAACATGTGTAACTTATTTATTAGACAAGATGACATATACGTCTTTCACAAAGTAAGGTGAAAGCAAGTTACTTATTGGCTCTCATACATAGTGAAGGTGCTAGAGAAAACTACTTCATCACATTATTAAAATAATAAATTTGAATATTTTGAAAAGTTCAAAAGTTACAAATAATGAAGTAGAGAATAAAACTTGGCTTTGAAAAATCAAATTTCTTCGATGAGATTGAGGAGTCGAGAACCAAGTGTTTGATCATCATGATAACTATATCGAACTTTATTAGATATAGTTCGATTATGATGAGTCAAATATATCTTCCATTTCTTTCGGAGTTACGCTCTTATTGCGTTCATACTGAATATAATTCCATCTAAAGCAGTTGTAAAAGACTCCATATGCGATATGGACTGGTGTGTTTCCAATAGAATTAGTGGGAGTAAATTTGAAAAGTTCAAATTCCACATACTGACAGTAATGCTCGGATGGAAATTAATTCAGATTTCAACTAGTTTTTGAGTCTGCAATTAATCAACTAGACTCTCAAGATTTTGAAGACTCTGAGTATATAACATAAGTGTATTCATGTAGATCTATTAGAATTTATCGCAGGCCCGAAAAATATATATTCTTCGTGTCTCATGATAAAAATTTGTACTCATAGATGATGAGTCCACATTCTACTAATAGAATATGATGAGTTAAGACTCTAATGGTTAGAGACTTTGAAAGTTGAGATGTAACCCATGTCAGACCATCAAATTTTGAATTTGATTGATCCATCAGATGGAAATACGATTTTAAAAGAAAGACCGACATGGATAATATGCAAACATATAATGTATGATTTGTGGTTAAGTTAAACTCATAGTATAGACTATGATAATATTTTTTCAAGTCATCATGCTTATGTATTTCAGAATTTTTCAATTAAATTTCATCAATTATTTTTATTTTCTTCTAAATTTATGTAATTAAACCAGATGTAATTTCTTGTTATAATATGAGCATAGAAGGCAAAATTCACACTGATCCTTCAAAAAAATTTATTTTTGCCACAATATTCTTATTAAACACTAAGATTTTTGGGGGACATATTTGAAAGATTGACTAGACTATTTCGGGCACATATATAATACTAATAATTTTGGGCATAGTGTCCGGATTTCCTGTGACATCTTCATTATAATTTTGAATGTAGTGAGTTGTATAATTATAATTTCTTTAAAAATTCATTACATATTATATTATAGGTATTAAAATTAGTAATTTCTGATGGTGTTATGCCCTAGGCCAAAGTGTTTGTGACCTAGATGATGGATAGTAATAACAAACATAATATTTATTCTAAGATATTTCATATAATATGTGCGTATAGGTTATTTTAATATAATTAAAATAGACCATGAATATGCAATTCAGTTTTATGTCATCAAAGTGCGTGACTTTGATAGTAAAACTATAAAGTATTATGAATGCTATTCTAAATCGTCCCTGGTCATTTATAGGATATTTGTGGAGACAAATATACTTGCGTATACATATAAATATATATTTATATACAACCTATAAATGTACACCAAGTATATTAGTTGATCGATGATTATGTTTTACCGATCATGGATAAATAGTTATCAAGTCATTAACATAGGTATATGTTAGAGATCATATCTGGACTGACCCGCCATAAGAATGCTACATGTTTTACGTCATTAGCGATTCTTGTAACATAAAGTATTTATAGTCCTTTGACCTGAGATTGTCTCGGTTCCCAACATGAGTAATTTTATACTCTAATATAATCTAACACTGCCTTTAACCGGGTGGTCATAACGGTTATGATTAGGTATACAATGAATCATGTAGAGGGATGAGTGCAATCAAGACGAGATTTGTTCCTCTCATAAATGAGAGAGATAGTGTTGGGTTTCTACCATTCATAACGCAGCGGAAAAACAAAAACGAAACAAAATCGAATTCGAAACCCAAAAGAAGGATCCGTGAATTACAATTAAATCAAAGAAAAGTTCATAACTTTGTACCTTCGGATTACGCTTAATCCGTGATGATAAAAAATGAATTTGGTTGACGGTTTTCTTTACCCGATCCAAATCGGTTTCCAAACCGATCCTTTGAATATTTCGCCTAATCGGTCTCACAAACCGATCTCCAAGCAATCTCCAAATGAACCGATTCTCCAAGCAAACTGATTCTCCTAATAAACCGATTCTCCAAATAAACCGATTCTCCAAACAAAAATCACGGTTTCAACCCAAATCACAAGGACGCCGTACTTCGCTTCGTCCTCTACCGGTATCCACACGAACAACCCCTTTGAACGGATAAAGAACGATATATGCTAGTATTCGTTCTTCATTTCTCTCACAGAAATAACAAGAGAATAATTTTCGGATTTTTCTCTCCTCTTTGTCTCACAAAAATGGACGAAAAAATATTATGCCCTTAATCTAATTTTGGGGTGTCTGTTGTGCCTATATATGTGCAACACACCTTATCATATAAGATGTATGATTGGATGTGTCACTTGACTATGTAGCTCTCCATACAACCTATCACATAAGTTATGATTTTTCTGTGTACGTCTCATTAGTTGTTCTTTGTGTGTGACCCTGTAGGTTTACTTAATGTTGGCAATAATCACAACGGATTATAAATCATGAGCGGCCTCTAGCAAGACATCATGATTACCCAAATTAAGCAAGTATAGATGATTCGATCAAACCTAATTTATGTCATGCATTGTATCCTTTTGTTACACGATATCTATATCGTCCATAAGGCATGGTATGTGTCAACCTTATGTTGGTCGATAAATATTTCTTGACACCGAATTTGATTGAACATGAAATGACATTAATAACTCCTTATTAATTCACTTGAGCACGGCCGTGCGTTTCTTCAATCAAATCATCAAGAGGCCTAAAGATATCTCTCTCAATTTATGAGAGGAACAAATCCTATCTTAATTAAACTCTTTCCTCCGCACAATTCATTATATACCTAATTATAATCTTTATGATCGCCCGGTTAAAGACGATGTTAGACTATATTAAAGTATAAAATTTATCATATAGGAAACTGAGATAATCTCAAGTCTAAGGATTACAGATACATTCTTTACTGAGAATAACTAATGACACGAACCATGTAGTATTCTCAAGGTGGGTCAATCCGTATATGGTCTCTAACATATACTTACGTTAATGACTTAATAACTTTTATTCATGATCAGTAAAACGTGACCATCAGTCAACTAACATACTGATGTCCATTTATAGCTTATCATAAAGTATGTTTGTCTCACAAACATCCTATGAATGATCAGGGACGGTTTAGAATATCATTCATAATACTTTATAGTTTTACTATCAAAGTCACATACTTTGATGATATAAAGCTGAATATTATATTCAAGGTTCATTTTAGTAATAAGAATAAAATAACCAATACGCATTTATTTTATCTCTAAATAAACACAATGTTTGTTTAACATAATCTATACATTTAGGTCTCAAATATATTGGCCTAGGGCATACTACTAACAGATATCTTTAGGCCTCTTGATGAATTGAACTAAAGAAATGTATGGCCATACTCAAATGAATTAATAAGAGTTATTAATGTCATTTGTTCTTGTTCAGTTTAATTTGGGATCAAGAAATATTAATCGATTAATATAAGAATGACGTATTACATGCTTTATGATCGATACAAATATCGTGTGACAAAAGGACTAAATACGTGATTGTTGATTAGGTAAATCGGATCACCGATATTCACTTAAATTGGGTAGTCATGATGGCTTTCTAGAGTCCGCTCATGATTTATAGACTGTTAAGTCTATTGCCAACATTAAGTGAACCTATAGGGTCACACACAAAGAACAAACTGAAACGGGCGCAGAAAAACCTAGCGACTTATATGATGAGTTGCATAAGAATGTCACAAAATATATTGTCATCTTATGTGATAAGATGTGATATATATGTATATAAAGACTATGAGCACAAAAGATCATGTAATCTAGAAGAGTCTAGATGATGACATATGGATAATGATGAGTGATGTCATACACATCTTTTAGTATGAAGAGACATGACTCTTCACCTCTATATAAGGATATAGAGGGCTCCAAATTCGCAACACAACACATCATTCTCTCTCTCATTATTTCTCATTCTCTTTTGTGAGACAAAAGAGAGAAAATATATTTTATAATTTGCATGACAAAATTATGAAAGGATGCTTTCTTTTTGTATAACAAAAATGAAAGAGTGTGATTATATGAGAGGAATTATATACATCTTTTGTGAGATAAAATAAGAAGAGTTTTCTTATGCAAGAGGAGAACAAGTTACTAGCATATATATTGTTCTTCTTCCCGTTTTAAGAAGTTTGTTCGTGTGGACACCGGTAGAGGCGTTCGTACTTTCGGTGATTGTGATTTATACGGCCTAAGAGATGAGAACGGTTCGTTGAGAGTTTTGGTGGAGACCGATTGTGTGTGCGGTAGATGACTTCCGCACGATCCGACCTAGACGGCCTAGACGGACGTAAAATCGGTTAGGACGGTAACCGGTTTAGAGATGCATTGACAACACACATGGTTTGAGCGTCACGGATTAAGCGTAATCCGAAAGGTATCTTTGAGATTTATTTCTTTCATTTAACCGATACGCACGGATCCTCAGATTGGTTTTGGACGATATTTTGTTTTTCCGCTGCGTTATGCACGTCCGAGACCCAACAATTTCTCATTTTCATATGCTCATCTAGATTAAAATTACATCATATAAATAATTTCTGATATATACTATAGGTATGTTTGGATTTTCTGTGGCATTTTCATTATAACTTTGCATGTGATGAGTTATATTATTATATTTTTTAATTTAGTCAATATTATATTATATTGCATAAGTGTATAGTCTGAAATGGTAGAAAAAGTAAAAAAAAAAAATCAAGGAAATAAAATTAAAAGAGTTGTTCATTTTTTTTAATGCCCGAAATGGCTATTAAAGATTTTCATTTCTTGAGAAAAACGAGCAACATTGGGATTACATAGTATAGGTTTATTTTATCTAAAATCTCAAAAAAAAAAAAAATACAAACATATTGCTCTCTCCTATATGAAGAAAGCCGCTGTTCATTTTTTTATTAACAGATTTTTAGAATTCATAAATTTCTTTCCTTGATCGGTTAAGATAACTACATATATTAAGTAAAAGACATGAAATTAAACATTTTATTTTATAGTTAAGTTTGAAATTGCGCTAAATAAATTATTCCATTTTAATTCAGAAATAAAATTCAAGACCTTTTTTCCTATAGTACCACTAAGTTATGTACCCATAAAATCCGGAAATTGTAGGTTGGAGAAAAGGGCCCAATACAAACAAGTATTTGTCCTCCCAGGGCCCAAATCATGCTTTCCTGACCCTACATTACCAATGATATTGGCTTTGAGCATCAGATTTGGCTTCTTTCTATCTTGGTGTTGATATTGGTCCCCATGTTCTATTTACAGCAAAACTTTTCAAAAATTATCCTATGTAGATTCTTCCATTATGCTTTCGCTTAAAGAATAATGTGATTGCAATCTTTCTAAGAGCTAAAAATGAAGCACACTAGGACTTATCTCGCTCCGCTTCGATTTATTTTTTTTGTATTATATAGTATTTATCTGAATTTATTTAATTGATATAATTTAGTTTGCGTAAACATAAGAAAATTAGACATTACTTATTTGAAATACCTGATTAGCCTAACTCTGCCTTTATTCGAGATAAAAAGCAGTAAATCAAAATCAGTTTTACTGATTTATATACTATTAATAATTATGTTAATATTTTCATCAGTATTGATCTTTTGTAGTTTAATTTTTTATATGTTTGGGTTGTTGTGGGATTTATTGGATTTAAATGTATTGTTTTCGGTTTGATGATGTTTAAAATAATTCCGAGTTACTAATAATATTTTGAGTATCATGAATTAGTACAGATAAATACCAAGTTCAAAAAAGACGTTCTAAGAGTACTCTTCAAGACGGGCGTGACGTATTTTGGTCAAAGGAGCCGGGAGTCATGAAATTCTTGTTTGGAGCTATTTATGTTTTTATTTGATTTTTGGATCAAAACATAAAAATTGAGCAAAACGACAAGGATGGACCGAATCAGCCCGGAATCTGCTAACACGTATTCAGTATTTGGGCCATAAATCTTGCACCGTAGATCATATGAAGGAGTGTGATACGGCTATGGAAAGATAACAGAGCGGGTTATAACTTTCCTTCGTTACAAAATTTCAAATTCAGCTTCTATGTGAGTCAGAAACGGAGATCTTGACAGCAAAGAAAATCTGGACAGATTTGGCATTGGCAGCTCAATATTTGGCAATTTTAGAAAAATTTGATAAACGAAAATAAAGGGCAAAAAAAAATTCAGATCTCTCCCTGGATGGTGTTTAAGAAAATTTACTCAATATTCTTTAGTGCGATTAGAGAGAAATTACTGAAGAGTTAGTTGTTATTATTTGATTGAAAGAAATCATTGTAAATTTTGTTTCATCACTTCGCTCCGAGTTGTTGTAAATCGAACGGTGAATCGTGGTCTTGTAAAAGAAAATATTATTTGGATTAGTAGAATCAAGGAGCCAAAAGGCATATCCGGAGAGTAGGCACTCGCGAACGCGGTAAGTGCCGTTAGTGAGAACGGGTGATTACAACAAAAACAACCACCTAGCCGAACTTCGTCAACAGATCTGGTGTTCATCAAATCCACACTTCCGCACATTTAGACCTATAAAACCCCCTATAGGCCTCCAATAAATAACAAAATGGTTTTTAATGAAATAACTTTTGTTCGTCCCCTCCATATATATTATTTAGTGTACATCAGAACAAAAAAATAGCTTTCTATGATAGTCCAAACAAAATCAGACTCAATCATCTACTAGAATATATCTATTGTATTTATATCAAGAGATTAGATAAATTAATTAGAGAGATTGGATTTGTGTGTTACGATAATTTTCTTTCTTTTTAGTTGTGTCTCTTCTTCAAGAATGAAGTATATATTTATAATGAAATATCTTAATTTCATTCCATGCCACGCCGTGGCATTCATCAAATGTAACTTATTTTATATATTAGTCCATAATGGCATACTATAGTTTCACACTCTAATTAATCACCAATTTCATGATAACATATGTTTTTCATTTTGTGATATAAACATTAACTAGATGTCTAGTTTAAAATATTGACTATGTATAATACACATTTTTATCTCATAACACATTTTTTATCATTAATAATGGTAAAGTTGCATGACATACATATCCAAACTTTTAATTAATTTTCTGAAATAAAATGTATAAAACTTTATTTTTTAATTTAACTGTTGATATAAAAAATTTAAAAATTCATTTGAATCTCCAGTAATAAGATGAGCTTTAAGAGTCTATTTTGAGTTTAGTTTCGATAAAAATACAAAATTAAATTAATTTGAAATTAAACATTTATGTAATTTAATAAATTATTTCAACATTTACATAATTATTTCAGAAATTCATTGATTTAGTTTTGAAATATTTTCAAAACTTGCTTACATTAACGTCATTATCTTTTCATCTAAAAAAAAACGTTATTATCTTATCTAGCACCACGTACAACACAAAATACACGAGAGATTTGAAAACATAAAATATGAATGTATATCGGGACATGTTCTTCCCACCTCTAATTTTTGTACTATATTTTTTAAAGTTTTATTTGGAGTGAAGCGCACATTTCGGGCTCCCCTCCATCTTTCCCAATCCTCCACACATGAATTATGGACCCTTTGATCAAAAGCCTCAAACCCCAAGCAAGACTCCGACTTCTCTAAAATCCCACCCAAAAACTTAAATACTCACCGCTTAAAATTAGAGATATTTTAGCTCATAATTCATAACTAGTCCAGCGTCGACGCTAATAATTAGTTTAATTTTAGCTCAAGTTAATTTTAAGTCGAGCTGATCCAGCTCGAATCAAATTCAGTCGAGTCAAGTTCGAACAATTCATTAGATATCAACTCGAAAACATTTCAAGCTGGTCCATTTTGAGTAGCACATTCACATGGTACTATTCTTAAAATCTAGATTGTCAAATATAAACTGATTTTATATTGAGTGTAAATTAAATTTTTGGAGTCTGAATGATTAATTTTGTTGTTTAGATGTGATTTCAAGCCGAATCAAACTGACAATTAAATTTAATGTTGAGTTAAAACTAGCAAAGATGATAATAAAATTTAATTTCAAACTGATATCGAGTCGAACCGAAATAGCTCGAGTTAATTTCGAGTTAAGTTCAAGCTAAACTTATTAACTCGAAACTCTTAAGCAATTTTGAACTGAGCTAGCTCGAATTTAATTTCGTGGCGAGTTCCACCTAACTCACTCAACTCGACTTGTTTGTAAATTTTCTTATTTTTAGTAAAAATTCTATTATAATAATTCTAGTTCTACTATAATTCTAGAGATGGTTTCCAAAAGCAAAGTTGGCTCACGTCCCAAGAGAAAAATAAAAACCCTACACAATGCGTTAATAACTTGATATAATAAACTGATATACAACAGTCGGCGAGATATATCGTATATATTCCTTTAATAACACCCTCAACTTTATATTATTTCATACAAACCCTCGCATCTCTCTCTGGATCCATCTACACACTCAGCTCAGTACACACAGTCACCGAGAAGAATAAACCGAGAAGCTTTGTTTTTCTTCCTTTTTTCGAAGTCATTTTCAGCTCACTCTACTGCTCTGCTTCGTTCATGGCTGCTCTGTTGGTTCTATTTGTCTTGCTATTCACCATTAGCGGTTCAGGTTAGATCTATTTGGCTTATTTATCTTTGGGTTTTTTGATTTGTGATGCTTGTTTACATGATTTTATTTGGAAATGAAGAAAAAGTTGGTTAGCCACAAGATCTGTGGTTTTTTTGGCAAGACTTTTCCTACAATAAGTTTCTGTTATTTCTCTTCTTATTCTTTGGTTAGTTTCTTCTTATTTATGAAAAGGGTGAAGTCTCGTTCCTTTTTCTTTTTAAATGTTCTTCCGTTAGTTTTTTTCTTTACTAAGTGAGCTTACTTAAGTGTTCCTTTTTTCTTGTGTAGTAAATGAGCTAATAATTAGTGTTTTAGTTCTACGTTTTTTCTCTCTTAATAAATGATTAAAGAACTTAGCTTTTAGTAAATGAGTTAAATGCTTCACATTTCAACACCCTCTCTTAATTTTGCAACCCGATCATCTCTTTTCCTCCTTACTAGGAAAATAATACCTCCTCTTACTAAAAAAGTGCTATTCGATGAAATACCACTTTATTTCCTCTTAAAAAACACAAAATCTCTCTAGTCATGCTCAATTTAGCGCTTAAAAAAAGACCAATTCATCATTTTTTTCTACTATTCAAACCCTTTTTTTAATTTTTTACCCTTTTTCTTCAATTCTTTTACAGAGGCCGCATGGTGCGTTTGTAGACCGGACCAGGGCACCACAACACTGCAAAAGGCCCTAGACTATGCTTGTGGGGCCGGAGCTGATTGTTCGCCAATTTTGCAAAACGGTCCCTGTTATAACCCTAATACCATTGTATCCCACTGTTCATACGCCGCGAATAGTTATTTTCAGAGGAAAGGCCAGACTACTGATGCTTGTAATTTCATGGGGGCTGCTACTATCAGCTCAACTGACCCAAGTAATTGATTTTCTTAATTTAATTTAAATTTTTTTTAATTTTTTTAATTTTTGTAGTTTACTATTTTGATTTGGAATATTGGTTGAAAGGTGAGTCATGGGCTCATGGGCATGTGTAGTGTCTTGAAAAGATTCCCTTTTTTAAGGCGAATTGAATTGGATTAGTGGTAGTTAAGTCGGTGTTAGGAAGCTTAAAATTGGGTCTTAGTGTAAATATTTTTTTATGGAATTTTTTCTCTCCAAAGTTTGGTACTTGAATTGAACTAATTCAATTTATTTGTTTCCTCTTGTGTTTATTGTTACAGGTTATACTGGCTGCACCTTTCCAGCAACACCAACGTATGATAACACAATTTGTCAATTTCCTTTAATAGATAATTCATGTGAATAATTTTATTATTAAAAAGGTAAAACGGTAAATTAGATGAAATATTTGGAAATAAGATCTCAGACCGTATACAATTGGGTAGCACATCACATCAATTTAAAATGACATAATTGACTGCTTTTTGTACCTCTAGCTACCATATCAAAATCTGCTTTTTTTTTCTTAAATGAACAGAAATTGCATTTTTTTCCGATTTAGTCCTATTGGAACTTATTAATTCTTTTTCTTTTGCATTATTAGTGAACATATTCTATTTTTATCGGTGGGGAATATGAGTCTCTATTTGGGGCCCTTTGCGGAATCTTCTTTACTTTAGGAGATTGGACAATAATGATCTTATTTCATATATGAACTATTATATATTCTCTATTCCATTTGCTTATAAACTGAAACCAGTAGGCCCAAGCATTTCTTCCAATTAGATAGTATAATCTTCTCATTAATAAATAATCTCCATGGGTCCTCCGAAAAAACTAAGAAATTACATTTGTACCCTCCAAAAGTTCAAATTTACTCCTTACTAAAAGAACCTTTCTCATTTATCCTCATGAATTCTTAATCCTCTTAATCCAACCAAACAGAATCAGAACAAAACAGCCAAAAATAAATCATCATACCACACTATATTTTAGTGTTTCTATATAGGTATGCACTTTATTATTATATATACTTTTATTTATTTATCTATCCATTTATTTATCACTCTTTTTTTGAGTTTGTATTATAGGCATGCACTTATTATCAGATATACTTTTATTTATTGATTTAATGTATTATCCTATTTTTTAGTTTCTATTATAGGTATGTACTTATTATTATATATACTTAGTTTAATTTAATTGTATTATCATTACACACTATATTTGACACTTATTGTCATAAATACTTTTATTTTTTATTTATTTATTTATTTCAGTGCGTCTGGAACATCAACAACTGGATCCACACCAACAACCGGAACAACTCCAACAACAATGACACCGCCCGGGACGATGTCGCCACCCGGAATGATGTCGCCTCCCGGGATGCTGACCCCTCCCTCGACCTTCTCCCCGACCGGCGGCACGACCGGCGGCGTCCTCGGCGGCCTCGGTCCGACCGGCACCGGCAGCCTTGATGGCACCGGCTCCGCCTTTGGTGCGAGTCCGCGTATGGGTCTTGTATTCCTCTCCAGTTTGGTTTGGTTGGGGCTTGTATTTGTGTAAGATGAGTAGTTGTTTTCTTATTGTGTTGTAATTTTCTAGAGGGAAAGATAGTTTTGATGTAGTTTGGTGGGAGGAATCTGTGTGGAGACAGGCAAAGTGGGAAGGCACTAGGGAGTAAGGGGGGCTTGTTGTTTAGTGAGGACAAAAAGAGAGGAATGAGATGTGTACCACATTGGTGGGATGTCTCTTTCTAATGGAATGGACGCTGTTTCTTTTTCCGCTTTTTTATTCTTCTTTTCGATTATAATATATTATTTCTCATGGCTTATTTTTTTTTAATTGGCATAATTATACATAGATCAAAGAAATGAGCTATTTGGCATAATAACCCATATCTGTGATAAGCTAATTCAGATTGCAATTGGCAAGGCCCGTTCAGATTAGTAGCTGCTTTTCATTGCATAAAATGAAACTGATATTTTTATATAAACAACTTAGAATCTGTTTGAGCCGACTATAGAACGCAATTGTAATTCTGATATTCTGATTCTTCAAACTGTGATTTGTAATGAAAGTTAGCCGACTATAGAACTTAATTGTAATTCTGATGCAATTGTTATTCTGATATTCTGATTCTTCAAACTGTGATTTGTAATGAAAGTTAGCCGACTATAGAACTTAATTGTAATTCTGATTCTTCAAACTGTGATTTGTTCTATTTTTTTTTTTTTAGAAAATTTGGAGGGGGCTTAAATCCCCTTCCAAATGATTTTATTATATATATAATTTTTATAATTACAAACTTTTTTTTTCTTTTACATGTGGAAAAAAAAAAGAAAGAAAAAAAAGAAAAGTTCCTGGGCCTAAATCTAAAATTCCCGATTTGGCCCAACCCTATACTTAATTTTATTTGAGAAAACCGGTAAGAAAATTCTTGCATGCCTTTAATTTTATTTTAATGAGGAACAAACAAGGCAAAATAAAACGGATAGATAATTAATTAAGAGATACATGCACCATGATTCTCACCTAGTTTTTCTTAATAAAATATTAAATGAATAAGCAATCGTTCAATTGAGGCCTCTCACCTCACATACTGACTAATGAATGTTAAATGAGTTCAATTTGCACAAGACCCTTGTATTTTTATATTTGGATATTTTTTTTTTTTGTGAGGTATAACAAGTTAGCCGACTATAGAACTCAACTGTAACAATTCAAAAAAAAAAAAAAAAATAGAACTCAACTGTAATTTTGATTCTTCAAACTGTGTTTTGTAATGAAAGTTGAGAAATAATTTTTGGTATTAAATTTGCTTATCGCATGATTATTGGCATTTATTTATAGAAATGTGTTATATAAAATTCTTGTGGTGATATCTTGAGCTTTGGCTTGGCTTCTTTAATCAAAGAGTACCATAGTCTAGTGGTATGGTAGTAAATTATATTTTTATAGGTGAGGGATTCGAATCTCATGTCTGACATTATTTATTTAAATTTTAAGAAGAATATATGAGTATACTCGAAAGAGAATGAAGTAAGTGATTACTTATAATTCTTCCTCATTTCTTTAATAAAAAAGTACAAAGATTATCTAACAGCAAAAAGAGGTTTGAAAAGAACAAAATGCAACGGCCACTAATTGACTCCTAAAAAATTATTATGTTTTACCTTTTTGAATGTCATTGCTATTCTTAGTTTTCAAATAAAAGGCGAATTGGATTCCTGTTATGGAAGAAAGAAGAACATTTATAATTTATAATATATATTATAATAGTTTATAATCCTTAAAAATGTCTAGCCACTAAATTAAGCCCTGTAGGCTCTTTAAATCCCTACCATCAACTTATAATCTAATGACCCTAATGCATCAAATTATACTCATATATTTACTAAGTATCACCCATTTGCACACAAGAGATCCAACATAATGCTATCCACCACATTAAGCCCCATAGGCTCTTTAAATCCTACCATCAACTTATAATCTAATGACCCTAATGCATCAAATTATACTCATAGATTTACTAAGGATTACCCATTTGAACAAAAGAGATCCAACATAATGCTATTATTTAAGAAAAAATATTTTCTTAAAAAATTATTTTATAAAAAATTCAGATTTTTTTTAAGAAATATTTTTTTGAAAAATATTATTGTCACAATTTTTTTTCAGAAAATTGTTTTTGTAGAAAATCACTTTGTAAGAAAATACTAAGGATCACTCATTTCCACATTTGAGTTCCAACACAATATTATTATTTAAGCAATTATTTTTCCTCTAAGAAAAAAATTAGAAAAAATATTTTCGAAAAAATTCAGTTTTTTTTAAGAAAAATATTTTTTTAGAAAAATGTTATTTTTCACAAGTTTTTCACAGAAAATTTGTTCTCTAGAAAAATACTTTTAAAAAAAAAATATTTTTTAAAATTATTTTATTAACAAAAATAATTTCATAAGAAAATTTTTTTCAAAAAAAAAAAATTTCATAACAAAACTTCGTTTAAAAAAGTTTATGAAATTTTTTTAATCGCAAAAGAGACCATGCATTATTGAAAATTACAAAGAACTCCTTATTTTCAAAATTACAAAAAAAGTCCCTATCGATAGATTAGAGTTAGCACCGTCAATTTTTTTAATTGCAAAAGACAACCTGCATTATTGGAAATAACAAAGAACCCCTTATTTATAAAATTGCAAAAAAAGCCCTTACCATTAGATTGAAGTTTGCATCGTTAGTATTAATAACTTAATCACTTGAAAATTATTTTTTAAATAACTAAATTACAAAGAATCCCCTATATTATTTCTAAAATTGAAAAAACAAATCGTACTGTTATATAGGAGTTAGCACCATTAGAGAAAATATCTGCATCACCCGCCTAAATAACGCCTAAACAACTCCACTATACATTTATACATTTTTAGCTGTAAACCATTATATTTGTACAGAGCTAATTGAACAATAATATCATTTGTATATAAATATACCTTTATATATGTTCATACTGTCTTTTTTGTTCACCAATATATTTTTTTGTAAGTCTATTATACCTTTCTAAATTCGGGCAATGTTGGGCAGCAAATAAACTTGAGGTGCGTGTGTATCAAGTCTCTTAGTTTAAACAGTTTAATCCCTTAAAAATTATTTTTTAAATGTTAATTAACATTTCTGTATCAGAAAAATATTTTTCTTAAAAAATCAACTTTTGAAAACTATTTTTCTTATGAATATTTGTGTGAAAATTATTTCCCTTAAGAATATTTTGGGGGAAAAACTATTTTGAAATGTTTTACATAATTTTTTTTAAAGAAAAATATTTTCTTTAGAAGAAAATTTAAGAAAATATTTTTGAGAATATTTGTCAAGTAAATAGTTTATTTAAAAGTAATTTCTTAGAAAAATACTCATTAAGATAAATATTTTTTTATAGAAATATTTTTTTAAGAAAAATATTCTTTATATTTTTTTAAAATATACTTTTTCAAACAAATAAAAAAGAATTGTCGTACAAAAAGTTTGTTAAAAAATGTCTATAAAACAAAAGCATTTTCTGGAAGGAAAAATATATTTCTAAAAAAGAAATATTATTTAAAAATTATTTTTTCAAGTGGTTAACTATTCAAATACATGTTCTGCATATTTATACTACAAAATACTTATTAATTTCCACTGGCTGGCAGATATCAATCAAAGATTTCTTAAAGTCTATATTTAGAAAATTCAAATACACAAACTGTATACAGACCATTAAAATCCTTGATCATTTATGTAGGATTAGTGTCCTAGGCCAAATGTATTTGTGCTAGAAAATGGATTATGTATTAAAATATTATTATTCAATAAAGGTTGTTTCTTATATATCTGTGTGTATGGGTTGTGAATGTAAATCTTATATCAACCAAGAATGACACTTCTGTTAGTAGTATGCCCTAGGCCAATATATTTGAGACCTAGATGTATGGATTATGTTAAACAAACATTATGTTTATTTAGCACTTTGAATATGATATTCAGTTTTATATCATCAAAGTATGTGACTTTGATAGTAAAAGTATAAAGTATTATGAATGATATTCTAAACCGTCCATGATCATTCATAGGATGTTTGTGAGACAAACATACTTTATGATAAGCTATAAATGGACATCAGTATGTTAGTTGACTGATGGTCACGTTTTACTGATCATGAATAAGAGTTATTAAATCATTAACGTAAATATATGTTAGAGACCATATACTGGATTGACCCACCTTGAGAATACTACATGGTTCGTTTCATTAGTTATTCTCAGTAAAGAATGTATCTGTAATCCTTAGACTTGAGATTATCTCAGTTTCCTACATGATAAATTTTATACTTTAATATAGTCTAACATCGTCTTTAACCGGGCGATCATAAAAATTATAATTAGGTATATAATGAATTGTGCGGAGGAAAGAGTTTAATTAAGATAGGATTTGTTCCTCTCATAAATTGTGAGAGATATCTTTAGGCCTCTTGATGATTTGATTGAAGAAACGCATGGCCATGCTCAAGTGAATTAATAAGGAGTTATTAATGTCATTTCATGTTCAATCAAATTCGGTATCAAGAAATATTTATCGACCAATATAAGGTTGACACATACCATGCCTTATGGACGATATAGATATCGTGTAACAAAATGATACAATGCATGACATAAATTAGGTTTGATCGAATCATCTATACTTGCTTAATTTGGGTAATCGTGATGTCTTGCTAGAGACCGCTCATGATTTATAATCCGTTGTGATTATTGCCAACATTAAGTAAACCTACAGGGTCACACACAAAGAACAACTATTGAGACGTACGCAGAAAAATCCTAACTTATGTGATAAGTTGTATGAAGAGCTATATCGTCAAGTGACACATTCAATCCTACATCTTATATGATAAGATGTGTTGCATATATGGTTACACAGTTACCATGCACATGGGATATGAAACTTATGGATTATATAGGCACAAGAGACACCCCAAAAATAGTAAAGAAGACATATTTTTCGTCCATCTTTTGTGAGACAAAGAGGAGAGAAAAATCCGAAAATTATTCTCTTGTTTTTCTGTGAGAGAAATGAAAAACGAATACTAGCATATATCGTTCTTTATCCGTTCTAAGGGGTTGTTCGTGTGGATACCGGTAGAGGACGAAGCGAAGTGCGGCGTCTTTGTGATTTGGGTTGAAACCGTGATTTTTTTTTGTTTGGAGAATCGGTTTGTGAGACGACCGATTAGGCGAATCATTCAAAGGATCGGTTTGGAAACCGGTTTGGATCGGGCAAAGAAAAACCGTCAACCAAATTCGTTTTTGATCATCACGGATTAAGCGTAATCCGAAGGTACAAAGTTATGAACTTTTCTTTCATTTAATTGTAATTCACGGATCCTTCTTTTGGGTTTCGAATTCGATTTTGTTTCGTTTTGTATTTTCTGCTGTGTTATGAATGGCAGAAACCCAAGAACTTCGGGTTCACGTCACCAGAATACGTGATTCCGATAGTAGATCTGTGAACCAATGAATGACATTCTAAATTGTCCCTAGTGATATGTAGGATGTTTATAGAGATAGACATACTTCAGGTAAGAAGCTACATATCAACAATAATATATTCACAGGCTGGATGGTCATGTTCTATTGATCATGGACATAGAGATGTCAAGTCTGGAATATAGGTACGTGTTAGAGAACACGTACTGGACTGACCACACTATGAGAATATGCATGGTATATATCATTAATGATTCTCATATGAACAGTGTGTTTGTTCCTACGACCTGAGGTCACCATGGATTCCTGTATGTGGAACTGCATACTTTAATATGATCCTACGTCATCCGTAATGGGATGATCATTAGGGTCATCATTAGGTATGCACTGAATCATGACGAGGAATATGAGTGACCAAGATGGGATTTGTTCCTCTCGTCATGAGGGAGATATCTCTGGGCCACCTGATGAACTAGGACTGAAGGAAATGCATGGCCATGCTCAAAATGAATTAACATGTGTTGTTAATATCATTTGTATTTACTCATTCTAATTCTCGATCAGGAAAGAGACTTTGATCAAACTCAAGGATGACATGCTTCCATGCCTTATGATCAAGACATATATCGTAGAACAAAAGGAATAAGTAAATGTCTATTCAGATAGGTTTATGAACGCTGATCATTTCATTTAACATGGATAGTCATGACATCAGTCTAGATGTTTCTCATGACTTACGATCTTTAGAGATTACTTATGACTTACGTCTAGCCGAGTCCGGTTATTCCGTGCGTCTGAAGATCAATGTGGATACGAGTAGAGGTCTTTTGCTTTGAAGACTAGCGAGTGATCAGTTTCTTTAACCTAGGAGAAGCAAGGAGTTCGTTTAAGTCGAGCTTCAGGAAGGAGATGGTTGCACGTCAGAAAAGTTCAGAACTACATCCGTTCTTCGTCTCGCGGATCAGGAAGAACTGAGGTATAAATTTTAATAGTTAATCTCGTACTTTTATTACCTAACGTAGATCCTAGGGAGGGTTGAATCCATAGGTTCCGCTGCGCATGTAACGTACATGGCTATGGATTCCCCAACAGTGGTATCAGAGCGTTCATTAAGGAAATAATCGTCGATTATATATTTAAAATTTAGTAAATTCTATAGGATTTTGAAAATATTATTTCAAAACATCACGGAAATAGTTTCTAGGAATATAATATGAATATTATGATTTTCTAGAGTTTCGAAAAATAGTTTTTCGTAATATATTTTGGAAACAGAACTAAAAATTAAAGGAAACTGAAAAGTCAGCGTTATTCCGTTCCGAACAGAATAGTTACGTTCAGAACGGAATATGCTAAAATTTTTGCCAGAATTATTCAGCGTTATTTTGTTGAGAACGGAATAGTTCCGTTCCCAACAAAATAATGCTGATTTTGTGAGAAACCCTAATTTTGTTATACATAAAATTTAAATTTACAAATATGGTATGAGCTTTAGATCTGTGATTGTTCTGTGATGTAATCTTGTATGTGAATGCTTGTAATTTTATATATCTATGGCTGCCAGTGAGTTGTCCAAAGTTGTAATTATGGCAACCTGTGAGTTGTCCAAAATTGTAAATTACTTTTTCTAGCAATAGGATAGTCGTTAGGGAAGATATTATATCAAGACTACAAGGTAAGGATCTTGGCGCAATCTTCGGAAGATGGCATTGGATCTTCGCACACACACAACGAAGGGTTCGTTGAAGATTACTCCTGCAATCTAAAGATAGATCTAGGATTATGAACCTCATGATCGTTCGTGAGGAATAGGCTCATACCATATTTAACTTAGTTTCTGTGATGTTTATATTTATAAATCTAAAACAAAATCCTTCAGAATGTTAAGTAAGGAAGTGCCCCCATGTCACTGAAGCTCTTGGTACTTAGACAGTCTTCCATGTGGGTCGTGCCAAAGCTGAGTATATGGGGGATTGTCTTTGTAAAGGAGGGTATGCGGGAAATGGCGTCCAGCATGGGTCATGCCAAAGCTGAGTGTGCTGGACTCTATTTGGCTGATAATCATACATGATTAAACTTAATTGAGCAAGCAAGTCGGACTTGGGCTCAGGGCACAAGATGGAATAATACACCGGGCATATGATGCTCATTCCATAAAAGGAAAGAATTGTATATGATATAATTGGAAGTGTTCCTACTTAAATAGTTGTGTATTGATGGTTGCGCCAAAGCGCACTTAATACTCATTGAAATACGGATCTTGACTCACTATAAAACCTTATTTAATTGAAGTTTCCGAATCAATACTACTGAATGTGGTTGATTTGAAGAAAAATAGTGAGAGTACAATATAGGAATTACCAAAACAAAATAACCCCAATGAATAAATAATAATGACACTTTATATTTTAACTTGTAGAATAATGACAAATAATAACAATTCAACCGGGCTGAATTTGCAATATATCCTTGAGAAGGATAAGCTCAATGGGTCTCACTTCCTTGACTGGTTTAGAAACCTGAGAATTGTTCTTGAAGCTGACAATAAACTATATGTTATAGAAGAGGCTTACCCAGAGGAACCAGAACAGGGAGCCACAAGGGTTGCCCGAGATGCGTATGCTAAATACGTCAAAGACGACATACAGATAGCTTGTCTCATGCTAGCGACCATGACCTCCGATCTTCAGAAGCAACTGGAGGACATGGGTGCTTACGATATGATCGTAACTCTCAAGGAAATGTTCCAAGAGCAGGCTAGAGTTGAGCGCTACAAAGCTACCATCTCTCTGACTGACACGAAGATGGTTGAATGTTCATCTGTGAGTGCTCATGTACTAAATATGAAGAGCTATCTTGATCAATTGGAGAGGCTTGGTTCAGCTATGCCCAGAGAATTGGCTGTTGACATAATTCTCGGGTTGTTGCCTCCTAGTTTTAAGCAATTCATCGTGAACTATAATATGCATCATATGGAGAAATCCATCACCGAGTTGCATGGGATGCTTAAGAACGCACAGGAGGACATGAAGACAAATGTTGTCAAAGATGTCCTAATGGTTCACAAGAAGAAGGGTAAGAAGACCGGGAACAAGAGCAAGGTTTAAAGGCAAGGTGTTGCCTAAATCTAAGATCAAGAAAGACAAGGTGGGAATTTGCTTCCATTGCAATAAGGTTGGCCATTGGAAGAGAAACTGCAAATTCTACCAGGACGAAATCAAGAAGAGTAGTGTGACTACCGCTTAAGGTATTTTTGTTATTGAAACTAATTCATTTACTCCTAAATCTTGGGTATTGGATACCGGATGTGGTACTCACATTTGTAATGATATGGAGGGACTACAAAGGAGTAGAAGATTAGCTAAGGGCGAAGTCGACCTGCGTGTGGGGAATAGAGCAAGTGTTGCTGCATTAGCCGTAGAAACTTATTTATTGACTTTGCCTAGTGGACTTGTATTAGTACTTAATAATTGTTATTTTGTACCTGCTATGAGTAAAAATATTATTTCTATTTCTAGTGTAGGTTTGGATGGTTATAAATTTGTTATTGAGAATAATAATTGTTCTATCTTAAAGGATAATTTTTTCTATGGAAATGTTCTATTAGAAAGAGGTCTTTACGTGCTAAATCTTAAGGAAGAGAATTATAAGCCCATATATAACATTAACACTAAACGATTCAAACCAAATGATTCAAATACGACATACCTCTAGCACTGTCGCTTAGGCCATATAAATGAAAAACATATTTCTAAACTCCACTCTCATGGACTTTTAGACTCATTTGCTTTGGAATCATTTGAGACGTGCGAATCTTGTTTATTGGCAAGATGACTAAGAGGTGGGTATCGGTACTTCATAACTTTCACGGACGACTTCAGTAGATATGGTTATGTCTACCTAATGAAGCACAAGTCTGAATCCTTTGAAGTGTTCAAAGAATTTAAGAATAATGTACAAAATCAACTTGGCAAAAAGATTAAAGCACTTCTATCTGATTGAGGAGGCGAATATCTGAGTCAGGAATTTGAAGATCATCACAGAAAATGTGGAATAGTTTCACAACTGACTCCTCCAGGAACTCCTCAATGGAATGGAGTGTCCGAAAGAAGGAATCGAACCTTATTGGATATGGTTCGATCGATGATGAGTCAAACGAGTCTTTCAATGTCTTTCTGAGGTTACGCTCTTGAGACTGCCGCATTCATACTGAACATGATTCCATCAATAGCGGTTCAAAAGACGTCATATGAGATGTGGATGGGAAAAAATCCCAAGTTGTCTTTTCTTAAAATTTGGGGATGTGAGACTTATTTCAAACGTCAGTTTTCCGATAAACTCGGACTTAAATCTGATAAGTGCCTGTTTGTGGGATGTCCTAAGGAAACTACATGATATTACTTTTACCACCCATCAGAGAACAAAGTGTTTGTTGCTCATAATGGAGCCTTCCTGGAAAGAGAGTTTGTCTCTATGAGAAGCAGTGGGGGCAAAGTACAACTTGAAGAAATTCGAGACCTACCTATAGTTGCAGAACCTATGATGGAGGAACAAACAAGCCCTCAAGGAGTTGGTGAGGTTGAAACACAACAGACTCAACGTAGATCTAGTAGGATTCGTCATGAGCCTGAGAGATACGGATTTCTCATGTCTAATGATGATGATGTGACATTCATAGATGATGAACCCACGTCCTACCAAGATACTATGAAGAGTCCTGACTCTGGCTCACTCCAGTAAGGATCTCGAAAATGTCTTTTGTAATTATCCATTTTTGGTGAAATTATTTGTCACTACATTATTTGACATTTATGAAGATATGATGAATGGATTAGTTGGTCAATATTTTGAACTTTTGTAGTGTTTGTATTTTTGCTTTATTTATTGTGTGTGAACTAAAGTGTAATGTTTTGGCATGACTATTTATTTTTGGCTACATTAGTACTATGGCATGTAAAAGTATAACAATTTTTAGTGTATATGCTGTTGTTACTTAGATTATGTTTGAATTACTTTTTAGATAATATCGTAGAAATTTTATGCGGTAAATTGTGTATGATTTACTTTTTAAATAACATTATAGAAATTATGTGCCTTAAATTGTGTTTCAATTACTTTCTAAATAATAGTATAGAAATTTGCTAGTATATAATAGTGTTGCATGTTAATTTCCCATGAGCATATAATGAAAATTAACTATATAGTTCGGTCCTTGGGATTGTTTATATATATATATATATATATATATATATAGAAGATAGTGTTGCATGTTAATTTGCTGCTCACTATTTTTTTGTGTTTTATAGCATTTATAAACACATTGTTTTAGTTTTATGTGCTGCTTTATATATTATATGTGTAATGTGTTTATATACTTATTTTAAATATGTTGGTTGTATCATTTTTATATACTATTGTTTATATATATTTCTTTACAATATTTATGTATATATTGATTTTAGAATTTTATATATGGCTTTGTATACTTATCCATAAAGAAACACGAGTCCGTCACATTTGTTGTTGTTCTCGGTTTGATGATGTTTAAAACAATTCCATAATTACTAATCGTATTTGACTTTCTTATATAAGATCAGGAATTATCAAGTTCGAGGAAAATTTTATCAAGTTTGAGTCGACGTGCGAAAGTTCTATCTCGGAAGTCGTCAGAGAATTGCATCACGTTTCAAGCTTTGAAGACTCATTTGTAGCGATCAAGTTTTGGAGCATTCTTCAAGTGTTCTTTTAGTAGTCTTTGTTTTAGAGTAATTTAGGTTCTACACTTAGAAAGAAAATTTCTGTCAAAATTGCTTAAAATTTGGTTTTGACTTCTCATTTTGGTTCTGACAGTTTTTTGGCACCTTCCGTTCTAAACAGAAGGGCTTCCGGTCAGAACGGAAGTGCTGATTTTTTGACCGTTTTGTTCAGTCTACATTGATTCTGTTTTCTTTTCTGCCATCCGCTCAGAACGGAAGGTCACAGTTTTCCTTTTTGTGAGGCTGCTACTTCACTCTTTAAAAGTAGCAGCCCGATTCGTTTTTCTCAAGGGTTTTCAAGCAAAATTTCAGAATTCTCTCTCGTGTTAAGCTAAATTACTCTATAATTAAAGTGAGATTAGGGTGAATTATTGAGTTGTTGCTTTTTTTTAATGAATTGGGTTGTTTGTTGTTGGGTATTGTGATGATTGAAAGAGATCGGTTGTTCAGTCTCAATGAATCACTACGAGTGTTGTAAAGCGATCGTGGAGTCGAATCTTATAATGAAAACTATTTGAATTAGTGGAATCAAAGAACCGAAATGCATACCTAGAGAGTAGGCGCTCGTGAACGTGGTTAAGTCATACGTAACCTCCTTGTCGAATTTCGTCAACAAGTTCGTGTGTTCGGTGTTCGTATTTATGTTATTATTATTATTATTATTATTATTATTATTATTATTATTATTATTATTATTATTATTATTATTATTATTATTATTATTATTATTATATTAATATAACCAATCCGCCTAAAATTTTAAGATCTAAAAATTGTAAAATCCTAGTAAGTCAAATACATACTTCCGCATGAAATTAGACCTTCAAACCCCCTTTAGACCTCCAGTAAACAACATTTATGTCCATTGTAGTTTAAATCCTAACATAATAGTAGTCATCACTATTGTGGTCATGCTTACAGAACTTGTTTTAGTGAGTAGAATTCACTTTATTCCATTTTTCTATTTTTCTGGTGAATCATGACATAAAAATGAGGGAAACATGAGCTATTCACATGTATGGTATGTATTCAGCTACAATTATATAAAAAGTAGCGAGAAAAAAAAATGAAAATAGTTTTCTTTTTGCATTAAATGAAAGATAATTTCTTAAATTATTACATTTGCTTATGGGATGTTAGAGAAAATCAAATATGTCAACAACTCTCCTGAAATTAATTTCCTAGTCAGTTCATAACTAATAATATGTGGCAGAGATGATCCAATTTGCTTGCACATTGGGTCCCGGTAAAATTTATATAAGGTGACCCACTAATCCAATTTGCTAGCAGAAATCATTTCATTTGCGACTGCAACCCAATTAGGGCGATTGTACGTGATTTCTGATCAAACTTTCGAACTGAAATCGACCTATTTTGAACCAAATCAGCTAACTTGGGTTCCAGGCGAGTGTATGAGGAGCTGAATTTTCGATTCTTCTGATGTAGGCGTGGAACAATCCTCCACATCTTCTTCACCCGATCGTGTTTTGATACTTGGAAGAGAAGGGAGAGTTTCATACACTGAGACGAAATTGTACGCTATCGCCATGGATGGATCTTTGGGGAAGAGAGAAATGATCTTTTCAATTTGAAATTAGGTAGTAGTTATTTTTGAAATGTTTTTTTTTCCTCATTGTGAGTGAGACTGGGCGCCTCCAATGGCGTCTCTTGGTTCAGTCAAATTTTTGAATTTTATTTAAAAAAACAAATTTTTTAATGTTATATCTTTTCGATAGAGAAATGAGACAAGACCATAGGCCAATGAATGTATGGGCTACATATTTCTAAAGCCAATAAAATATCAAATTATAACTGTAAGTTTTACGAGTAATTTAATCACATTTTAATGAGTAATTCAAGAGGTTACATACTACATAGGATATACAAACAAATATACAATTGTCAGTTTAGTTTATAACTCATTGTTCAATTAAATTTAACTTAAAAATATCAAAACTTACTAGCTTAAGCGGTTAAGCATATTTGAACTTTATGAAAATGTTCTAAGTTCAAATCCTTGCCAACCGTGAATCTTAATAGGCCCCCCCCATTTAGAGGAGATTATTTCCATTGAGATTCAATAATTCTAATTTTTTAGTATTACTTTTTAATAACTATTTATTTTTCATCATACTTTAAATCAAACAAATAGTAGTCATCGCACTGTGGACACATGCAAAACTTATTTCTATGAATTCACACCTTTGGCGACTGCGAGTTTTTTTCATAACGAAAGAGTTCACATAATTAGCTACATTTTTTGGGGAATAATTCATAGTATGTAGTGTTATTGTTAGAGATTAAAACTCAAAATTAAATTATTTAAATTAAGCCTCAAAGTTTTGACAGTTAATACTATCATGTCACGTAACATACATCATTAACCAGGCATTAATCTAATTACACACCTAATAATAAATGTATATAGCTGTTAGTACATGGTATACATGTAGACTTGGTCAAAGGAGTTACTAGGCCAATTAATTAAATTAAAACCATGAAGAGGAAAACCGGCCAATTCATTTGCCATGCAATTTTGTAACTTATATCTTGACTTAGCCAACACAATTAGAAGAGAAATAAATAAGAAGGTTACAAAAGCAAGACATGAACACAGTATATATACTACAGTATATATACTAGTACATAGGCTGAGCACAAAAAAGAGAGAGAAGAGAGATAGAGATTAGATACTCAGTAATATATATATATGCATACTCTTAATAATCCCCTACATATCTCAATATTATACTTTATATAAATATATTATATTTTATATATATAAAACTATATTTTGAGTTGGGTGTTGAAAAGGAATGTCGTCAGTCGCTTCCATACTCGTGCGTTAAGGAGTAACATTATCCAGATTATTTTGAAACGATTCCACAAGTCTTGCATGTATAAAATGGAATATGCTTTGAGATGGAGCTTGCTCAATCCGGGTAAAAGAGTTTTAATTATTTTATGTATAAAGATTATATTTGTAAAATGTATTTCAATTTATTTAATAAATAAAATATTTTATTCTTTGTCAAAATCCAAATATCCCAATATTTGTACCAACAATTATAACTTGATGTTAATTTGGATTTCATCTATTATATTGAATAAATGTTCTTTCTTGTGTTATTTGGTTGTATAAAATAATTCATAGAATAAAAATAGTGTGATGTTTGTTTGGAGTTTATCTCTTGTATTGAATAAATGTTATTTCTTTTGTTATTTGGTTGTATGAGTTGCAATGCCATTGAATTATAATTAGAACATTTTTTTAAGGAGATGATTAGAACATTTTTAGTTCCATGTTAATGAATTATAATGGCTCTATATTGATTCCATCTTAAATAAATATTAGTGTAAGTAGAATAAAAGCATTTTTACTAAGAAACAAGAAAACAAATTTCTATACTTGTCGCCAGAAACATATTCTCCAAATAAACAACTACTTTAAAGTAACATTAAAATATGCACACAAACTTAATGAAACATAAAATATTACAAATATACTTAGAAATAAGCAAATATACACATTTTATACATTTTTTTGTTTGAAATTATATAATCCGGCGGATTTCATTGGTTGAGTTAATTTTATTAGATCCTTTTTTTTTCAGAAAATTTGCAGAGGGCTAAAAATCCCTTCCAAAGCAAATCCAGTTCCTCTTTGCCAAATTCACTCACACACCTGAAAGAAAACACACTTGCAAATATACACATTATATACTTTTTTGTTTGAAATTATATATGTATGTGATAATTGAAGTATTTGGGTGTGCAGATGAAATGTTTTTCTTAAGAAAATTATCCAAAAAGCCCGTGTTATGCCTAAATTGCAATTAGGGATAAAACGGATTTTTGTGCTATTTCTTATTATATAGGTAAGAAAAGCTTTTATTGCAATTTTGGCATGATGTAGGGTCTTGTGTGCAATTTAGCCAAAACACAGGGACTTTTATGCAAATCTTTATATAAGTAGGAAAAGCTTACAGGGTGAGAGCAGATAAAGCAGCTTAAATTTTCATGCGCTTAACTGCGTCCTCAATTTTGCCTGAAATATTTGGCCTACAAAATCGAAAATTAAATTAGAAGGCATAATTTCATTTGCACTCCTATATAACATCAAACATGTTGGAGATCCTTGCAAGAGGATGTCATGTATATGCTCTAAAAATATGAAAAGTATAAATTATACCACTCTTCTCCTAATATTATTTTCAGAAAATTCATATGACTTTCGTTTTAATTCTGACACATTCAATTACAAATAAAACTTATGAAATGAGGTTATTTAGGGATCTTTGAAGCAAAATAAGAAAAATGAAGTGTATACAAGATAATTTCTTATTTCTTGTCAGAACATAACTGCAATTTCACAAGCTTTTTGTAGGGCATCTCTGCAATTTCACATTTTGTAGGGTAAACTTGAAATTTGACTGTGTTTTTTTTTTTTTGGCATGGAATTGCACTAATTCAAAAACAGGAATTTTGTAACTTTATAATCTAAACATCTCTGAATTCTCACCAGTTCAAAAACAGGATATATAATGGATAAAAAAAAAGAAATTACGGAAAAATTGCACAAAAGTTAAAAACGAAATTACCTTTTTAAATAACGAGACCTACTGAGGAGATCCGCATTAATATCAGAATCATTTGGGGCAATTCTACGTGATTTATGATCCACCTTGCCAACAGAAATAGAGCCGTTTTGAATCAAATCAGCCAAGTTGGGCTTGATTGGCGCCCCAGGCGAATTAAGGAGGGGCTCTATTTTCGCTTCCTTTGATGTAGGCGTGCAACAATACTCTGCCTACGAAATTGCTTCGAATTCTTCTTCGCTGGAAGAAGTTCTTTCGTTTGTGGGTCGGAGTTTGATTGGCGTGAGAAAAGGGATTACTTCGTAAGAGAAATTGTTGTTGGTCGCCATGGATGTTGCCGTGGAGGAGAAGAGAGAGAGAGAGAGAGAGAGAGAGAGAGAGATGATACTTTCAGTTTGAATTGAAAATGACAGGGGTGCATGTGTATTTGAGTTGAGACAGTTTTGCAATGGCGCCTCTCCATCTCCAGCCATGGCGTCCTTTCGCGTCGTTTTAACGTTCGAATGTTTCGGCTTCGGGTGAAGAAGAAATGACCCATGGGCCTTAAAGATGGGCTGCTCATTTCTGCCTCGACCAACAAAAATAAAGGATATCAAATTGATTATGTGACAATATTGATGATATATCACTATAATGAAAATTATCTTCTATAATGAAAATTATCTTCCAATGCCTTTAAATTTTGGTCATTGGGATTGTGTATATATATATATATATATATATACAATCCCAATGACCAAAATTTAAAGGCATTGGAAGATAATTTTCATTATATATATATATATATATATATATTTTGCTCCACGAGAAAATATAATGAAGATGGTGCATTGGCTGTTAATTTGCTAGTTGCTATTCACTATTTTTGTGTGTTTTACAGCGCATTTATACACGCTGTTTTAGTTTTATATCGAGTTTATCTATTTAGCTCCCATGATGCTATATTTTTGTGGCTATGACATCACCTGACGTCATAAAGCCATGTGGTAATCAGAAAAAAACCAGCCAGCAGTTTTGAGGGTTTTTTTTTCCTGTCAATTTAGCTGATTATCAGCAGGAATTTGTCCCATCTGTCAGGATTGGAAGTGTCTTGTAATAGATTGGGTTGAAGACTTTAGTGTGTAATGTTAGGCTTAACCAAATTTGTTTATTTATTTATTTAGTTCTACATAAACAACTACTGATTACCAGGATTAAGCTGCAAGATCAATTCCTTTATTTTGTTCTATATCAACAGAAACAACTTTTCATATAGAAGAGGAATTAAATTCACTACAAATTTACCTTGTGACTGATAAAAAGTCATTAATGTGTGTTGATGAAGAAGATGAAATACATGTTTTATCTTGTAAAATGTGAACTTAATGAGCTAAAGCTGATTTGGCAATGAAAATAAAAAATAAATATGTCAATGTACAATAAATGCTCATATAGGATTATATAACCTGTAACATTTTTTAGTACATTTTATTGTGGAACCCAACCATGTACAAGTTGGATTTGATGTATGGCAGAACTTGTGCAAGAAAAAATATGCAAAAATAAAACTACAAGAATGAATAAGAGAATGGAGGGTGGGACCAAGCGAGTGGGTTTATTACTTGCATCCTACTGATTACCACTATATAGCTGGAACATATATTCTTTTCTATAGTGTGAGAAGGAAAATAATACATAGGCAAATATATTAAGTACAAAATCGACCTAGCTACAAGAAAAAAAAATAATATGTGCTCATCAATGAGATGATAAATAACCAATTTATTACAAATATTGAACTTATGTGCTAGAGTTTGTTTTATCACAAAATTTATAATATAATAATATATGTCATTTCATGTAGCATTTAATGAGCATGTGTTCAAGTAATGATCATATAGCATTAAATGAGCATGTGTGCAAGTAATGATCATATAGCATTAAATGAGCATGTGTGCAAGTAATGATCATGTAGTATTTAATGAGCATGTTGCATTTACTTTGAGTAAGTTTTTTTTGTTGGGAGCTATATGTGTAAAAAGGCAGACATTTTAACATATTTTTCCATTATGAAGTTTTTCTATTAATTAATCCCCATATATGTCCCTGATTGTGTGATTTAATAAGTTGAATCTACTGATTACTAGTATTAATCAGCACTATATGTTATTTGAAAGTAATGTGAAGTCTAAAAAATAACGATAAAAATGCTGCTCGTTAATGGAAAATTTATTATGTGATGGACATAAAGATATAAATAAGTGATAAAAATTCATTAATTAGTTACAACTATGGAAATTATAAGTTAAAGTATAATTCACCAAAAATAATTTATATTGTATATGTAATGATCATATAACGTTAATGAGACCGATTAATTTAATTTAGCTGAAGACAGACATTTAAAAATTACAAAGGTTTCTATTTTTTTATACATTTGCAATAAAAAGAAAAAAAAAAAGAAACAATTGGTCTTTTCTAAAGAAAATATATCATTTCATTGTGCAAGTAATGATCATATAGCATTTAATTAGTATGTTGTATTTACTTTGAGTGGGTATTAAAATATTGGGAGCCATTTGTGTAAAAATACAGACATTTTAACATAATTTTCCATCATTTTAATAGTTGAATCTACTGATTACCAGTATCAATCAGCACTATATGTTATTTGAAAACAGTGTGAAGTCCAAAAAAAGATAAAAATGCTGGTTGTATTGTACATGAAATGATCATACAAATTTAGTGGGACCCAGCATGGTATAAATTTGATTAGTTTTGTACAAAATCCTTGTAAAAAATTAAAATATTTGCAAAGATATCACTTATAAATTGTAATTATCATATAGCATTAATGAGCATGATTACTTTAATTGGAATAGACACCTAGTGGGACTCAGTATGGTACAAGTTTGATTAGTTTTATGACAAGGAATATTTGCAAAGATATCACTCGATTGAAGTACAAATCTACCTTGAAAAATGTAAATTACTATATCTTGATTACCAGTAGGTATCATTGAAGGAAAACTAGAAAACTCATGGAAAGTGACGTAAGCATGATGTCACGGCCACAACTTTGTGCGGTCCTAGGGGCTAAGTAGACTTTTCTTTTTATATATTGCTTTACATATTATTTTTGTGTGTTCATATATACTTTTGTAAATATATTGGTTGTTTCATTTTTATATATTGTTTCTTGTTTATAAATATTTTTTTTTATAAATATTTATGTATATATTGATTTTTGAATTTTATTATGCTTTGTATACTTATCCATAAAGAAACAAATATATACACACGAGCAATCACATTTGTGTCCGTTGCATTTTAAATCCAACATAATAATATTCGTCACTATTTTGGACATGCATGCAGAAATTGTTTCAACGAGTAATTCACCTATTTTCACATGTTGCTATCTTTCTATAAGAAAATCATACATAAAAATAAGGGAAACTTGATCTATTCACATCTTTGATATGTATTCAGCTATAAATATAAAAAAGTAGTGAGAAGAAAAAATGAAAATAGTTTTCTTTTTTGCATCAAATGAGAAGATAATTTGTTAAATTTATTACATTTGCTTCTGGATGCTGGTGAAAATCAAATATGTTAACAACTCAACTTACTAATATTATGTGGCACATGTGATCCAATTTGCGTACGCATTAGGCCCTGTCGTAATTAACATTAGATGACTCGCTAATCCAATTTGCTAGTTTTGTTTTAAAATAGAAAAAAATTCAGATTGGGCTATCAACTCATGTGTTTTATTTATTTTTAATTCTTTTCAATCGACCCCACAACTTTTCAATTTCTTTTTAATTGGATTCCTGTTGTGCAAGTAATTTGAACTTTTGAACTCTTTGGGGCCGTTAGGCACACATGGAATATAATGAAATAATGAAATAGAGGAATAGAAAATTTATTCAAGCCTAATGTGGATGAAATATTTGGAAATAAAGGAATAAAAAAGTGGAATTCTCTTATTCGATGATAGGGAATAGGAATAAAATTGTTATATTCCATGAAATAGTCTATAATTTAGGAATAAATATACTGCTTTAAACCAAATTAAATGTTGTGTGTCAGATAAATTCTCTTTTGTCCAAATTTGTATTGTTTAAATCAAATCTTAGTCCAAAGTGCCCATTCGGTTCACGTGGAATATGATGGTATAGAGGAATACAGGATCTATTATAACCAAACATGAATGAAATATTTCAGATTAAAGACATGAAAAAACGAATTACTCTATTCCAAGATAACTATTCCAAGATAGGGATGAAATTGCTCTAATTCATGGAATAAAGTGTAATTTAGGAAACATATGTCCTCTTTTATTTCAAATATCATCCTACGTGACAGTCAATTTTTTTCATTTACTTATTTTATGCGATTATAATTTATTATTATATTATTTAAACTAAAATTTTAATCTATATATCTAGCTGAACGTTATTGGAACAAAACAGAATAGTTAATTATTCTATAGTCACTATTTTCCTATTTCATGCTTTGCAGAACGGACATTCTTTTATTCTCATTTGCGGAAAATGGTGAACCGAAACAATCTCTTCCTGAATGAAATAACTACAAGTCAAGTAGTCATCTGAACTTTTTCCTTTTACCTCTAAAATCGGCAATTTATCTAACGCTAGAATTCTAAAAATATACAAAGTAACAAATAAATTTTTTGAACTAGTATCTGAAGTTTCTCAACTCGAAACCTCTTGAACCTGTTGTTGGCCGAGAATTAACGAAGTTACTTTGACTGGTTTTTCTACATGAGGAATGTGACCGCAATTCGAATCCAACACACAGGACTGAATTTGGAATATCGTCACCACAGCTTCTGCATAATTACCAATAAGATACAATATCTTATTGGATTGGAGTTGAATCAGGTGATAGAAGAATTTAAATGAGAGGAGCTATAAATTTTCAAAAGGGACCGGATATACACACTACCCAATGAAAATGCGCCATATGTGAAATCTGATGGTGTGAAAAAAATATCACCTATTCATCACCGGTCAAAGTAAATAGAAAAATGACACATATAGGAGAGAGATGTTCATGGGTCTTGTTTAGGCTGTCTTGTTTGCGATATTTAAAAAGGAGAGCTTCTATATTGTCACTCTTTTATTTTTATATAAAATTGTCATATAAATCATTATAATATTACAGGGATGTAAATATAAAAACTATGAAAGATATAAATATAAAAACTATAACATTATGAAAGATATAAAAACTATGGCATTATAAGGTTTAATGATGGTGTAAATATCATTTTTTGGGAAAATAAGGAGGCAAGTTATAATTTTCCTTTACAAAACTAGGGAACTTCCCACGTTCCGCTCATTGTTGTAAATACTACTTGCAATAATCTTCTTCAATTTAGTGTGTTCTTACAATCAAATGATTATAGGCTTAGCATTTAGACAAAGCATATTTTTTTATATCTGCATTTGTAAAGTTTCTAGTTATAGCTTAGAAATATAATGAACAAAACGTAATCAAAATAATATATATTTAATCATTATCTTAATTAAATTCATGTACATTTCCTTATATCAATAAGAATTAAGATATCCTATAATTTATCTATTATGAGTTAATTCCAAAAGATATTGCATGACAATTTTTTGTCAACTAAATACGGCTTAAAATTGGTTACCTGTTTATATGTATTTGATCAGCAAAATTAAATTAGTGTCACAAAAAAAATCATGATGGTATGCCACCATTCCAAATGAAGCGTTGCACCAATATATTATTTATTAACTTTCTAGCTACTTTTTTTCCTATTCAACATACAAATGATATTTCATTCTGGCCTCAAAACTGAACTCCATACCACATTGTAAACAAACTGCACACTCTTTACTGTTTTTATACAATTTTTCTTTTTTATATTTTTTTGAATGCAAGCTTGAGATTTCTTTTTTACATTTTATCTAATTCGTTTTATTTTTGCTAGTTATTGAAAATGAAATGTTTTTTTTAGATTGTGATTAAAAATGTTGGAACTCCATACAACTCTCTGCTATGAAAACAAGGAAAAAAACAGACATTTTCTGACTTGAATTGAACCAACATTTAAATCAAAACGTTAAATCAAATTTAAAATCAAGATTAAAAATCCATCAATTCATGTAAAACTGATCAAAATGAGTCATGAGTCATGACTATTATTTTCCATCTATTATCGCAGCTCAATTTCTATGAGAACCTACTATTCAATGTGTCAAAGAGTAAAACATGCTAATAATATATCTTAAAAAAATAAAACCTCAAACCTCAATAGTCAATATACTCTCTTAATTAGATTCATATCTTCTTCCTTTTTTCATATGTGGCTACACAAATCAGAGATCGGCTTCAACAATTTCATTGATGTGTGTATTTTTACACACATATTTTAGGGTTAATAATATAATAATAGATATAAAAATAATATAAAAGGGTTCAAAATATTATGTATTTGATAAAAAGGGTAAAAATGGAGCTAAAATATAATTTATGGCTAAAAATACGATTTTAAGCATGTTTTGAGTTATGTTTGGAAAGAAATAAAATTTAATTATTTAGCAATTTTAGAAGCCCCAAAAGTATAAACATAACCAAACCAAATGAAAGTACTCATTTTTATCTTTCAAATGATATATTACATGCTTAATTTGGACTTATAAAACTCCCGAAAATAATTTTAAAGGAATAAGCTATGTTGCATGGACATGGACACGAGTGTCGTGTCTGACACAACACGGACACGGCAACACGGCGAATCTCAAAATTCATCAGGACACGACACGTTTCATATATATATATATATATATATATATATATATATATATATATATATATATATATATATATATATTATATTATTTTTATGAATAAAATATATAATTTAATTATTCCATATATTATTTATGTCAATTTTATTTTATTTTAAAGGATTATACATAATATTTTTACCTTATAATTAGAAAGTTATACGTAATATTTTATAATTGATACAATATATATAATGTTTGAAGTTGCACTTTTATACGTGCATACAAGATATTTGACGTTTTACATGTTTGTATATGGAAACTTGACACTAAATAATCAAAATTCACTTTAAATGTGTAGTCCCACAATTACTGAAATAGAAAAGTAAGAGGAACTAGTCTCTAAAATACGAGGATGATGAAATAGTGCAATAATTTTGCTAACAAGCCAATGCACGTATCTGAGAAGTGTCCGAGAAGTGTCCTGAGAAGTATCCTGATGATTTTTAATAATAAAATATTTGACACGCCACGTAGTGTGTCTGACACGTGTCCGAGGAGTGTCGTGTCCGACACAGACACGGCCTGATTTTTGAAGTGTCCGCGCAACATAGGGAATAAGCAAAAATGACAAGAAGCTGGAAATCGAGTCTGCTGGCAGCAGCTCAGTGTCTGGGCCATATCTCATGGCCTGGAACTCGGATCAAGACATTTAAATACACGTTAGAAAGATAAAAGAAAGATCTACAAAAGAACCTCCCTCCTAAGAAGCCTAATTCGGCTTATTTCTGGCTGAAATTCGTGTATCGTTACAGCAACAACAAATTTGACAAGTGCTGAATCATAAATGGAAGGAAATTAGACCATATTTGGAGAAATTAAGGCAAAATTTGTAACCCTTGCAATATATACGGCAAGAGGGATGCCAAAGAGAATACACATTGTTTTTCATCCACCGCACAACGTAAAATACACAATTTTGAGCCGTAATTACAGAAAAAGAGAGAAAAGAAATCATAAACCGAAACAAACCCAAAATTTGTTTGATCAAGCTTTTCCAACAAATTACTTTGGAATTGTTTGATCAATTAGATTCACCAAGATCAATTAGATTCGACGACGGACTCGCACATCCAACGACGTTTCTTGGTATGCGAATCTCGAACCTTCAAATCGGCTGCTGCAGGAAGCGGAAGAGCATCAACTTACTGTGCCACGCTTGTTGCAACATCATCTTCCTAATTTAGGTTAAAGTTTTATAATTTCTCCTTTCCGATCAATTAGGAAAATTTTAGGGTTTAATCTAAATAATTATTGAGTGATTGAGTTGTAATAATTGAATAGGATTATTAAGTGGTTGAATAAGCGGCATTGTTAAGTTCTTCTGATCTAATAATTCTTATTTTGGTGCATTGAAAATTGTTGGCAAAAGGTTTCGATTTTAGCGAAATTGCTTGGTTTTTGTCTCAAATTCGGTGACGATTGTGTTGTTTGTTGTGTTTATTCATTTCATATAAGTCCTAAAAATATCTCAAAATAACATTGTGATTTTATTTTTGTTTAATTCTTATTTTCCTTAAAAATCCAAAATAAAGTGTTAATAATTAGATAAACAAGTTGCAATCAGAACTGAAAATAGCCAGATTCAGTAACTTTTTAATTTTGTTTCTCTGTTTTAACCTTGAAATTTCTCATATTTTTCTAGTCAAAATAGACATAAAGTTTGCTATATTGAGATAAAGGATCAAAGAGATATGATTTAAAGAAGTTTAGGGTCATATTTGTAAAAATTATTTTAAAACTATTTCTGGAATTTCGTTGTTTGGAACGTATCAGGTCAGTATTTCCGAATTTTAAGTTCATCATTGATTTCAAAACACCCTACAACCCTAGAATACATATAAAAATTGTCTTGTTTGGAATTGCACAGTAAAAATGACTTTTTCGTAAAATACCGGGAGACATATTTACAAAAATTAGATTGCAAAATAACTTCGTTTTTCTTAGTCTATCATTTATCAATTAAATCTAGAATTAATTCTCTCATCTCTGTGGACACGACTCATTTCTCATTTTATACTACCTGAAATTAAATAAAAAAAAAGGTTAATAATATAAATTTTGTTTGTATAATTCCGCTAATTAGAAAACACAAAGTGACTTATTTCGCAGGCTTATCATTCATCAAAGAAATCATCAAGCTAACAAACCAATTTCTTTGATCCATACCTCAACACAACATGTCCACACCCTCAGATGTCTAAGTTCCTCCATCTTCTCCACGAGCTCCCTCACCATTATGAACTCGCACATTAAAACCCCTTCAATGGAGCCTCTCTTCTTTTGCATTCCACCTCACACACCACCCGTTTCTAGCTTCAAACAAAGAATGTTTTGTGCTAGTACGAGTTATCATTCTCTGACAACTATAATATGATAGATAAAAAAATATTTATTAGTATCACAAATATTCTACTTACAAGGTATATAAGTATTTAGAAACATATATTAATATCTAAAAATTATAGAGTATATGTACTAAGCCCCTAGTTTCCCTCCCTTCCCCCTTGTGACGTCACATGACGTCAATACCACTGGTAAGTAGCCCAAAATCGGAAACTGATTTTGGTAATTTTGTTTAGAAGTCACTGTACTTTCCTGCAAAAAAAATCCCTTTTTTTTCAAAAAATTTCAAGGTAACAGCCGATTAACGCCGGCAAGTAATCGAAATCTTAATGAAAACTGGTAAGCAGTCGAAATCCCACCAATTGTTTTCAAAAATTGAAAATCCTGCTTTTTTTTTCAAAAAATTTAAAGGTCGATTACCTTCATATAACAATCAATTAACACTGGTAAGCAGTCGAAACTCAATGAACACTGACAAGCAGTCGAAATCCCACGTTTTTTTTTCAAAAAAATTCAAATTGAACAACTATATATATAGTTTTCCTCTCTTTTCTAAAAGTCATTTTCTGGAAAAAAAAATTTCTGTAGAGAAAGAGGTGGTCTGATGACTCTCCGGCAACTTCTCCCGGTGATGCCGCCGCCGCTGGTAAGCAGTCGAAAACCCGTCAATTTTTTGTACAAAAAAACTCAAATTAGCCAACCATTTTACAATATTCATATCTCTTTCTCTTTGTCATCTAAGAATCATTTCATGAGGAAAAATCCACGGAAAGAGTGGCGGATTGACGATTCCCTGGCAATCTCTGCGATGATGACTACTACTTGGTGTTGGTAAATATCTTTTTTTTCCCTATATTTTCATTTATTTTTTATTTTCCTATATACTAATTAATAATATTTATGTATTTTATATTCATTTTTAATTGTGGTTTTGTTTTGGTTTCTTTTTTTATATTTCCTTTTCTTCTTTTGTTAATTTTTTTCTCTTGGTATTTGAGGTTTATTTTTTGTGATTACTGGTGGTAATTGCTGCAAATATGATTTCATATATACTTTAATGGTAATCGAATCAGTTCTTATAAGCAGCACTAATTGAACTAACTCCGACCATTTTTGTCAAAAAAAGTAATATATTTATGGTTATTTTAAATGATGATCTTTACCAAATTTTTTCATTCCGGGTTGTATTTTTATGTGAAGACATAGTGATTTTAATGGTGATTAAAAGTATAATTTAAATTATTATAAGTGTGAAATTTTAATTATTAAAATTGATGTAAATTATTTTGTGTGTATTTTATATGGTAAATTTGATGTAATATTTTGTATGGTATTCATCAATTCATTTTTATTATTTTACATATTTTGTATGATGTTCATTGATTATTGGTTATTTTGTTTGAAAAATTATATTTTTGTAAATAAATTAAGTGAAAAAATATCTAATAAATTTATAGCATGTGATTAGAAAAATAAAATGTGGTTCTTAATAAATTTGGATTCCCATAATTATTTTCGTAATTAGATGTATAAATGTTATTTTACTTTATTACCAAAGCCTGATTACCAGCAAAAACAAAATTAATGTGAAAATTGACCATCTATAAATAATTATTAATTTGCATTAAAGAGAAATTTGATATTTGATGTGACATGTGGTGGATAATAATGGTACTTTATTATAATAAAAGACCTCGAAAACTACCTAAAAATTAGTAATACCGCTTATCTTCTGATTTCCAACAGTCAGCAACTACTTCGTCCCCCGTGTTGTTAGTAATATGACCTAAGCCAATATATTTGAGACCTAGATGTATGGATTGTGTTAAACAAATATTGTGTTTATTTAGAGATATTTTATATAATAAATGCGTATTGGTTATTTTATTCTTATTACTAAAATGAACCTTGAATATGATATTCAACTTTATATCATCAAAGTATGTGACTTTGATAGTAAAACTATAAAGTATTATAAATAATATTCTAAACCATTCCTGATCATTCATAAGATGTTTGTGAGACAAACATAGTTTATGATAAGCTATAAATGTACATAAGTATGTTAGTTGACTGATGGTCACGTTTTACTGATCATGAATAAGAGTTATTAAGTCATTAACGTAAGTATATGTTGGAGACCATATACTGGATTGACCCACTGTGAGAATACTACATAGTTCGTGTCATTAGTTACTCTCAGTAAAGAATGTATCTGTAATCCTTAGACTTGAGATTGTCTCAGTTTCGTACATGAGAAATTTTATACATGAATATAATCTAACATAGTCTTTTTCCGGATGGTCATAAAGATTATAATTAGGTATATAATGAATTATGCGGAGGAAAGAGTTTAATTAAGATAAAATTTGTTTCTCTCATAAATTGAGAGAGATATCTTTAGGCCTCTTGATGATTTGATTGAAGAAACGCACGGCCGTGCTCGAGTGAATTAATAAGGATTTATTAATGTCATTTCATGTTCAATCAAATTCGGTGTCAAGAAATATTTATCGACCATCGTAAGGTTGACACATACTATGCCTTATGGACAATATAGATATCGTGTAACAAAGGGATACAATGCATGAAAATAAATTAGGTTTGATCGAATCATTTATACTTGCTTAATTTGGGTAATTATGATGTCTTGCTAGAGGCCGCTTATGATTTATAATCCGTTGTGATTATTGCCAACATTGAGTAAACCTACAGGGTCACACACAAAGAACAACTATTGAGACGTACACAAAAAAATCATAACTTATGTGATAAGTTGTATGAAGAGCTACATAGTCAAGTGACACATCCAATCGTACATCTTATATGATAAGATGTGTTGCATATATGGTTACATAGTTACCATACACATAGGATATGAAACTTATGGACTATATAGGCACAAGAGACACCCCAAAAAGAAATGTGAAGGCATATTATTTTCGTCCAATTTTGTGAGACAAGAAGAGAGAAAAATCCAAAAATTATTCTCTTGTTATTTCTGTGAGAGAAATGAAGAACGAATACTAGCATATATCATTCTTTATCCATTCAAAGGGGTTGTTCATGTGGATACCGGTAGAGGACGAAGCAAAGTGCGGCATCTTTGTGATTCGGGTTGAAACTGTAGTTTTATTTGGAGAATCGGTTCGTTCGGAGATCGCTTGGAGATCGGTTTGTGAGACCGGTTAGGCGAAACGTTCAAAGGATCGGTTTGGAAATCGGTTTGGAATAGGGCAAAGAAAAGCATCAACCAAATTCGCTTTCGATCATCACGGATTAAGCGTAATCCGAAGGTACAAAGTTATGAATTTTTCTTTGATTTAATTGTAATTCATGGATCCTTCTTTTGGGTTTCGAATTCGATTTGTTTTGTTTTTTATTTTCCGCTGCGTTATGACAACAGTGGCATCAGAGCCAAGTGAATTTCAATTAAATTAAGACGGATAAACCATTTTCAAAATATTTCTTTTGATTTTGAGGTGTTATTTTTCAATTGTTGAATTTTCGTTATGAACGGTTGCGATTTCATGAAAGGATGCGACTTCATGAAATGGTGCATGTGATGTATCTTGATCATGAAAGGTTGCAACTTGATTGAAAGGATGTGACTTCATGAAAGGGTACATGTGATGTATCTTGATCATGAATGGTTGCGACTTCATTGATAGGATGCGACTTCATGAAAAGGTACATGTGATATATCTTGATCATGAAAGGTTGCGACTTGGTTGAAAGGATGCGACTTCATGAAATGGTGCATGTGATGTATCTTAATCATGAAAGGTTATGACTTGATTGAAAGGGTGCCTTGGGTATGTCATGAAGGGATGCATATGATGTATCATAACCTTCGGATGGGTGTCTAAATTTTATGAAAAGGTGTGAAACTTCGTATATGATACACTAAATAAATTTCAAAAAGATGTATTCAACACATCAAGTTTGTAAAGAAATTTTGAGTTTCGGAACCGCCCCGCACTCATGCATGGATTAATTGTACACCCCAAATTTCATATTCGTAACGCCCTATACATATTTCGTAAAATAGTTTAAAGTACAACATAAGGCATATAACATGGCCTATTAGATATGTGATGAATGGTTGTGATTTGTGTGTGATGATGTGATATATGTAATATATGTATGTATGTAATAACGGGAAAGGTTCCGTTCTTGGTTGATGTGATGTAATTTATTCTGATGGTTAATTGTGACGGGCATAATTCCGTTCATTTTATATATAATATAACTACCACGATCATACGCATCATGGAGATGAAAGTGTTGGGTTTCGGACGTGCATAACGCAGCGGAAAAATAAAATATTCATCCAAAACCCATTCCGAGGAACCGTGCATATCGGTTAAATCAAAGAAATAAATCTTAAAGATACCTTTCGGATTACGCTTAATCCGTGACGCTCGAACCATGCGTGTTGTCCATGCGCCTCTAAACCGGTTACCATCCTAACCGATTTTCCGTCCGTCGAGGCCGTCGAGGTCGGATCGTGCAGAAGTCGTCTACCGCACACAAAATCGGTCTCCACCAAAACTCTCAACAAACCGTTCTCATCTTCTTAGGCCGAATAGATCACAAGTGCCAAAAGTACGAATGCCTCTACCGGTGTCCACACGAACAAACTTCTTAAAATGACTGATTCAAAGAAGTCTTGATCTAGAGTTGTTAATGGAGGAATTGAGGTTTGTAGAAGAGAACAAAAATATGATAAAGATGATTTTTTGGATGATCTTATATTTTTTCAAACATTGACCTTATATAGGCTTTAAGGATACATCAACATTAATACATACATGTTGATAAGTTCATGAATTTCAATTCTCAATATGATTCATGGACTCTAACATAAATATCATATTGTCTCATGCACATATTTCAACATAATGCATGTATCCAAAGGCTCAAGAATAATCTAGAAAATATGTGTTAAATATCATAATAATTATTCTATTGAATTATTTTCATTTTAGATTATATGTTACATGACTAATCAGTCTTAATTATTTGTAACCACTTGTGCATCACTTGCAACAATATATTTTATCATTATTATTTCTCTCCTACTAAATACAAAAATAAATTTATTTTGAAAAACTCCAACAATTCCCCACCTTTTTTAGAAATAAACAAACATTTTATTATATATATCAAAATAGTGTATTACATTTATACATAAAATTCTCTAGATCATAAATAACTTCCTAACTCTAACTTTCAATGAGGCTATCTTCCGATTTGAATCGTTCATCTAGTAGAGACTCATCAAAGTTTATTTGTACAGTAGACCAAGCTTTGAACTGACGCACATCTTCCAATAACCAGACTCGTCTTTATATTAGAGTTAATTGACTCAATCAAAATTACATTTATACTTAATGGCGCCTTTGAATGGCCATGCGCCTATATCATGTTTCATGAATGCTATCAGAACCCAAGCCCTTAGGTTCCTAGAAGCGAGCTCACTTCCATTTATCTAGGTAGACTCTATCAAGAATGTCCCCAGTTTAGACATTCCAATCGACATCGGTTAATAGATCTATTGAGAGCTTAGCTCATCCTACCGTTTACTCGTGGGACCAAATACTCTTTAAAACCTTGGGATGAAAAGAATCATAACGATTCTTAGTCGAGTATTTGCAATCGTTCTTCTAACGGAATCAATCATTGAACCACAAGATTCGATGCACCCTCGGACGTTGCGTCGAAGTTCCTTTATTGACAATTTAACCTATTGGGCTTCAATCCTATCCCTAGTGACGTCTTATTAATCAAAACTCTCGTAAGAGGCTTTGTCAATGGGTCCGCTAAATTGTCACTCAAACGTACATAGTCAATAGTAATTACCCCACCGGTAATCAAATGACGTACCGTACTATGTCTATGGCCAATATGCCGAGACTTGCCATTATATAATTCATTATATGCCCCTGCAAAGGTCGCTTGACTATCACAATGGATAACAATCAGAGGAATTGGTCTTGTCCATAATGGTATATGATACATTATATCCCTTAACCATTCCGCTTCTCTACTTGTCGTTTCAAAGGCAATAAATTCCGCACTCATTGTGGAATCCGTACTGCAAGTTTGCTTCTTTGATTTCTACGAAATAGCCCCACCGGCTAACGTAAATATATATCCGCTTGTAGAAGCGTGATCTTCACTGTTATTTATCCAACTTGCATTCCCAAATCCTTCTAATACCAAAGGTTCACCATAATATGTAATACCATAATTACTTGTGCATTTCAAATACCGAAGTGATCTATATATTGCATTCCAATACATTTCACTTGGTTACTTGTATATTGACTCAACTTTGAGACCCCATATGCTATGTCTGGTCTCGTACATGTCATAGCATACGTCAAGCATCCAATCACTTGTGAATATTTCAATTGATTTATCATTCTACCTTTATTACGTAATACATTAATAGCCATATCAAAAGGCGTTGTAATAGGAGTGCTATTATGACAATCAAATTTGTCAATCACATTTTTAACATAATGTTCTTGAGATATAGTTAAACTATTCTCTTCTCTAATAATTCTTATACCAAGAATTACATCCGCCTCTCCCATGTCTTTCATGTTAAATTGACTAGACAAGAAACTTTTAGTTTCATTCATTATTTCTATATCATTTCCAAATATCAATATGCCATCTACATATAAACATATGATGACTCATCTTCCATTAATGGATTTACTATAAACACATTAATCACATTTATTAATGATGTAACCATTAATTGTCAAAACTTGGTAAAACTTTTGATGTCATTGCTTTTGCGCTTGCTTTAATATGTACAAGGATTTAACTAGTCTACAAACATTTTTTTCTTGATCCGGCACTACAAAGCCTTCGGGTATTGAGAAAAGCGGTCTTAACATCCATTTGATGTATAACCAATCTATGCACCGAAGTAAGTACTATTAGCATACAAATCGTTGCCATACGTACAACCGGAGCGTATGTGTCAAAAAAGTCTATTCCCTCTTTTTGAGTATAACCATTAGCTACTAAACGAGCTTTATATTCATCGATTGTACCATCGACTTTCATTTTCTTTCGGAAAATCCATTTACATCCGATCGGTTTGCTTCTCGTCCGAAGATTGGCTAATACCCATGTATTATTGCCCATGATGGAATCCATATCATCATTTATCGCTTCTTTCCAAAATATGGAATCATGCAACTTCATTGCTTCATCAAAAGTGAGCGGGTCCAATTCTACATTAAAATAATATGAAAATTGTGTAGAAACTTCATTTTCTTTTCCATTTCCTTCAACCAAGAACATATGAAAATCCGGACCAAATTCCTTACCCTTTCTAGCTCTTTTACTTCTTCTAAGCTCAATATTATCATATTGACTTTCATCATTTTCATTTCTTTCATGAACTATATTTTTAGATCTTTGAAATGAAATAAACCTACTTTCATCAAATATTGCAGTTCTTGACTCTATGATAGTATTTATCGAAACCGAGTCATTTGGTTCTATTATCATGAACCCATATACTTTACTATTATGAGCATAACCTAGGAATACACATTCGATTCCTTTTTCTCCTAACTTTTTAATCTTAGCCTCCGTTAATTTAACAATAGCCCGATATCCCCAAAACTTCAAATAACTAAGGTTAGGTTTTCTATTTTTCCAAAATTTATATGGAGTTTTTAAGCTTCTCTTATTAGGGCATCTATGATGGTGTTATGTCCTAGGCCAAAGTGTTTGTGACCTAGATGATGGATTGTAATAATAAACATAATATTTATTTTAAGATATTTCACATAATATGTGTGTATAGGTTATTTTAATATAATTAAAATAGACCATGAATATGCAATTCAGCTTTATGTCATCAAAGTGCGTGACTTTGATAGTAAAACTATAAAGTATTATGAATGCTATTCTAAATCGTCCCTAGTTATTTATAGGATATTTGTGGAGACAAATATACTTGAGGATACAAATAAATATATATTTATATACAAGCTATAAATGCACACAAGTATATTAGTTGACTGATGATCATGTTTTACTGATCATAGATAAATAGTTATCAAGTCTTTAACGTAGGTATATGTTAGAGACCATATACTGGACTGACCCGCCATAAGAATGCTACATGTTATACGTCATTAGCGATTCTTGTAATATACAGTATTTATAGTCCTTTAACCCGATATTGTCTCTGTTCCCAACATGAGTAATTTTATACTTTAATATAATCTAACACTGCCTTTAACCGGATAGTCATAACGGTTATGATTAGGTATATAATGAATCATATAGAGGGATGAGTGCAATCAAAACGAGATTTGTTCCTCTCATAAATGAGAGAGTTATCTTTAGGCCTCTTGATGAATTGAATTGAAGAAATATATGGCCATACTCAAATGAATTAATAAGAGTTATTAATGTCATTTGTTCTTGTTCAGTTTAATTTGGGATCAAGAAATATTAATCGATTAATATAAGGATGACGTATTACATGCCTTATGATCGATATAGATATCGTGTGACAAAGGGACTAAATACGTGATTGTTGATTAGGTAAATTGGATCACCGATATTCACTTAAATTGGGTAGTCATAATGGCTTGCTAGAGTCCGCTCATGATTTATAGACTGTTAAGTCTATTGCAAATATTAATTGAACCTACAAGGTCACACACAAAGAACAATTGTTATTTAAAGTCGACAGCCGTATTTTGTCAAGTAACTCATTTATTTACATTGTCTTTTTGGACTTATTGCGGACATAAATAATTATTATTTAATGTCGACAATAAATTTTGTATTATTTATAGTTCGAGTTTAACTATGAAGGGTCATTCATTTATTATTGAGAATAACAATTTCACCATTCACAAAGGACAGTTTTCTTTGGAAATTTCGAATAGAAAAATTACCTTATGTGTTATATTGAACAAGATAATTATAAGTCCATCTATAACATCAATATTAAGTATTTAAATCTAGCATTGTCACTTGGTCTAATTAAATAAGATAAAAATTTATTAAATCCATTACGATGGATTTTTAAATTCATTTGATTTTGAATCATTTGAAACATGTGTAACTTATTTATTAGACAAGATGACATATACGTCTTTTACAAGTAAGGTGAAAGCAAATTACTTATTGACTCTCATACATAGTGATGTATGTTCATCAATGAGTGAAGGTGCTAGAGAAAACTACTTCATCACTTTATTGAACCAATAAATTTGAATATTTTGAAAAGTTCAAAATTTACAAATAGTGAAGTAGAGAATAAAACTTGGCTTCGAAATATCAAATTTCTTTGATGACATCGAGGAGTCGAGAACCAAGTGTTTGATCATCATGATAACGATATCGAACTTTATTAGATATAGTTCGACCATGACGAATCAAATTTATCTTCTATTTATTCGGGGTTACGTTCTTATTGTGTTCATACTGGATATAATTCCATCTAAAGCGGTTGTAAAAGACTCTATATGCGATATGGACTGGTAGGTGTATCAGATTATTTTTTTTAATCAAGATTTGAGGATATGATACTTAATTGAAGCATCATGCATCTAATCGGATTAATGCTTGTTTGTGTATATCCTAAGAAAAGTAAAGGATATTACTTCTATAACTAATATGAGAACAAAGTGTTTGTTACTCAAAAATTATATCTCTTTGGAAGAAGTGTTTCCGAAAGTATTAGTGGGAGTAAATTTGAAAAATTCAAATTCCACATACTGACCGTAATGCTTGGATGGAAATTAATTCAGATTTCAACTAGTGGTTGAGTCTGTAATTAGTAAACTAGACTGTCAAGATGTTGAAGAGTCTGAGTATATAACATAAGTGTATTCATGTAGATCTATTAGAATTTATCGTAGGCCCGAAAATATATAGATTTTTCGTATCTAATGATAAAAATTCGTACTCATAGATGATGAGTTCACATTCTGCTAATAGAATATGATGAATCAAGGCTCTAATGGTTTGAGACTTTGAAAGTTGAGATGTAATCCATGTCAGACAATCAAGTTTGGAATTTGGTTGATCCATCAGATGGAAACACGATTTTAAAAGGAAGATCGACATGGATAATGTGCAAACATATAATGCATGATTTGTGATTAAGAGAAACTCATAGTATAGACTATGATAATGTTTTTCCAAGTCATCATGCTTATGTATTTCAGAATTTTCTTGGGCATATTGATAAGAGGTATTTTTTTGCAGTCGTTATACACTTACCAAAAGAAATTTATAACCCTAAAGTTAACTACAATACAGTAGACAGTGGAAGTAGGGGTCGAACCACAGAGAGCTATTTAGACTAAACTAGGTGAAAAGATTACTTCTCTAATGAAAACGGACTCGAACAAAAATAGAAAACTAAAATAAAGAGAAACCAATACCGTAAATAAAACCAAACACAAGACCTAAAATAAGACACACAATTGGGGGGGTTGTTGATTGGTTGATTGCAACAAAATGAAAGTAACAAATAAAGAGAAAACTTAAAGTAAAGACTAAGAGATGTGGTGGTTTTGTGAAATGAGGCATAGTTTCGTGTAGTGAATTTGTGTGTAACTTTATCCTTGATTATAATAATGAATTTGGAATTAATATCTTAAGTGCAGTAAGATGAGCTCTAACCGATAAATAACTCAAACGAAAAGATAGAATTTTAGTTTAGATGAGCTCGTAAATAAAAATACTAACCTACTTGAATATCATAACCAATTCAATAGGAATCATTGGTTATTTAAACAAATCAAAACATCCTAAACAATGAGCTTGTTCAGAACTGTTTAGTTCGTTATGAGTTATTTGCACTTGGCTATTATTCAAATTCTAATGGAAGCTATTGAGCAAAGCAACCAAAGGAATTTTGTGGCCCTTGTTAATTACTACTGAACATAGAATTGACCGAAATAAACTTAAAATAATTCATTGAGCATGAAAGATAATAAGTAAATAAAAACAGAATATAACCGTTCAAATGAAATTCATTATTAATGGTCTCAAAAGTTACAACACAAAAACATAAACACTAACTATGCCTCGAAGGGCTTACTCGAAATACATGGAAAATAAAGAAAATAAAATAATGATAGAACCCATTAATGAAGCGTGGATGGAAGGGTGAAGCTTGCTTGACTTGCCCAACTCCAAGAGAGAGAATTATGAAGTTTTTGAGTTGATTAGAATGGATGCCTTGCACCTGGTTATATAACCCTCTCAAAAGGTGATCATGAGGGATGAATGAAGCTCCATGCAAAGAGTGTGAAGGGAGCATGGAGAAGGCATGAAGAGTGCATGCAAAGTGCATGAAAGATCTGTCCAGAAGATGGTCAATTTGGGTCATGTAGACTTCGGAATTGGGCTCTGGTGATAAAGAATGAATTGTGGGCTTTGTTCTCTTCTTTCCAACGGTATATAGTATGTATCTAGAGGAGGCCCAGATTGTGAGTTATGGCCGAAATACTGCGACTGTGTCGGCAGGTCCGAGTCTTGATTATTATCTCTCTCTTGTGCTCCAACTTCTTTTCCCCAAGTTATGCTCCATCTAAATTGCACCTGAAATCACATAAACATCTCATTAGTAGTATCAACATTCGAGTTATGATTATTATCCATATAAATAGAATATTAACACTTATAATGGTGCAATATCATATATTTATAGGGTATAAAATGTGTATAATTAATGACTTATCAAATCACCCCACACTTAAACATTTGATCGTCCTCGAGCAAACATTGTAACTTGCATTGGTAAGATGGGTCCCATATTTTTGACTCGCTCTTCACTTATTTACCAGCCAATAATGATCTTTGGTCCCTTGTGTAGGATTCCATGCACTTTGGTGAAACTCGCACTCACTCTCCTTTTGTATAGTGGAATATGAATGTGAAATATGTGGAGTGTCTCTCATAATATCTCTCAGTTCTCAGATGAATCATGATTTCCTACCTTGGTCGTGAGGGGAATTCTCAAGTTATGTTTGGTGGAATATGATGGAATTTTGTGGATAATACATATATGTATATACTACATAATTGGTTTGTTTGTCTACTTCGCCACTTTCAGTCAAATTGTCACTTGGTTTTCTAAACTCATGCCTCTACTCTCCGAAAAGATATCGCCTATACCTCTATCTTCTTGGAATAATGAACCTCCTAATGTGCATACCTCCTAGCACCTTCAGTCATCTGGCCCAAAATGTGTCAACCTAACTGCTGGCCTGAGATGTATGACTGGGATCCACTCTTTCTCACAAATCGGGTAAACTAAGGTTTAGGCCATGTACAAGGGGAACAAGTTTGAGTCATGCAATCTCCCTTTTTTTTTTATTTATTTATTTATTTATTTATTTTGTTTTGTTTGTTTTTTTTTTTTTTTTTTTTTTTTTTTTTTTTTTTAAGATTGTGACTCAAATCTATTAGATTATAGGGGCCTAACTTGCCTTTGTCTCTAAGATGCATCTCCTCACTAATACACTCGGTGCACAAAGCTCATCTTCTACACATAAGCCCTCAACTTCTGACACTAACCTCTACTTCCCGTCCCCAATCTTCTTATATAATGCCTAACCCTCCTTCTCCAAAACCAAGCAACAAAGTGACTTTAGAAGCTAATAGACTTGGATATTATTTATATATATACGAGATGATATAGTGGGTTATTATGGATATTATACTATAAACAACTTGAGTTCCGGGTCACGGTCCAATGGTAAGTCCTCACATAATTTCTCGCGCAAATCTCTAAATTATTGGCACTCAACAACAAATCGAGTTCACCAGTGACAAAAGATCCCTAAACCAACGACCTCAATTCTTCTTGAACTGGTCTATATGATCCTTTTGAGTCTAAACAAGTTCCACCACATTATTCAATACAAGTTACAGTTCTCTCTCAATCTTTTTGATTTTTAATTGGGCATTTTTTTTTTTTTAATTTGAGGCTTAAAAATGGGTTTTTATTATTTTTTTTTTATATTTTTTATTTTTTTAACTACCTAACATGCAATAAAGACTCCACCCCACACTTAAACTTTTACTCGTCCCCGAGTAAAGCTAAGCACAAAGTAGTGATGCAATGCAAGAAAAAGAAAATAAACAAAGAAAAATACAACCTTTATTCGCAGGGTTGCCTCCCAGTAGCGCCTCTTTTTAACGTCGTTGGCCCGACGTTTCCATCTCCTCAAGCAGTGGATGCTGGCTCTCCAAGCTAGTGAATGTCAATCCAACTCGCATCGAAACTCTCATGAAACCGCTTCAGCCGGTGCCCGTTGACCTTGAAGACTTTCCCGGAATCCAGACCCTGAATTTCTGCGGCACCATAATCGAACAATTTGGTCACAAGAAAGGGCCCTATCCACCTACTTTGTAGCTTGCCCGGGTGTAATTTGAGTCTTGAGTTAAACAGCAACACTTTGTCACCCACTTTGAAATCCTTGTGGGCAAGCTTCCTGTCATGATACATCTTGGTCTTCTCCTTGAAGATTCGGGAGTTCTCATACGCGTCATTTCGGATCTCCTCTAACTCTTGGATTTGCAACTTCCGGTTGAGTGCATCGTTTGGATAATCTAGATGGCACTTCTTGATGGCCCAATAGGCTTTGTGCTCGAGTTCAACCGGAAGATGGCAAGCCTTTCCATAGACTAGCCGATAAGGGGACATGCCTACAGGGGACTTGAACGCAGTCCTGTAAGCCCAGAGTGCGTCATTTAGCCGAAGACTCCAGTCTTTCCTGGTGGGGTTCACCACTTTCTCCAAAACGCCCTTGATCTCCCTATTCGAAAGCTCTGCTTGGCCATTGGTTTGAGGGTGGTAAGCTGTCGAGGTTTTATGTGTGACATGGTATTGCTTCATTAATGCCTCGAAACTCCGGTTGCAGAAATGGGTTCCTCTATCACTGATGATGACTCTCGGGACCCCAAACCTACTAAAGATCTTGTCCTTGACAAAATCCACGATTGTTTTTGCATCTCGCCCGTTTTGTGGCCTTGGCCTCAACCCACTTGGAGACATAATCGACTCGCTAGGAGGATATACTCAAAGCCATATGAGGGAGGGAAAGGTCCCATAAAGTCGATACCCCACACTTCAAAAACCTCACATGCAAGAATATACTTCATCGGCATCTCGTCTCTCTTGGTTAGTCCTCCCGTTCTCGGCATCGCTCACATGACTTCACGAAGAAGTAAGCATCCTTATGTAGAGTGGGCCGGAAGAAACCACACTCAAGGACCTTATGAGCTGTCCGCTTAGCGCCAAAGTGTCCTCCACACTCCAGAGTGACAAAACTCAAGAACGGATCTAACCTCATTATCGGGTATACATCTCCGAATAATCGATCCGCGCAAATCCGAAAGAGGTAAGGCTCATCCCAAATATAAAATCGGGAATCATACCGGATTCTATCAGCCTGTGCACGCGTAAGATCCTCTGGTAGGTCTTTAGCCACTAAGTAATTCACTATATCAGCATACCATGGTATATAACTTTGCACGGCATAGAGATATTCTTCAGGGAAAAACTCCGATATTGGGGTACCCTCCTCAATACTCATAGGAAGGCGGCTAAGGTGATCTGCAACTAGATTCTCGGATCCTCGTTTATCTTTAATCTCCAAGTCGAACTCCTGGAGCAACAATATCCAACGAAGCAGTCTCGGCTTGGATTCCTTCTTCTTGAAAAGATGCCTCAACGCGGCATGGTCAGAGTATATAATCACCTTAACCCCTAAGAGATAGGACCTAAATTTCTCTAGTGCAAAAACAATGGCTAGCAGCTCTTTTTCTGTAGTTGTATAGTTGCACTGAGCATCGTCTAAGGTCCTGGAGGCATAAGAGATAACATGGGGTTCTCGCCCATCCCGCTGCCCAAGAACAGCTCCAACTGCCCTATCACTCGCATCGCACATGATCTCGAAAGGCAGATTCCAATCGGGAGCTTTAATGATGGGAGCAGAACATAATTTCTCCTTGAGAAGGTCGAATGCCGCTTTGCATTTCTCATCAAACTCAAAAGAAGCCTCTTTTTGGAGAAGAAGACAAAGAGGTTGAGCGATTTTTGAGAAATCTTTGATGAAACGCCTATAAAATCCGGCATGACCAAGAAATGATCGAATGTCCTTCACACTGGTTGGGTATGGAAGGGATCTAATGACATCGATCTTGGCTTTATCCACTTCAAGACCCCGAGAGGAAACCACATGGCCTAAGACGATGCCCTGATCCACCATGAAATGACATTTCTCGTAATTCAAACACCGGGTCGGTCTCTACACACCTTTGAAGAATCATCTTTAGGTTTCCCCGGGCAGTCATCGAATGAATCACCATAGACGGTGAAATCATCCATGAAAACCTCAATAATTCGGGTGACATAATCAGAGAAGATGGACATCATACATCTCTGAAATGTACCGGGTGCGTTACACAACCCAAAGGGCATGCGCCTATAGGCAAAGGTGCCAAAAGGACACGTGAAGGTGGTCTTTTCTTGATCCTCGGGGGCGATGGCTATTTGAAAGTAACCAGAGAAGCCATCTAAGAAGCAGTAATGGTGGCGCCCAGCAAGGCGCTCGAGCATCTGGTCAATGAAAGGAAGGGGGAAATGGTCTTTCCGGGTGGCAGTGTTTAATTTGCGATAATCAATGCATACTCGCCATCCATTTTGTGCTCTCGTAGGAACTTTTTCACCATCCTGATTCTCAATTATCGTAATACCAGTTTTCTTGGGGACCACATGGATTGGTGACACCCATTGTGAATCAGAGATAGGGTATATGATTCCTGCATCAAGGAGTTTGATGATTTCCTTCTTGACCACTTCCATCATTGGAGGATTTAGCCTACGCTGAGGCTCACGGGATGGTTTAGATCCATCCTCCAATAATATACGATGCATACACGTAGAAGGGCTGATTCCCTTAATATCAGCAAGAGTCCATCCAATCGCAGTCTTGTGGTCCCTCAAGACATTAACTAACTTCTCTTCCTGAGTAGCAGTGAGGCTACTAGAGATGATCACTGGAAGAGTGTCTCCTTTACCCAAGTATGCGTAGTTGAGATGAGCTGGTAGAGGTTTTAGGTCAAGAGAGGGGGGGTTCACAATGGAAGGTTTGGTGGGCTCAAGAGAGGGTTTCAAGTCTATCAAGGGAGGAGAAGAAGAAGAGGAAGAAGCCTCTCCAATGGCCAAGGCAGATAGACTTTGAAGAAGGTCCTGCTCATCTGGAGAGAGATCAAGAATGGTCTCGAGCAGATCTATGAACTCAAAAGAGGAGAAGTTGTCGACACACTCATCAACTGGGTCGATGGTGCAAATAGCGGATACATTCCCGTCAGAAGGATGCTTGATAGCATCAAAGATGTTGAAAGAGATGTTCTCTCCATCAAATTCCATAGAAAGAGTGCTATTGTGCACATCAATCTTGGTTCGGGCAGTTTTAAGGAAGGGTCTTCCCAGAAGAATGGGAGTCGAACTCGGTGAGCTATCAGACTCATCCATACGCAGAATATAGAAATCCGCGGGGAAGATAAGGCCATTGACCTTAACCAGGACATCCTCTATAACTCCCTCTGGCACAGCAGTAGAACGATCAGCTAGTTGAAGGATCACCCCGGTCTTTTTCAAAGGTCCTAAACCGAGGGAAGAATAGATAGAAAAGGGCATGACATTGATAGATGCCCCAAGATCAAGCATGCACCGAGCAAATTCAAGGTGCCCAATGCTGCAAGGAATGGCAAACATGCCAGGGTCTTTTTGCTTCTCTGGAAGCTTCTTGCGAATAACCGCAGAGACATTCTCACTCATTGTTACTCTCTCATGACCATTTAGCTTTCTCTTATTCGTACACAAGTCCTTGAGAAATTTCGCATAGCGAGGGAATCTACGAATGTAATCGAGTAGTGGAATGTTTATTTCCACTTTCTTGAAAACCTCTAGGATATCTCTCTCTGCCTCATTCTTTTTAGTGTTAACCGCTAGACGGCTAGGAAAAGGGGCTCTAGGTTTATAAGGTGGTATTTCCTTGGGCTTGTCTTTCATCTTCTCGGATTCCGGCTTAATTACTTCAATCTCTCCTTCACCTTTCATGTTTTCCTTACTCCCTTCTATTTCTTTACCACTCCTTAAGGTGATAGCACATGCATTCTCACGGGGGTTTAGAGTTTGGGAAGGAAGTTGTGAGGACCCCTCAGTTTTTAACTGGTTTAATTCAGAGGATATTTGAGCAATTTGGGTGCCCAGATGTGTTAGGGCACTTTTTGTATCCTTCTGAAAAGAAGTAGTTGATGTGGCCAAGGAGGTCACAATGTCGAAAGACTTTTCAAAGCAGGGTCAATTGGAGGTGAAGAAGAAGAAGAATTTTGATTATGGATTTGAGGAGGTTGTTGTGGGTTTCCTGGGTCACGCCATCTGAAGTTTGGGTGATCACGCCATCCAGGATTGTATGTTTTAGAGTAGGGATCATAATTTCGGTTGTGGGCCCCATTTGAATTTCCTTGTTGGTTTAGTTTAAAGATGCCGCAAGCAGTGGTCGTGACCTTCTCCTCATCATGGAGTGTTGGGCATGCATCAGTCGTGTGTCCCGTCTGAGTGCAGACACCACATGCCTTCACTTCCATCTTGGTTCCCATGAATGACGCCATCATATTAGCCAGGCTATCTAATTTGGCGTCCATACCATTCACTCGCTTCTCCAAATCACAGTCTCTAATCTCATTAACTCCCCTAATTCTAGATCTGGTTCTACTAGATTGGGCATTTTTTGCCATGGTTTCTATCAAGGTACGTGCTTGCCTAACGGTTTTATCTATGAAAGCACCCCCACTAGCAGAATCTACATTATCCCTAGTCTCTTGAAGCATCCCATCATACAAGTGTTGAATCAGGAGATTCTCTGGGACTTGATGGTTGGGACATTTTGCACACAACTTCTGGAAGCGATCATAGTACTCGTAGAGGGTTTCCCCTACTTCTTGTTGAATACTACAAATCCGCTTCCTAATAGAAGCGGTCGAGAGAGACGGGAAAATACTTGTCTAGAAACAACTTTTGAAGTTCGACCCAAGTTGTTGGAAAAGGTGCTAGATGGTAGTACCAGTCCTTTGCTGGTCCTCGAAGACTGTATGAGAACAGTCGCAGCTTGTAAGGACCTTCATCTTCAATCTCCGCCGGCATCATTGTTGCGGTGATATGGTTGAACTCCCGCATGTGAGAGTGCGGATCCTCTCCGGCGCTCCCATTGAAAGTCGGTAATAATTGAAGAAGACCCGTATGGATCTTAAAATTTGGGACCGGTGGTAATACAATACCATACTGGTTGGTAGCAAAATCAAAGGTAGACAAGTCCCTAAGTGTCCTATCCTCAAAATTAGCCATGACCGTAGTGTTACCTCTTGTAGCGTGAGGAGGAGCTGGTGGAGTAGGAGGTTTGCTTTCGCTGTCCAAGTTCTCCACCTTTTCAGTTTCTTCGGCTGCTTTCGGTGCTTCCGGAATTGCTCTTCTTCGCTCCAGGTGTGTTCTCTCAATCTCAAGATCTAATGGTGCAAGTGGAAGATTAGAACTACGAGTAGCTTTCATGAACTGGAATCAAGTGTAAGAGAGAGAATTAGTGAATGCAAGTAATGCAGACTCAAAGTGAAAATAAATAGTATGACTGACTCTGACAAAAAGTGAAAAAGATAACAAAGGTAACGAAAGTGTGACTCTGACAAAAAGTAAAAAAAAAATGTGACTGACAAAAAGTAAAACGAATTTGGTTTACTCTGACACAAATGCAGACTACCGTACTACACAAGAGAAGTGTGAATATTGACCTAGACTAGTCGCGTTGCTAGCTCCCCGGCAATGGCGCCATTTTGATAAGAGGTATTTTTTTGCAGTCGTTATACACTTACCAAAAGAAATTTATAACCCTAAAGTTAACTACAATACAGTAGACAGTGGAAGTAGGGGTCGAACCACAGAGAGCTATTTAGACTAAACTAGGTGAAAAGATTACTTCTCTAATGAAAACGGACTCGAACAAAAATAGAAAACTAAAATAAAGAGAAACCAATACCGTAAATAAAACCAAACACAAGACCTAAAATAAGACACACAATTGGGGGGGTTGTTGATTGGTTGATTGCAACAAAATGAAAGTAACAAATAAAGAGAAAACTTAAAGTAAAGACTAAGAGATGTGGTGGTTTTGTGAAATGAGGCATAGTTTCGTGTAGTGAATTTGTGTGTAACTTTATCCTTGATTATAATAATGAATTTGGAATTAATATCTTAAGTGCAGTAAGATGAGCTCTAACCGATAAATAACTCAAACGAAAAGATAGAATTTTAGTTTAGATGAGCTCGTAAATAAAAATACTAACCTACTTGAATATCATAACCAATTCAATAGGAATCATTGGTTATTTAAACAAATCAAAACATCCTAAACAATGAGCTTGTTCGAATCTGTTTAGTTCGTTATGAGTTATTTGCACTTGGCTATTATTCAAATTCTAATGGAAGCTATTGAGCAAAGCAACCAAAGGAATTTTGTGGCCCTTGTTAATTACTACCGAACATAGAATTGACCGAAATAAACTTAAAATAATTCATTGAGCATGAAAGATAATAAGTAAATAAAAACGAGAATATAACCGTTCAAATGAAATTCATTATTAATGGTCTCAAAAGTTACAACACAAAAACATAAACACTAACTATGCCTCGAAGGGCTTACTCGAAATACATGGAAAATAAAGAAAATAAAATAATGATAGAACCCATTAATGAAGCGTGGATGGAAGGGTGAAGCTTGCTTGACTTGCCCAACTCCAAGAGAGAGAATTATGAAGTTTTTGAGTTGATTAGAATGGATGCCTTGCACCTGGTTATATAACCCTCTCAAAAGGTGATCATGAGGGATGAATGAAGCTCCATGCAAAGAGTGTGAAGGGAGCATGGAGAAGGCATGAAGAGTGCATGCAAAGTGCATGAAAGATCTGTCCAGAAGATGGTCAATTTGGGTCATGTAGACTTCGGAATTGGGCTCTGGTGATAAAGAATGAATTGTGGGCTTTGTTCTCTTCTTTCCAACGGTATATAGTATGTATCTAGAGGAGGCCCAGATTGTGAGTTATGGCCGAAATACTGCGACTGTGTCGGCAGGTCCGAGTCTTGATTATTATCTCTCTCTTGTGCTCCAACTTCTTTTCCCCAAGTTATGCTCCATCTAAATTGCACCTGAAATCACATAAACATCTCATTAGTAGTATCAACATTCGAGTTATGATTATTATCCATATAAATAGAATATTAACACTTATAATGGTGCAATATCATATATTTATAGGGTATAAAATGTGTATAATTAATGACTTATCACATATGTTCATAGTATGACTATGAAAGATGCCAAGTGGATGTCAAGATGTTGTTTCTTAATAGAAGCAGACGAAAGTATGTATATGATACAACTTTAGAGTTTTGTGGATCTTGTAAATTTTGAAAAGAGTTTGCAAGTTGCATAAATTCATTTATGAATTAAATCAAGCATCTCTACGTGAAAATTTATTATTTGATGAAATAACCAAACAGTTTGGTTTTATCAAAAATTAAAGATAAATCTTATATTGACAAGAAGTTCAGTGGGAGCATAATTACATGTGATTTGAATTAAGTGCAACAAACACACATAAGTTTAATCCTAGTGAAAGTTACTAGATAATAATCAAAAGTATGATTATGTAAATAAGAAGGATAAAGTAGTCTTCTTAGATTATCGTGGACATAAAAATATGCAAAGTATTTGCATATGACATGTTTGATAATCCATTTAAGAACCCAATCCCGCAAATGATGGTGATCTTGTTAGGTCAACTGGTATGTAATACCACGTAGATCAATGAGTATGAGATACTTGGTTGATTTGGCCTAGTGCGAGTGGGTGATTGATGGTGTTATGCCCTAGGCCAAAGTGTTATGACCTAGATGATGGATTGTAATAATAAACATAATATTTATTCTAAGATATTTCATATAATATGTGTGTATAGGTTATTTTAATATAATTAAAATAGACCACGAATATGCAAATGAGAGAGATATCTTTAGGCCTCTTGATGAATTGAACTGAAGAAATGTATGGCCATACTCAAATGAATTAGTAAGAGTTGTTAATGTCATTTGTTGTTGTTCAGTTTAATTTTGGATCAAGAAATATTATTTGATTAATATAAGGATGACGTATTACATGCCTTATGATCGATATAGATATCGTGTGACAAAGGGACTAAATACGTGATTGTTGATTAGGTAAATCGGATCACCGATATTCACTTAAATTGGGTAGTCATGATGGCTTGCTAGAGTCCGCTCATGATTTATAGATTGTTAAGTCTATTGCCAACATTAAGTGAACCTACAGGGTCACACACAAAGAACAAACTAAAACGGGCGCAGAAAATCCTGGCGACTTATATGATGAGTTGCATAAGAATGTCACAAAATATATTCTCATCTTATGTGAGAAGATGTGATATATATGTATATAAAGACTATGAGCACAAAAGATCATGTAATCTAGAAGAGTCTAGATGATGGCATATGGATAATGATGAGTGATGCCATACACATCTTTTAGTGTGAAGAGACGTGACTCTTCACCTCTATATAAGGACATAGAGGGCTCCAAATTCATAACACATCACATCATTCTCTCTCGTTATTTCTCATTCTCTTTTGTGAGACAAAAGAGATAAAATATACTTTCTAATTTGTATGACAAAATTATGAAATGGTGCTTTCTTTTGTATGATAAAAACGAAAGAGTGTGATTATATGAGAGGAATTATATACATCTTTTGTGAGATAAAATAAGAAGAAGAAAAAGAGTTTTCTTGTGCAAGAGGAGAATAAGTTACTAGCATATATATTGTTCTTCATCCCGTTTTAAAAAGTTTGTTCGTGTGGATACCGGTAGAGGCGTTCGTACTTTCGGCGCGTGTGATCTATTCGGCCTAAGAAGATGAGAACGGGTTGTTGGGAGTTTTGGTGGTGACCGATTGTGTGTGCAGTAGATGACTTCCCCACAATCCGACCTAGACGGCCTAGACGGACGGAAAATCGGCTAGGACGGTAACCGATTTAGAGGCCCATGGACAATACGCATGGTTTGAGCATCACAGATTAAGCGTAATCCGAAAGATATCTTTAAGATTTATTTCTTTGATTTAACCGATACGCACGGATCCTTGGATTGGTTTTGGATGAGTTTTTGTTTTTCCGCTGCGTTATGCATGTTCGAAACCCAACAGTGGTATCAGAGCGACGTATGTGTTTCGGTTAAATTGAGACGGTATATATGAGATATATACTATTTAGACACCATTTATAATTTTGATTTATAATTATAAGGCTTGCATATAGAGTTTTCAAGTGTTGAATATTCTTAGTTGAAAGGATGCGATGGTTTGGGAATTCATGAAAAGGTACATATGATATATTATCTATATGAAAGAGTTCATATAATGATTAATTCATGAAAGGTAATTATTCTCTTTTGAAGAGACTATACGATGGTTAAGTTTGTTTCATCTGGTCGTGTCGCATTTGAAGAGATTATACGATGGCATCCCCTCATATTGATGCAACACAGAGAATATGATTCAAAAGTTGTATCAAAATGCTTAAACCTAAAGGATGCGATCCAAGAGTTGCGTCAAAAAGATGCGACCAAAGGATATGATCCAAAGGTTGCGAGCAAGAGTTGTGACCAACAGGTGCGACTAACGGATGCGACCAACAGATGTGACCAAAAGTTATGTCCTAGAGATGCGCTCAAAAGATGCGATGAATGTATGTGATTCAGGAGTTGTGTCCAAAAGATGCCGCCAAGAGATGCGATCCAAAGGTTGAGTTCAAGAGTTGCGACCAACGGTGCGACCAAGTATGTGATCCAAATATCACATCCAAGGGATGCGTCAAAGGGTTGTGTCTAAAGAGTTGCGGCCAATGGGTGCAACTAAAGGTTGTGACCAAAAGGTCTGACTAACGGGTACAGTCAAAGGGTGCGACTAAAGGGTGGGACCAATGGATGCGAACCAAATGTCACATCCAAAAGACGCGACGAAAGATTGCGACCAACGGATGCCACTAAGAGGTGCGACCAACGGGTGTAATCGACATGCGTAACCAATAGGTACGACCGAAAAGGTGCAATCGCAAGAGTTGCGACCTCTTGAATAGTTGTGTCTTCATGAATGGGTGCATATCATTAATTGCCTTTTTTTTGAAATGGTGCATGTGATACATTATTTCATGAAAAGATGCATGTGATGCATTGAATTTATGAAAAGATGCATATGATGAATTAATGTGTAGAAAAATATGTGTTGACAAAGTTGACCAGGTGTTGACCATGTTGGCAGTTGACTGTTGACCCACTATGTTGACTATTGATTGTAGTAACTGTTAATTATTGATAGTTGACTACACTAATTTACCCTTGACTGTTGACCATTGAATTGGTCAAAAGTGATCAGTCAAAATATTGATAATTGACTGGTGGCCATATCAAATGTTGACCAAATCAAATATTGGTTTTTGACTTGTCAAATATTGACAATGACGAGCATGCCCTGAATTCGCATTCGTAAGCCTTATATATATATATATATATATATATATATATATATATATATATATATATATATATATATATATATATATATATATATTATAAATGGTTAAATAATCGAAACATAATATGATTATGTTTATATTTGATATATTTGTTGATATGTGTTGATATAATGAAAGAGTTCATTAGGCATAACACATACATCATTGAGATGAAGGAGTTCATCGTCCATCATGAATACATCATTAAGATGATAAGTTCATTTTCAACCACACATCATGTAGATGAAAGAGTTCATCGATTTCTATACATGGAGATAAGATTTCCATATACAATCTAAGAAATATTTCTTGGAGATGAAATATATATTAGGAAATCTTTATGTTAGTTCATAAAGATCAAGGCCATAATATATCATCGTTATTATCTTTATTCTATCAATACATGTGATGTTCTTTGAAGATTGCATCATAACATTAAATAAAATCCCTGAAAACAATGTTAAGTCATGAAGTGCCTTCAATAAGTCTAAATCTCTCGATACTCTGATCGACCCTGCGTAGGTCATGCCAAAGCTGGGTATGTAGGGACAATCTTAGAAGGAGAGAATGCGAGAAATGGGAGCCAACATTGGTCATGTCAAAGTTGAGTGTGTTGGGTACTATTTTGCCGATGATTAGACATGGTTTGATTTAACTGGCTATCAAGTCGGACTTGGGCTCGGGACATACGATAGGATATATACGTCAGGCATATGATACTTATCCTATGTTGTTCAAGAGTTGTATGAGATATAATTGAAAATATTCCTACCTATATAAGTTAAGTTCTGGGCGATGAGCTAAAGCTCACTTAGGACTTAATTGAAATATGGATCTTGTCTCACCATGAAACTTCATGGATTGAAAGTTTTCGAATCAATGCGATTGAGGGTTATTGATTTGATTAAAAATAGTGGGAGCCATTATATGAAATATTTAAAGAATAATAGTCTTTGCATATTATTCAATTCGAATAGTATATCTATTTATGTCTCACAATTGGTCCGTGAGAAGGACAAATAGCATAAGATGCTTATAATCGTTAAAATGAACATGGACAAGTGTTGTCAATAATGTTCGCGTGCTTAAAAGGAAACGTAAAAAAATACACCCAAAGATAAGGGCAAGATGTTGCCGGGGATTCGGCCTTAGGTAAGAAATTAGTATCTTTCGCAATGAATTGATTCATTGAAAGAAACCATAATTTCTCAAGAAGATATGAAAAAGGGAAAGAAATGGTAGTGTGACTACCGCTTCAAGTATTTTTTTTTTATAGAAATTAACTTGTCTATTTCACATCATGTGATTAGATACACGATGTGAATCACACATTTGTGAAAATATGCTGACTAAGTTGTAGACTATTGAGTAAATATGATGTTAACAGATGAGTGACAAATGTAGCAAAACTTGCCGCATTTTCTCAAGTAACTCATTTATTTACATTATCTTTTTGGACTTATTGCCGATATAAATAATTGTTATTTAATGTCGACAATAAATTTTGTATTATTTATAGTTCGAGTTTAACTATGAATGGTCATTAATTTATTATTGAGAATAACAATTTCACCATTCACAAAGGTCATTTTTCTTTGGAAAAGTTCCAATAGAAAAATTACCTTATGTGTTATATTGAACAAGATAATTATACGTCCATCTATAACATTAATATTAAGTATTTAAATCTAGCATTGTCACTCGGTTTAATTAAATAAGATGAACATTTATTAAATCCATTAAGATAGATTTTTAAATTCATTTGATTTTGAATCATTTGAAACATGTGTAACTTACTTATTAGACAAGATGACATATACGTCTTTCACAAAGTAAGGTGAAAGTAAATTACTTAATGACTCTCATACATAGTGATGTATTTTCATCAATGAGTGAAGGTGCTAGAGAAAACTACTTCATCACTTTATTGAACCAATAAATTTGAATATTTTGAAAAGTTCAAAATTTACAAATAATGAAGTAGAGAATAAAACTTGGCTTCGAAAAATCAAATTTCTTTGATGAGATCGAGGAGTCGAGAACCAAGTGTTTGACCATCATGAAAACGATATTGAACTTTTCATATTGAATATAATTCCATCTAAAGCGGTTGTAAAAGACTCCATATGCGATATGGACTGGTAGGTGTATTAGATTATTTTTTTTATGAAGATTTGAGGATATGATACTTAACTGAAGAATCATGCATCTAATCGGATTAATGCTTATTTGTGTATATCCTAAGAAAAGTAAAGGATATTACTTCTATAACTAATATGAGAACAAAGTGTTTGCTACTCATAAATTATATCTCTTTGGAAGAAGTGTTTCCAAAAGAATTAGTGGGAGTAAATTTGAAAAATTCAAATTCCACATACTGACCGTAATGCTCGGATGGAAATTAATTCAGATTTCAACTAGTGGTTGAGTCTGTAATTAATAAACTAGACTGTCAAGATGTTGAAGAGTCTGAGTATATAACATAAGTGTATTCATGTAGATCTATTAGAATTTATCGCAGGCCCGAAAATATATAGATTTTTCGTATATAATGATAAAAATTCGTACTCATAGATGATGAGTTCACATTCTGCTAATAGAATATGATGAATCAAGGCTCTAATGGTTAGAGACTTTGAAAGTTGAGATGTAATCCATGTCAGACAATCAAGTTTGGAATTTGGTTGATCCATCAGATGGAAACACGATTTTAAAAGGAAGATCGACATGGATAATGTGCAAACATATAATGCATGATTTGTGATTAAGAGAAACTCATAGTATAGACTATGATAATGTTTTTCCAAGTCATCATGCTTATGTATTTCAGAATTTTCTTGAGCATATGTTCATAGTATGACTATGAAAGATGCCAAGTGGATGTCAAGATGTTGTTTCTTAATAGAATCAGACGAAATATGTATATGATACAACTTTAGAGTTTTGTCGATCTTGTAAATTTTGAAAAGAGTTTGCAAGTTGCATAAATTCATTTATGAATTAAAACAAGCATCTCTACGTGCAAATTTATTATTTGATGAAATAACCAAACAGTTTGGTTTTATCAAAAATTAAAGATAAATCTTATATTGACAAGAAGTTCAGTGGGAGCATAGTTACATGTGATGTGAATTAAGTGCAACAAACACACATAAGTTTAATCCTAGTGAAAGTTACTAGATAATAATCAAAAGTATGATTATGTACATAAGAAGGATAAAGTATTCTTCTTAGATTATCATGGACATAAAAATATGCAAAGTATTTGCATATGACATGTTTGATAATCCATTTAAGAACCCAATCCCGCAAATAATGGTGATCATGTTAGGTCAACTGGTATGTGATACCACGTAGATCAATGAGTATGAGATACTTGGTTGATTTGGCCTAGTGCGAGTGGGTGATTGATGGTGTTATGCCCTAGGTCAAAGTGTTTGTGACCTAGATGATGGATTGTAATAATAAACATAATATTTATTCTAAGATATTTCATATAATATGTGCGTATAGATTATTTTAATATAATTAAAATAGACCACGAATATGCAAATGAGAGAGATATCTTTAGGCCTCTTGATGAATTGAACTGAAGAAATGTATGGCCATACTCAAATGAATTAATAAGAGTTATTAATGTCATTTGTTGTTGTTCAGTTTAATTTGGGATCAAGAAATATTATTTGATTAATATAAGGATGACGTATTACATGTCTTATGATCGATATAGATATCGTGTGACAAAGGGACTAAATACGTGATTGTTGATTAGGTAAATCGGATCACCGATATTCACTCAAATTGGTTAGTCATGATGGCTTGCTAGAGTCCACTCATGATTTATAGACTATTAAGTCTATTGCCAACATTAAACGAACCTACATGGTCACACACAAAGAACAAACTGAAAACGGGCGCAAAAAATCCTAGTGACTTATATGATGAGTTGCATAAGAATGTCACAAAATATATTGTCATCTTATGTGATAAGATGTGATATATATATATATATATATATATATATATGCACAAAAGATCGTGTAATCTAGAAGAGTCTAGATGATGGCATATGGATAATGATGAGTGATGTCATACACATCATTTAGTGTGAAGAGACATGACTCTTCACCTCTATATAAGAACATTGATGGCTCCAAATTCATAACACAACACATCATTCTCTCTAATTATTTCTCATTCTCTTTTGTGAGACAAAAGAGAGAAAATATACTTTCTAATTTGTATGACAAAATTATGAAAGGGTGCTTTCTTCTGAATGACAAAAACGAAAGAGTGTGATTATATGAGAGGAATTATATACATCTTTTGTGAGATAAAATAAGAAGAAGAAAAAGAGCTTTCTTGTGCAAGAGGAGAATAAGTTACTAGCATATATATTTTTCTTCTTCCCATTTTAAAAAGTTTGTTCGTGTGGATACCGGTAGAGGCATTCGTACTTTCGGCGCTTGTGATCTATTCAGCCTAAGAAGATGAGAACGGGTTGTTGAGAGTTTCGGTGGAGACCGATTATGTGTGCGGTTGATGACTTTCGTACAATCTGACCTAGACGGCCTAGACGGACGGAAAATCGGTTAGGACGGTAACCGGTTTACCCGCATGGACAATACACATGGTATGAGCGTCACGGATTAAGCATAATCCGAAAGGTATCTTTAAGAATTATTGCTTGGATTTAACCGATACGAACGGATCCTTATATTGGTTTTGGACGAGTTTTTATTTTTCCGCACCCAACAATCTATTCAGAATATGACAAGCCTTTAATAAGGCTTCACCCCAATAACCTTAACTCAAACCCGAGTAAGATAACATTGTATTTATCATTTCGGTCAATACTCGGTTTTTGTGTTCCACAATACCATTTTGTTGTGGTGCATATGGTGCCATTATTTCATGCACTATACCCGTCGACTCGAAGTAATGAGAACTATAATATTCTCCTCCCCAATCCCTTCTTAGGATTTTAATATATGTTTCACATCTTAATTCTACTTCTTTCTTATAGATTTGAAATTTATCTAGAACTTCATTCTTTGAATGCAACAAATATACATAACAAAATCTAGAATAATCATCTATGTATGTCACAAAATACTTTTTGCCACCTATGGTAGGGGTACTATGCAAGTTACATATATCGGAATGAATTAATTCTAATAATTTTGTTGTTCTTTCAACTTTAGGAAATGGCTTAGCAACTAAGTTTGTTGTTCTTTCAATTTTGTTGTGCATACAAGTTTTACATTTATCAAGATTTTTATCAAAAGTAGGTATTAAATCTACCTTAGCCATATCAAACATTCTATGGTAATTAACATGACCTAATCTATAATGCCATAAATAAGGAGAATCAACAACAATATAAGCTAAAATAAATTTTTTGATATTGAGTTTGAACATACCATCACACACATATCCTTTTCCAACAAAAATACCACCCTTAGACAAAATAATTTTTTTTTGCTTCAAACACAAGCTTAAAACCAAACTCATTGAGCAAACCACCCGACACAAGATTCTTTCACACTTCCGGCGCATAATACACGTTAGTAAGCGTCTTGCCTGATGTGAAGTTGAATTCCACAACTCATTTTCCCTCCACACGTGCCTTGAAAGCATTCCCCATGTAAAGAGCATTTTCATCTCTTTTAACCGATTCAAGAGTTTTGAAAAGACTCTTGTCATTAAAAACATGTCGGGTCGCACCGATATCAATCCACCAAGCCCCACCATTCTCCAAGGATAAAGAGTTAATTTACGAAATTATGATGACAAACCTATCATTGGCGCCTTGTGCATCCTTTTCCTTTTCTTTCATCTTAAGAAAATTATGACACTCGTTCTTAAAGTGTCATTATTTCCCGCAATGGAAACATGGACCTTTCTTCTTTTTGAAATTAGGGCTATTCATGACACCACACGGTCTCTTTTGATAATTATTATTGTAATTATTGAATCTCTTTTGTCTATTATCATTATTGTTACTACGAACAACATGGACTTCACTATTCAGAATTTTCTTTTCCAAATTTTCTTGTTTGCGATACTCTTCCTCCAAACGGAGTCGAGTCGCCAAGTCCTCCAAAGATATGTCTTCTTTAGCTTGCTTAAGGGATTTCTCAAATTCTTTCCAAGATGGTGGTAACTTATCAATAATTGATGAAACCACAATAGACTCGTCTATTTTCATGTTATAGTGAGTAAAATTGTTCAACAAACGTTCAATCTCATAGAATTGTTCAAGGACGGGCCTATTGTCTATCATCTTAAAATTATTGAAATGGCTTACAATGAACTTCTTACTAGTTGCATCCTCCATCATGTACCGCTTCTCGAGTTTGTCCCATAACTCCTTTGCCGTCTCCACGACTTGAAATATGTCGAAGAGCGAGTCCACCACGCCATGCAAGATGTGGCCACGACAAAGAAAGTCGTCGTTCTCCCATTTCTTCACGTCTCGCATATGTGCCAAAGGCGGATCTCTTTGTCCATCAAACACCGGTTTTGGCGAGTTGATCACGTAGTACACCTTTAGGGAGGTGAGGAGAAACTTTATTTTTCTTTGCCATCTCAAAAAATTCACACCGTCAAACCTCTCCAACTTATCCGTAGTCATCTCCTTGTGGGCAGAAAAATCACTGGTTGCCAACGGAATTATCGACATCTTGAAATACGAGAATTAAGCCTAAAGATTGTTGGTGTTAATATGTTGAAACTCCCGTTAAAACCGGGTTTGTTACACAAAGAAAACTATCGCACAAAAACTCAAAGTTTGAAATCTGTTCATAGCAGGTACATAGTAGCAATTATTTAAATTTATTACAAGTCTAGAAGGTAAAGATAATAAATAAATGTCCACGGATAATGCAGCAACTCTTGCTCCATTTCCCACCCGCAAGTCAACTTCATCTTTCGCTAATCTTCTACTCATTTGCAGCCCCTGATGAGGAAGTAAATAAATTAATTTCAATAATACTAATACCTGAAGTAGTAGTCTTACTACTACTCTTCTTCTTCTTCTTTAGATCCTCCAAGTAGGCCCTCCAATTTCTTTTCCAATGGCCTGGTTTGTTGCAGAAGAAACAAACACCCTCCTTGGGTTTCTTGCTCTTAGGTTTGGACAACACCCCGCCCTTACCTTTTCCCTTGACTTTGCCCTTTATTTTTCTCTTCTGACCCTTGCCTTTCTAAACCAAGAGAACATCGTTGACAATATTTGTCTTCATAGTCCCTTCAAAGTTCTTCAGCATGTCGTGCAACTCCGTGAGACTCTTGTCCATATTATGCATATTATAGTTCATTATAAATGGTTTGAAATTCAGAGGAAGAGACCTAAGGATCAAATCGGTAGCCATCTCATCGCTAATCTTTGCCCATAGTTTCTCAAGTTGATCAAGGTACCCCTTCATTTTCAGAATATGAGCACTCGGCAAGGAGTTGGGAACCATCTTACAACTTGCTAATGCACAATGTGCATTATACCTCTCTTTTCTAGCTTGCTCTTGGAACATTTTCTTGAGCTGTGCTAACATTGGAAATGCCTCTAAATTTTCAAACTGCTTTTGAAGATCGGCATCCATGGTGGCTAACATGACACATGTCACATCATTAGAGTCACTTGTATGATTGGCATAAGTGTCTATTACTTCTTGATTAGCATCATTAGCGGGCTGGTCAGGAATGGACCTTTCAAGGACATAGTTCTTCCTTTCTTATTTGAGAAAAATTCTCAAATTTCGATGCCAGTCGAGGAAGTTTTTCCCCTTGAGCTTGTACTTCTCAAGGACGGATCGCAATGTTAAAGTTGATGTATTGTTTGTTGCCATTTTCAACACAGAATTAAACGCAGGTTTATATTAACATGTGATTTGTGATACTCCCACTATTTTGTTCAAATCAATAACGCTCAATTGTATTGATTTAGAAATTTTAACTTTAAATTTCATAGTGGGCCAAGATCCATATTTCATCAAGTTCCAAGTGAGATTTGGCTTATCGCCTAGAACCTAATTATTTAGGTAGGAACGTTTCCAATTGTATTTCATACAACTCTTGTTTAATCCATAGGATGAGTATCAGATGCTCAGCATATGCATCCTATCATATGCCCCGAACCCAAGTCTGACTTGATAGTTCGGAATCACCATTTCGCGCTTCTTATCACCCTAAGACTATGCTAATTCACTATGCTTTGGCATACCCAAATTTTGCATGATCGAAGGGATGATAAGTATAGATACATGGGAGGCATTTCTATGATTCAATATTATATGAGGGATTGTTATGTTTAACCTTTTATTTTAGTTATTTTATTTTATCATGTATTTTATCACAGAACATCACATGCATAGATAAAATAAATATGATATGATATAACATGGCCTTGATGATCTAAATGAGCCAATCAATAAGATCATTTCCTAAGATACATTTAACCACAAGGCATTGATGAACTCCTTCATCTCAATGATGTGTATGAGGTGGACGGTGAACTCCTTCATCTCCATGATGTGTATGAGGTGGACGGTGTACTCTTCCATCTCCATGATGTGTATGAGGTGGACGGTGAACTCTTTCTGATGGTGTTATAACCTAGGCCAAAGTGTTTGTGACCAAGATGATGGATTGTAATAACAAACATAATATTTATTCTAAGATATTTCATATGATATGTGCGTATAGGTTATTTTAATATAATTCAAATTGACCATGAATATGTAATCAGCTTTATGTCATCAAAGTGCGTGAATGTTATTCTAAATCGTCCCTGGTCATTTGTAGGATATTTGTGGAGACAAATATACTTGCGGATACATATAAATATATATTTATATACAAGCTATAAATGTACGCCGTATATTAGTTGATTGATGATCATGTTCTACTGATCATCGATAAATAGTTATCAAGTCATTAACATAGATATATGTTAGAGACCATATACTGGATTGACCCGCCATAAGAATGCTACATGTTTTACGTCGTTAGCGATTCTTGTAACATAAAGTATTTATAATCCTTTGACCTGAGATTGTCTCGGTTCCCAACATGAGTAATTTTATACTTTAACATAACACTGCCTTTAATCGGGTAGTCATAATGGTTATGATTACGTATTTAATGAATCATGTAGAGGGATGAGTGCAATCAAGACGGGATTTGTTCCTCTCATAAATGAGAGAGATATCTTTAGGCCTCTTGATGAATTAAACTGAAGAAATGTATGGCCATACTCAAATAAATTAATACGAGTTATTAATGTCATTTGTTCTTGTTCAGTTTAATTTGGGATCAAGAAATATTATTCGATTAATAAAAGAATGACGTATTACATGCTTTATGATCGATATAAATATCGTGTGACAAAGGGACTAAATACATGATTGTTGATTAGGTAAATCGGATCACCGATATTCACTTAAATTGGGTAGTCATGATGGCTTGCTAGAGTCCGCTCATGATTTATAGACTGTTAAGTCTATTGCCAACATTAAGTGAACCTACAGGGTCACACACAAAGAACAAACTGAAATGGGCGCAGAAAATCCAAACGACTTATATGATTAGTTGCATAAGAATGTCACAAAATATATTGTCATCTTATATGATAAGATGTGATATATATATATATATATATATATATATATATATATATATATATATATATATATATATATAAAGACTATGAGCACAAAATATCATGTAATTTAGAAGAGTCTAGATGATGGCATATGGATAATGATGAGTGATGTCATACAAGACCCATTTTGCACAATTAGGGGACGAATTAAGTCTAAAGGACAGTTTTATTTCTTGAAGCGCTCGAGACAAACGAATTTCAGACTTTGAGTTTTTGTGTGACAGTTTTTTTTGTGTAACAAAACCGATTTTAACGGGAGTTTCGACATATTAACACCAACAGTACATATGTTAAACATCATACAAAAGACTAAATAATTCATAACAACATTTCTATGGAAACCGGAAGACTTGTTACATTCCTTGATAGTACAAAAGATCAATCTATTCCATCTCTTCACTATACCATTCTGAAATAATTAAAGTGAATTAGGAAATATTAGCGCAATATCTAAATTGATTTCTCGAAAATCTCATTCAGAAGCTCTTATGGTAGTTCCAGTAACCTGGTCTAATTTAAACATCATATTAAGATGTACCTGATGATATACCTCAAATAAGCTTAAATTTTAAATGATGCAAAATTGTAAATTTAACATGATGTTACATCAATTTCCTTCTCAATTTTGAACCAAAATTAGGATAAAACTAAAATAAATTCCGCTTAACAATATAACCCATTTTCAATGTAAAAAATAATAAACCAGTGCACAATTAGAATTTACATATGATGATGAAATTCATTACTCTTATTTTGTGCTGATTCCATTAGAGAAAGGGGAAGGGGAAATATGATTCATTTCAAGTGTGAAACAAACTACTAATACTTGTTTTGAAGAAATTCTTTTTTTAGCTATGGAAGGCCATTAACAAACCTACTACAAAGATTTTATGTATGCTTAAATGATGAAAATCAAGTCATTAAAGATAATTAGCTCAACTAAATCCAAAGTAGCCTCCATTAAACTTCAACTATACAATTAAATAAAATCAGGTCAACAAAGAAAGTACCAATTATCAATAACATAACACTATTGGACTTCAGCCCGTAATGCAATATATTTCCTAAATCAACTTGGATATAGATAGCATTTGTCAAAAACAAAAATGAGAAAGCAAAGAAGTGAAATTGTGATGATTACAACTGAAACAAAATATCTCTAGCCGAGTGCTACCAAAACTGAAAATAATAACTAACAAAAAAAAGTAAATTGACATCAATACTCACATGAAATATGAGATTGCACCAACGTTCAAATTCAAATATGAGATCGCAATTTTCCGGTAGAAGTTTTTATCTTCATTTCATTTGATAAAATAAGTTCATCTATGGCATGTACATTATGATAAATTATTACAAAAAAAACAGAAAATTTAAGAAATAGCTGCTAATAATTTCATTTTCAGCACAATTATAACACTTACCTGATAATTCAAATAAGTATCCTCAAATTAATATTTAATGGAACTGGTGCCTTGAATGGTGAATTCCTAATTTCAATGTATTTTCCATGGGTACACATCACATTTTCAGTATTTACTGTTGGAAATTTGGATCGATTAATTTGAATATTGATTGGAGATATTAGATGGATGAGAGTGTGGGAGATTATATCAATTTCTATTAAACAATTCAATAGAGAATAGAATCTCCTTTCTTTTGTCAGAGAGCAAAACGAAGAGAGAGGGAGAGTAAGGACGAAATAGGGAGAGAGGAGGAGACAGAGAAATATGGGAAAAATTATTTTATTACTTTTTCTTCTTTTTCAGTTATACAATTGAGAGAAAGTGATTATGAGCCGGTTACAAACCACTCGATCCTTAATCTAATTTATAGTTATTTTTGAGACATTTTTTTATGGCATTTCCTTATTACACTCTTTCACTTATACTCATACAAAACACATATTCAAAGACACTTAATTGTTATGGAACAAGCACATTATTACAAACACAATATAAAATACAAACTAATTTAAATTAACTTATTAATTTATAAAACTATTAAGTTTAATACTCCCCCTTAATGGATTTTACTCGCCATTCCCATTAATTCTCGAAAGTGAATAAACTTCTCACTTGGAAGTGCTTTCGTGAAGATATCCGTCAACTGATCATCAGTCTTGATATGTTTGTCAAGAACTTCACCATCTTCCACCACCTCTCGAATAAAATGATATTTGAGCTTGATATGCTTTGTGCGGCTATGGAAGACGGAATCTTTTGACATAGCTATCGCGAAATTGTTATCACAGAATAGAATTGTCGCTTTGACTTGTTTCTCCCTCATGTCTTCTAACACATTCCTCAACCAAGTAATTTGTCGTGCGGCTTCGTTTGCCGACACAAACTCCGCTTCCGCGGTGGATAGCGTCACTCTCTCTTGCTTCTTTGAAGCCTATGAGAATATTCCCGATCCTATTGTGAATGCATAACCGGATGTGCTTCTCAAATCATCCGCACTACCGGCCCAATCACTATCACAAAATCCAAACAATTCTATTTTTTCTTTTTTCTTTTTCTCGTACATGAGCCTGAAATCTTGCGTACCTTGAATATAGCACAACACCTTCATTGCTACGCCCATATGAAATCTACTCGGTCGATTCATAAACCAAGATACTAAACCCAACGCATACATAATACCGGGTCTTGTAATGGCGAGATATAATAAGCTTCCAACTAAGCTTCTATATACCGATTCATCAGCATCACCACTACCATCCTCTTTTGTTAATTTTTCACCCACCATTAACGGTGTCATCACCGGATTGCAATTCTCCATTTTGAATTTAGAGAGAATACTTTGGGCATATTTCTTTTGAGAAATAAAAATGCTATCTTTGCTTTGATCAATTTCAATACCCAAAAAATAATGAAGTAACCCCAAATCATTCATCTCGTATTTTTTTAAAATCTCATTCTTAAATTCTTGCACAATTCCTTCATCACTTCCAGTAACGATTAAATCATCAACATAAAGAGAAACGATAATCATATCATTTTGTCTTTCTTGATGTAGAGGGTCGGCTCACTCGGGCTTCTTTTGAACCCTTGGTCGATGAAGTACGCATCAATATTACTATATCATACACGGGGTGCTTGCTTCAACCTGTACAACGCTTTCTTCAATTTGTACACCTTATCTTCTTTTCCTTCAACCACAAACCCTTGCGGTTGCTCAACATATACTTCTTCTTTTAATACTACGTTTAGAAAAGTGGATTTTACATCAAGTTGGTATAGTTTCCAACTTTTTTGTGCCGCCAAGGCAATCAACAACCTAATAGTTTCATGCCTCGCAACCGGTGCAAATATCTCTTGACAGTCTGCACCCGGTTTTTGTGCGTATCCTTTTGCAACTAATCTTGCCTTGTATTTTTTAACGGATCCATCCGAATTTGTTTTTGTTTTATAAATCCATTTTAACCCGATTACATTCTTCTCTTTTGGTGTTTCAACCAACTCCCAAGTCTTATTTTTCTCAATCATTTTTATTTCTTCTTCCATCGCATTTCTCCAAACTTCTTCTTTTACCGCTTGCTCAAAACATTCTGGTTCGACAACGCAAAAGTTGTAATTTAAATAAATATCATTTATATTTCTAAATTTTTGATTCTTTACCAGTGGTGTTGAACTTGGCGTAGAGGAACTCGACCCATCATTAGTTAGAGGAAATTGCAGTATTTTCTCTTCTTCATCATTCTTTTTATTTTCATCTTCGGCTTCTTCTACACCGTTTTCTTCTTCATGTACCGGCAATATCGGTATGGTTTCAACTCCTTTTCCTTTCCAAGCCCATTTTTCTTTCTCATTAAAAATCACATCTCTACTTGTGATTGATTTATTTCTTTTTAGACTAAATAGTTTATAACTCTTTGATTGAGAACTATAAATGACAAAAATATATTTCTCGGCTTTTTTTTCAAGTTTATGTCTCATTTCTTTCGGGATATGCGCATAGCAAATGGATCCAAAAATTCGCAAATGATTCACGGATGGCTTTCTTCCATCCGACCACACTTCAAATGGGGTTTTATCTTTGACCGCTTTTGTGAGACACCGGTTTAACAAGTAAACCACTGTGTTCACCGCATCGGCCCAAAATTTTGTCGGAACACCCTTTTCATTTAACATCGCTCGACACATCTCTATTATTATTCTAGTTTTTCTTTCGGCAACACCGTTTTGCTCTGGTGTATAACTCATGGTTAATTGTCTTTCAAGACTGATATTTTCACAAAATTTCACAAAATCTTTCGAGTTATATTCACCGCCTCTATCATTTCTTACTTTTTTAATCAACCGGCCACTTTGCCACTCAACCATAATTTGAAATTTTTTGAAAATATTGAATACCTCGTATTTTTGTCTCATAAAATAAATCCAACACATTCGCGAGTAATCATCGATAAAGGTGATGAAATATCGATTACCGCCTTCTGAAGTTGTCTTCATTGGCCCGCACACATCGGTATGCACCATCTCCAACGGTTTCATGGCTTTCCACGCCCTTTCTTTTGGAAATGGTTCTCGGTGAATTTTACCGAGCGCACATGCTTCACACACATCACCCACCTCTTGTATGTTCGGTAATCCGTACACCATATTTTTCTTACTCAAATATTTTAAACATTCAAAATTCACATGACCAAGCCTTTTATGCCATAACCATGACATATCTTCAATACCGGCCTTCAACGCCGGGTATTTGGAAATATTTAGAATAAGGGAAAAATTATGATTTTTCTCCATTTTAATATTCGCAATTAATTTAGTTCCATTTTTAGGTCTATCGTAAAATTTACAAAACTCACCCTCAAAATGAACCGCATGACCGTGCTCAATCAATTGCCTAACACTCAATAAATTTTTAGCCAACTCCGGAACAAACAACACATCACCCACTAACAAACGACATCTCCTTGTTTCAATAGCGATTGTGCATTTTCCCTTCGCTTGAACAACTACACCATTACCCATTGTAATTTGAGTAATGATGTTCGTATCAATTTCGCTAAAGACCGATTTGTTTCTGGTCATATGGTTGCTACATCCGCTATCAACATACCACACTTCTTCTTTTCGCTCTAGGGCCGCATGATATGCAATAAAGGCATGTTCTGCACCGTTTTTCCCTTCGGTGTAATTGGCTTGCTCATTGGTTTTATTTTTGCAATCTTTTTTTAGATGACCGAATTTCTTACAATTATTACATTGGGGTTTTCCTTTATACCAACAATCTTTTTCAAAATGAGAGGAATTTTTGCAATTATTGCACCACTTTTGATTATTTCTTCTATTTTCTCTTTTTTCAAATCGACTTTTCCCTTTACCGTTTTTACCACCGCGAGATGATTTTTCCTTCACTGTATTTTGGTTTGACGATTCGGTTATGGTGATTTTCGATTTGAATGTGCTCTCAAAAGATTGCTTGATATCCATATTTATCCCTTGGTCATATCTTTCTAATTAACCCATTAGGTCATGTACATTAAGGGTTGAGATATCTTGAGTTTCTTCAATGATCGAGGCCATGTTGTCATATTTTGGCGATACGCTAATGAGAATTTTTTCACAATCTGATTTCTCAGTAAACTCCTCACCCAAACTTTTTATTTTATTTACCAACTCCATAATTTTAGAGAAGAAATCCGTTAGCGTCTCATTATCCTTCATCTTCAAATTTTGAAGATCTATTTTGACGGTCAAGAGTTTAACCGTTCGCACTTTTTCGTTTCCTTGAAATCCCTTTTGTATGAGTTTCCATGCTTCTTTTGCGCTTTTCGTCTCGATTATTCTCGGAAATATTTTTTCCGAAATCACTTGTTGTAATAAGAACAACACCTTTCCATTTTTCTTCTTTTCTTTCATCTCCGCTTCCAATTCTAGCCTTATCTTTCTAGCCTCGTCCGTCTCTTTTTCCGACGGTATTATCGCCTCCGCATCTTCATATACCTTTCAACTATTTCCCATAAATCTTGAGAAATTAGAAGCGTATTCATCTTGATACTCCAATAATCATAATTATTTCCATAAAAAATGAGTTGTGAAGAAATTTGAGAGCCCAAATACACCACTTTGGGTTGTCATGGTGATCTCCTTCTACTTTTTCTACTAAACTTAAAACACCGTGCCTCTAATGCCAATTTGTTGGAAAATTGGATCGATTAATTTGAATATGATTGGAGATATTAGATGGATGAGAGTTTGGTAGACTATATCAATTTCTATTAAACAATTTAATAGAGAATTGAATCTCCTTTCTTTTGTCAGAGAGCAGAACGAAGAGAGAGGGAGAGTAAGGACCAAATAGGGGGGCCTACGGGGTAAAAAGTCAAAAAAAAGGACCAAATAGGGAGAGAGAAGGATACAAAGAAATTTGGGAAAAATTATTTTATTACTTTTTCTTCTTTTTCAGTTATACAATTGAGAGAGAGTGATTATCAGCCGCTTACAAATCACTCAACTCTTAATCTAATTTATAAATAAATAATACATGTAATTCTTTCATGGCACCTCTTGTTACATTCTTTTATTTATACCCATACAAAACATCTATTCGAAGATACCTACTTGTTATGTACCAAGAAGCTTATTACAAACATATTATAAAATTCAAACTAATTTAAATTAACTTATTAATTTATAAAAGCATTAATTTTAATATTTACAGGGATATATGAAACTTTCTCCAAATTAAAAAAAAGAAGTAAACATCAAACAGAAACATGGTTTCACGCCTTTCTTCTACATCTAAGAGATTAAGCGGAAAATAAGCCACCTACAATAATCACAAAATAAATTGTTTTGAAATAGTATTACAACTCTAAAAAGTAATTATTATTGCAAGGGTAAAATGGCAATTTCATTATTTACTACATACCTATTGACTTTTCTAAAAACAATTAGGTTGAAAGCATCATAATGAGAGGCATATCTTTCACATAACTCATCTCAGCATATTGAAGGCATCTGGCAAATAAAATATCATCAACTAATTAAATAAAAACTCTTAAAATCAAATTAAAACAAAGATAAAGGAAATAAAATTAAATAAATAAATAATACATGTAATCCAAAAGCTCTTTGGTCCCATATTAGAGCCTCATCCTCTGTTCCAATCTCATTCAACTACTAAATTTGAAGAAAAAATATATTATTATTTACCATTAAATAATATATGTTTACAATTATATATATAAGGTAAGAAAATTTGTTTTATCTGGAACTCATAAACACTTTTGAAAACATTTTGAAAGCTTGGACTACCGTTATTGGAACAGAAGAGAGAGCTAGAATGGAGAGGCTAAGTCAGCAGAACTTACCAGTTAATTCTTATTTGGAATAATCCCAATCTGATAGAGTAGATGAAATAGTCACGTTTCTGCTCAAAGAAGACTGATGTTTCTCTAATTCAACCCCTGATTTCTTCACCTGTTTAACAAAAGAGAGATGGAAGTGTTATCAAACTAATCTCAAGTTCTAGAAACAACATATGTGAATAAAATTGGCAAACTATAAATAACTAAATGAAATAAAAAAATGTAGACCTTTATGAATAAAAATGCATCATATCTTGATAAGGGATGGTTGCAACCTTTTACAAAGTTTAAAAATTGCATTGGCAGTTCATCTAAAAAAAAATTTAGTTCAATCTTCCACTTTACCCCCTCAAACTTAATATTTTGCACTGTTCTCCACTCAAGTTCACAGAAAATTCAAGTTCTAGGATTATAAATCTTTCTCTTCCTCATTTAAATCCGATACTGTGTGTATGTGAGTAAGAGAGAGAGCAGGCAAAAGCAGCATAAAAGTCAAAAAGTCCTAGCAGCTAATCCATTTAGCAAAATAAAGCATCACTTAAGAAAAATTCTCATTCTTTTTTTTTTCCGAATTGATTTGAGCAAAAGAAAGGCCAGCACAAATTTTCCAACTGGTACTCTTACCTTATGATTATCCAAAATTCAAGTTATGGTTGCATGATACGGATTTTTTAGAAGAGGTCTTATACTAAGCCCCTCATGTGCCACAAATTAGTTACACAATGGTCATATGACATCACACGTGGCAATTGCAGAATTTTTGTGGGCTGTTTTGGATTAGTGGTTGGTGGTTTCCTTTGGAATTGCCAGGCCCAGATTGGTATAAGGAAAATGAGTACTTCTATGTGTGAGCTGGTAATTTGAGAGTGGGCCAGGTGGTAATTTGGGACCTAGACAGCCCAATAACGTGACAAATACATGGATAGGTGTCAAATCACTGTCAGGCTGAGTTTAATATTACCAGGCCAGATTTGAATTTCAAATTCAAAAATAAAATATTAATTTCTTGGCAAGGGCCGGCCATGTTAAAAAGGGCTTGCTTCCCTTTCCATTTTCGAAAATTTTCATTTTATTTGTTCCAACAAACAGGAAAAAAAGCGAGAGATAGAAATCCCCAATTCCACCGGCGATAATGGCTAAAATACCTCCGGCAATAAAAACTTGCAGGCCTGATCAAAGAGATTGGAAACCGTAAATATTCGAGTCTTGATAGACGGTGGAGTTACAACATGAGGGATCTACTTCTATGAGGTGAGTATTGATAGCCCCTAAATGTTCGAGTAATTTGTGTTGATTTTGTCGGTGATATTCTCTGGGTTTTGAACTTCTATACTCTTGCTTTGTTCATGATTTCATTTGGGGGATGGGTTAACTCTCTTTTTCGAGAGAAGAACAATTTGTTTTAAATATTTGTTGTACAGTTCGGCAACCATTTTTCTTCAAAAAAGAATCAGATGAAAGGCCATTTAAGCATCAATTGGTTCGAAGTTCTAATTTACAAATTTTTTGTGTTAAGTCGGCACTGGAGTTGAAGGTCTTTACTGGCCAATGGTCAAGTCTTCTAATTTGGCTTCTAATCCAAACCTCCAGTTATCTAATACTGGAATCATTTCATCAACTTCATACAAATCGATTGAAATTTTTATTTGTAGGCTGTGTTAAAGTATGTAGTGGTAATTTGATATTAATTTTTCCTTGTCGAGGACTTTATTTTTTCTGTGGGTTATCTGACCAGTGGTGATGCATTTAATATATGTCGAAATCGTGGGTTATATATTCTAACACAAAGATAGATTAAACCTCATGAACATGCAATTGATGTATAATCTTTTTTTCTCTTTCACAGGGAGGGGAGCACCGTCCGTATTTTTGCTGGACAGACGGACGAAAACATGGACAGTGAGGCACAGCTCGATAAGGCGGCATATGCACAAATCGGCGTACCGGTGCCTGTCGGAGGTGGATTGTCGTATATCGAGAAGTTGAAATGTTCAAAGTCTGGGAACGCACTATGAATGTCGGATTCTCCAAACTTTCTATTTGAAGAAGGTTTTCCCCCTAAGATTTAATGTGTTTCAGACTTGCCTGGTCCTGTTGGTGTATGGTTCATTGTGTAATTCAGTTGGGACGTGGTATTATAGTCTGGACGTAAGTGGTTTGTAGTTTGTATTTTGGTTAGCAGGTTTATTGATGGTTGGTTATAAATTGTAGTGTCATGTTTATTTAAGAACCTAAATGAAGATTGCCTAACTTATTGTCTGTTTGTTTTCATGTAAGTATTTTGGATGATTCATTGCTGCTCATTTCTATTAATCATCTTTACTCGTTTACTAAATTTAATGATGTATGGTTGGAATTGTTTATCCAATATAAGGTGTCTACATTATACATGCTAAGTCCATTTCATAAAGCATATGTCTATAGCTACACGGGATAATCAATTACATATTGACTAACAAGGGAGGGTGGAAATATTTTGAACTAAACAGAACCATATGTTGCACAATATTTGGAAGTTATGAATAATATAAGATCAAGACAAATTTAGTACCAAATTAATAAGTTGGAGTTGGCAGTACATATTACAACAACGAAACACATAAAACTGAAAGATACATACGTGACAATTCATATTGAATCCAAAAGGGCCACATACAATAGAGACAAATAGAAAAAAAGATAATACAAAATATGTGAAACATTTTGCTCCACGTCTATGAAAGCGGCAGTCTTAATTACGAACCGAACGGAGGGAATGATCCTGGGAAGAATGACGAGGCGATTAGGTTGTAAGCTGCTCGGCCACGATCACTCTTCATGGCATCAGACGGGAATTCAATCGGTCGATTGGAAACCAAGCAATCTACGATCTTCACGATGTAAAGGCCGACATCATTACTACATTTGTTGAGATAGGGGCTGGGCTTAACACGAACCGGCCAATCCATGACATCTGACCTCCTCCTTATTTTGTTCAGATAAGGTCGCCATATTGTGGTCACATCACGGACCGCCTGTTGGAAACATTCACAATCGTCAAGGTTATTGTACACCTTAATCTCGAAGTCGTAGAAATCAAATACCACAAGAAACCAATGGTTTATGGATTGGATTGGGAGGATAACCCAACGCTTCCCTTCCATTCCTACAGAGGAATAGGCACTGAATTCATGCTGACGTAGCATCGATTGGGGCATGTACGGGACAGATTTCTGGAGAAATTAGTACACGAGTGTTTTAGTAATCGAGGTTGGGTGTAAATGAAATGATGGGTATTTAATGTAGTGCTAACCGTGTGCATGCATCTGACGAAGCTCCAGGTACATCCAGGATCCTGGTTGAAGCTATGCAGTATGTACATCAACGTGTCGATGACCTGACATTGTTTAAATTGTAACCAACTTTATAACAGAAATTGTAGTCTTCATCATTGCAAGAATTATGTAGTAATTAACAAGTTTACTGATGTTTCGAGAGCCCTTCCGCATAGGAGACCATGCAGGCCGGACTTCGTGACCTCGAATGTTTCATGTTGGAACACCATTTCCTGATCCTTTAATATCAGCCCCGTGTGCCATGCATATATCACCCTCTGCATGTATGTCGGTATGATCCAACGAGATGTGTAGTTCAGTTGAAATTCACGGGTGTTGAAGCCGTGTGTTTCTGAATAGATGTAGTCGATGTTCTTCTGTAGTAGCTCAGCTTGCGAGAAGGGGGTCTTACAGTATTGTCGAGTCAACTCGATTTCGCGACAGTCAACCGATGAGGCAGATGACGTAGATTTCGCCTGGTCGGAAGCATCTACAATATTTCCTAAATAATAGCAATGCCCAGATCTTTCTATTAAAATGTTGGGTCTAATTCTTAAAGCAAAAGAGGAAATATTTTGATGTAACTACCTGACATGAATGCGGATCTGCCATTGTAATTTGGAAGTTGCGGAGATGGCGACGAATGAAGTGCTTGACGTATGAAGCGCACAGCAGGTGATCCTGAAATACCAGACGAATGTTGTCATGGCGATGGCTTATCAGTACGAACCGATAGATTAAGGCCTGGATAGAGTAGACCAAACTGGCTGTTTTTATACATTGTTGGATGTACTATTACATATTGATTTTTTGCACATTAACAATAAATTAGAAACTACCTGAACCAAACGGCGTCTTTTGAAAGGGCGATTTGTCGAAAACTGGCGGCGGTGTTGGCGATATGGCTGCATGTTTGGTACTGATGAGTGTGGTGTGCAAATTATGCACATCAGGACCGTGGTTGTGATTGTTGCACTCTGATGGTGTATGTATCCAAGTTTGAAAATCTTCGCTGATAGGAGGGATATCATTGATGGATCGCCTTTGATGGCGGTGTTTAGGCTCGGAAGATGATTTCCGTGGCGCCAATGGGGGCTTGCCATCAGACTTCATTCCCCCGTGGTCGGGGGTGTGGACCCCTTCATCTGCTATCATTTCCGAAGTTCTTTTCATTGGTGTCGATTGTGTCATCACCCCTGAAATCTCCTGATCAGATAAGTTCTGATCGGTTTTTTTCGTGCTCTCCTCTATTGATGGCATCAATTGTTTCTCTGAAAAAGGTTAACTCGTTATGACAATTATTAGATCTAGGTGCCCCAATGCAAGTTTGAGATGTTATAGCTTATGTACAGAACACGCATGGAGATCAAAAAGATGTGTAGTTACAATACCTGCTAGTTTGAGACGTTGGTTTATGGATAGACATATTCCGGAACGTCGAAGGTCATGTTGTCGAGGTGAGCGGCGGGGAGGGGAAACAAGATACTGAACCATCTCTTTTTGGAGCTTCGACTCTGTGGCTTGTTTTGAAGTACTGCCTGGACCTAGGTCATGTAACAAATAATGTAGTTAACCTTTTACTTACCGTGAGATACACATATATTGTAAGGATAAATTGACAATTAGTTGGTAATTTAGAGTAATATAAAATAAAGGGACCATGAATAGATCCAAGATTACGTACCGCTGGCAACACGAGGAGATGTGACTGCATTAAAGGATCTCCTTGTGACCCGTACTGATGGTGGTGTTTTGGTGTCTGAAATAAAAAGTGTTATGTATACAAATTAGATGACGACGGTCTTATTTTTAAACTGTCACGAACCGCTTCTTGTCCTGTTGGCTTCAGGTGTGCGGCTAGACGCAGGGGGATTGGTCATTGTCATGTATACGTATGGTGGCATAACGGAATTGTACTTCGATTGTATTTCATGCAGGTCCGTTGAAAAGACCCATGATTCACGCGGCGTTGCATTGAAGATTCCGTTATCCATGTCTGATTGTTTGATGTTTTTAATAAGCGAAGCAAAAGTTGCTTGTGTGCAATCGGTTTTGAGTTCCCAATTTTTGAAGCGGGGGAGTAAAGAAACGCCAGCCTTGAGGGATGCTGGCTTAACTACCTCATAGAACCATGTCTGCAAAAAAAGATTAAGGATTATGACTTATTATGAATGTCCAAAAAAATGCAAACTAGATAGTAATGGGAAAATGGATATAAAATTAAAAGAGTTCAGATTACTAGTAGAGCGAATGAGCAGCCGTTGAGAGTAGGGTTGCAAGTTTGGTCATTGTGCGCCTTGTAACCAAGCTCTGGAAGTTGGCGATTAATGTAGTCAAAGGCAGCCACACCCCACTGGTATTCCCATAAGAGGGAAGGTTTGTCGACATATTCCCCAAATTGCATTGGCGTGCTGGGAGTACTAAGAGGGAATAAAGTCGTGCCAAAGAAAAACATAGTAAACATAGATACCCATTCGGATGGAGTTGCAGTACGGCCTTTTAGATAAAGTTCATCATGCAACATTCCCTCAAGCTGGTTCAACGTAATCGCCTTCATGTTGAAAAACTGGGTTGCAACGGCGGAGCTGACATTTTCACCTGGCCTTCGATGAACATCAATCGATTTGCCGGTTGCTCGTAATTGGAGAATGAGGGAAATATCCTGACCATTCGGACGGATATAGTTGCCATTAATGTAGAATGCGTTCATGGATGTGTCCCACCTTCGTAGTAATTCAAGCAAAAACCCGCGTTGCATATTCATATCTGGAAGGTCGAGGAAGTGCCTGAAAGGCCAGTTCTTGAGAAGCTCATGGTGTTCGGTTGTGAGACCTGCCTGGCATTTATACTTCCAGAATTTCATGAACCGTGGTGTGTTGCATCGCGAATTCATGACGCAGCCGGTAAGTGGAGGTGGATCCAGTTGAGCTTGGGGTTTTGAGTTGGGGGCTTTGCGTTTCGGAGCCATGGTGGCTTAGTAATTGAAGGTAGTTGGTCGGATGAGGAGTAATTTGAGGGGTGGGTGTGAATTTGTGAATGAAGTGAGCTCCATATAAGGGAGGGAAGAGGTCTTACATGAAGAGATGGCTGAAAAGACGTAACTTCAAGGTTGATCATTGCAATAGGCGTGGCTTAGGATCTTGACAGGACTGGATTTGTAAAGAAGAGACGCCTCTTTTTTTGCATTGCGCAATTCCCGGGTTTTCAGGCAAGTAGCCAGACTAGGGATGATTTTGGTAGCAAGGTCACGTGCAAGTGAGGAGTGAGTGAGGAGAAGGAAGGTATGTTAGCCTGGGCTGAGATAAAATAAATAAATTATTTGGGCCTTTTCTATTTAATGTGGATGTGTGTATGGCTATTGGAGAAAAATAAGTACGAAAGATGTGTAGGAAATAAGGATGACACACAAGGTGGACAGAAGCCAGACGAAATTACCAGTGAAGTGCTCCCGGATTTTTGACTGGCAAAAAAAAAATGTAAAGCAAATCTATTTTAGCTGTAGAGAAGACAAGTATAACAAATGTCAATTTCAGTATTATAGCATGAAAACAAAAAAAATAATACAACACAACAGAGAAATAAGATTGGGATTTAATGCAGTCCAATAATACAACCATAATATTTGTTTTCTAGGTGATGCAATCCAAAAAAGAAACAAATTAATACATATTTTGTTGCTATTCAAAATCCCCCAACAAAAAAAGATGACACCTGGTCAACTCATTCCACCCCCTGGTGGAAGCTCATTAGCAGGCTTGTGTGGGAAGAATTATCAACTACAGAAGGAACGCTTACTGTGCTGAACACCTAGTAGAAAAGAAGAATACTAATTATGGATGTGTTATTGGAAAAACATAATAATGTTCAATTAAATAATATGATCAAATTGATTAATTAGTGTTGAACAGGACGATGCAATTACCAGGTGTGATGCTTGAGGAGGGTCGTCAGTACTTGCGTCACTAATGGACTTATTCAAGTTGCGCCGCTTATCAAAACAAATTTAGTAAAAAATTAGTTTGGAGATGTTTAAGGATAAGTAATGTACTCGTTATAGGAATTACTCCATTACCTTTTTAGAAGTAAAGGCTGGTGGGCCTGGAATCGATGCATGGACGTCAGACTTCTTTGGTTTCTTTTTAATCCGAGCCTGAGGAAAAAAATAAAACTTTCTGTATGAATTGGTAAAGAATAACTATAAAAATCTGAAACGAGCTGAAGTCGAAAATTAAGATTTTTCGTGTGCATTACCTGTGTGGTTTTTGATTTGTTGACTGAACGTGTAGTAATAGTTTTATGATTTGGAGCCAGCCTGGGCTTCGGATTGTACCCAGATTTATGCCGGACAGACCTAGGGCGGCCAACACTCCTGGCGAATTTAGGGTCCTTCACATGAGACAGTGAGCAATCCGTAGAATATTCATCGGACAATGAAAAACCGTCCAAGTCAGGGAGGTTACCTGAAATAGCAGTGATGAGATTACGGAGTCCAACATTGAGCTTTTCACGGAGAATCGGGTCATCTGCGCACATTTGGACAAGCGAGAGAAGTTGAACGTGACTGGTTGCGTATAGTTCATGATATTCGGCGAGAAACCATCTACAAATGGTGGAATCAGTGCTTCAAGTTCCTTGGACCGTTCCTCATCGTTGGACCACCTTTGAAGGAGGTAATGGGACGGGAGTTGTTCTAGGCCAAGTTGGCGGTAGACTGCAAGGCCATGACGACATACTATACCCTTAAAGCAAAGAAGATTGCAAGGGCAGGAATACTCGCCAGTAGACAGATCGATGTGAACAGTGCGCGTTAGTCGCTTGGCCGGGATTGGTGGAATGTCGAAATTGTCCAGATAGAAGGGTTGGCAAAATTCAGAACTGAATAACGTGCCTTGTTACCTTCACTAGAAATGAGGGTTGCATCCACGTCGATTAGTCTTTTTACCTCGGACTGGAAAATGCCCAAAGTGCGCCAGGTGTATGTTTGTGCGAGGTGAAATTCTAATGGGTGGTTCGAAATAAGGGGGGAGATTCTTTGAAGTTGCGAAAATCCTCGAGGTGTTCTTTGGCCCAGCGGGAACGCAATGCTTGATTGTATTGGTACGCGAAAACGACCAGTGTAGTGCCGGGGGTGAGGAAACCGTCGAAAAAAGAATTTATTGATTCACTTCGTTGTGTTGTAGACATACCAGCCCAGAAGAAGGGTGATAGAAAAATTGGAACCCATTTGTGACGGATGTCAAACATGAAGGTGAACCAATCACGGCGAGGTTCGTTCTCCCGGAATTCTGCTATAACCAATCGCCAGCCAGTCTCGAAATCCTCCACTGAGAGTGAGCCGTAGACGAGTTGTTGGGACATAGCTAAGATATGAGCTCGTATGGCCCCTTGGCCAATTTTGGCCGGCAATTTTTGCATGATATCCATAGGCAAAGCCGATGACGCGTGGAAGGGAGAACTCGTTCGATCGCGTTCGACATGGCACCGCATTGATCTGTTATAATGCCTTTAGGCGGTGTGTCGTGCATGCAACATAGCCAAGTCTTCATAAGCCAAACATACGTATCTGTGGTTTCATCTGGCAACAAAGCACACCCGAGGAGGATTGATTGGCCGTGTTGGTTAACTCCCACGAATGGAGAAAACGGCATGCCGTACCTGAAATGAGTCGGTGTATAATAATTAAATTAAATGAACGGTGGAGTAGAAGAAATGTTCGAACTACAAGGATTAATAAAGTTTTGTTCACGTACTTGTTTGTAAGATAAGTCGTATCAAAGGATATTACATCACCGAAGTGTTTGTAGGCGGTACGGCACCGTGCATCCGCCCAGAAGATTGCAATAAGGTGGCCATCGGTATCAACTTCATGTCGGTAAAAAAAGTCAGGGGAGGCCTTCTGGCATTCTTCGAAGTACTTAAGCAATCCATCTGCGTCGAACTCGTTGATTTTAATAGAACGAGCCCTCTTGATGTGATTGTACAAATCCCGTTCAATGTACGTGGAGTTATCGACACCACCAGTTTGGGCAAAAACCGATCGGAAGGAATGCTTCTGAGGAATGCCCGCACGGTCATTGATTTCAATTTGGCGTTTGACGAAGTCCGGCAATTTGCGATGGCAGCGAAAGAAGCGCACACTCCTTGGTCTGAAGTCGTGATTGTGTTCTAGGTTGAGTCTAGTAATATGCCACTCACCATTTAACATATCGTCTCTGACAATTACCCTCGCCTGGCAGTGCGTAGAATGTTCGCCACGCCGACGAGTCTGGCACACGACGTTCATGGGTCCTTCAATTTTCTGCATTGTGTTTCGTCGTTTCTGCGATTTTCGTTTTCGGCCACGACTACGTATGAATGTAGTGCTGTAGGGGATTTCGTCTATTGTATGTCGCGTGCGTTTCTGTGTACCAAATCCAGTACGTAATGCATATAACCTCCATAGCGCGTAGGCCTCATCGACCGATTCGAAAAGCATTGCGAGGTCCGGGACTATTATTGGATCTGAATCTGACATGCCATTGGCAATAAGGTTAGGAAGTTGTTTGCATGTTTTGGGTTGGGATGTTAATTTCTGATACTTCGATGTCTGGCCTTTTGATTGGTGGTCGACATCACTACTGTAGAAAATAAAAGGGATGTAGTAGCGTAATGGATCCTTCCATAATTAAGAATGCAATAAAATAGTATGAACTATTAGGAATATCAAAACAGGGGGGTACCCTAAAATATACCCGTCAGATATTGAATTTCCGTCATCGCCGGAACTTAATTCGCGTTTGGATTCAGTGCTTCTGTCAACCCTGTAAAATGGTAAATGAGAATTGCTGGATGCATAATTAGAAGGCAAAAAAAGATAGAATAAATACCATGACGAATCTGATGAATCCACCTCAACATCTGGAGGTGCGGCCTCTTTTTTTTTTAAATTAGGGGATGCAGCCTCTTGACACCCAAAACTTGAGAAATCAAATGAAACACTGAAAACATAGTGTAAATTGTGAACAGATTATGAAATGAAAGCATTGTGTGCATGATTGAATGAAGTAATATAGGCCAATCATACAGCAGAAACTCAGTAACTATTGGAATGGACAGATTATTTGGTCTTCAATAGAAAATAAAGCTCATACAAGGAGCTAGGCGATGAAAATTAGATCGAACATTTACCTTGGTATCTGGCTAGCCCCTTCAATCGCAGCAAGAACGGCCTTCCCATCTCCAACAAGAGCTCCAAATTCCATATGATAGCTTGAAAATGCATGAAACAACAGCATAAACACACAAGTAAACTCGATTGTATTGATGATTAAACTTGAAAATGAAGGTCTGAACTAAGCTTGGATTCATAAAAAAAAAACAAAAAAAAAAACGATGATTGAAATGGAAATGAACTGAACTTACCAGATCGAAATCTTTGCATCCGCCCAATTTTGAGACTCAATTTGAAAGTCGTTGTAGTTATTTTCAATCTAGGGCTCCATTTTATTCGACAGCCACAACGCCTGATTTTGTGTGCAGCGCGAAAGGTCACTTCCATGGTAGCAATCAGCCTTGATCGACGGAAGCTAGGTGGCGCAATGATGAAAATTGAGGTCAATTGAGTATGGGCTTTGTTTTCTTGGACGAAAGCGTTTGGGGCTGAGCAGTATTAAATGCAGGAGATGGGGGGAGAGATTGCGGGTAGTAATACAGGATAGTGGTAATGAGAAACAGCTGTTGTGGGGTCCACATTGATGAATTAGATCTGATAAGAGTTGAAATTACCACATCATACATCAGCGTGATGCATATACAACTATTTTGTGGTAATGAGGGGGCAGCTGATAATTTTCCTTTTTAGAATTACCCTCCTGATGCAAGAAGAATAAAATAAAAACTTCAGACCTTTTGCAAAGAACATTAACATGTGGAATCCAATAGACTTTTTGCAAATGATTTCTGTACTGTACTTACGCCATGGCAGCTCAAACAGCAGCTCATAGCGTATTGCGCTGTGTCGTGGAAGTAGAGCCTCTCCATGGCTCCATGGACAACACTCAATTGTCTGAATTAGCCTCGCCATTCTAGCTCTCTTTTCTCTCTCTTTTCTGTTTTGAACTCATAAACACTTTGGCTCAATTAATTATTAATATAGAAGAAATTTAGAAAGGAAAGAAGAAAGGCGACAAAAGACATAGACAGATGGTTTTTGCTTACCGGGGCAGCTGAAGAAGCGGAGAGAGATGAGAGAGAGCCGGAGAGAGGAAGAGAAGTGAGAGAGAGAGCGAGCCGGTGAGAGTGATGATGATGAATAGATAGAGAAAATTGGAGATATTTTCGGAGTCGTATTGTTACCCCCATCGAGCATAGAAATTCTTATAATTAAGGGGTTTCTTTGGCCGAATGCTTCCTTCTTGGTTTAGAGTTTTTTTTTTTTTAGCATCTTTTCCGAAAATAATTCAGCAAATAGCACTGTTTTGAAAAAAATTAGGTAACTAGCACTACCGCCACCCGTGGTGGCGGTAGAGACCTTCTACCGCCAGAACCTATGGCGGTAGTGCCTAATTTTTAAAATTTCCCCTAAAAAAGGGTAATTAGGTACAAATTAGCCTCTACCGCCAGGCCTTCTGGCGGTAGTGGCATTGTTGTAATTTTTTCCTGATCCAATCGGGTATCAAACCCGTTAAAAAAAAAAAGGAAAAATACCTCTACCGCCAGGCCTTCTGGCGGTAGTGGCATTTTTGTAATTTTTTCCTGATCCAATCGGGTATCAAACCCGTAAAAAAAATGGAAAAATAGCTCTACCGCCAGACCTTCTGGCGGTAGAGTTGGTGACCCATAAAACCCACATTTATTTTTTGCAATTGAAATTTGAGGTAATTTTTTTTTCATATTTATTGGTATATTATTTAATTACGTTAATTTAATGTATTTATTTTTAAAAAAAATTCATATTGTATTTATATATGATTTGTTTTAGTGTAATTTATTTTCTTTACTTGTTATTTAAATTATTTATTAGTAATTAATTTTAGTAGTTATTATTATTATTTTTTGGGTTTAGTTCATGAGGTTTTTTTTTTTTTTAAAATAGCACCCGTAACAAAAATATTAATTAACTAGCACCCATACGGAAATATTATTTATATTTTGTTAGTAGAAATAATTATTAGTTATTTTACATAATAATTATTTTTTATGAATTTTTTTTAGATGTTTCTACTTGTAGTTAATTTTATTACAAATTAAAATACTTTGTAGATATTTTTTTATAATTGTAAAATTGTAATCTTCATTTTAGTAATTATTTTATTATTTTAATTTTTAGAAAATAGTGACCGATGGCATCCAGAGGCGGACCTAGTCGACCTAATCGAGCGGACAAAGGAAAAAGTCGTATGATTGATGAAAGTAATTCTCCGCCATATTCGCTCAAATTTCAATTACCTCAAATTTCAATTGCAAAAAATACCAATAAATGCGGGTTTTATGGGTCACCAACTCTACCGCTAGAAGGTCTGGCGGTAGAGCTATTTTTCCATTTTTTTTTTTTTTAAACGGGTTTGATACCCGATTGGATCAGGAAAAAATTACAAAAATGCCACTACCGCCAGAAGGCCTAGCAGTAGAGGTATTTTTCCTTTTTTTTTTTTTTTTTTTTTAACGGGTTTGATACCCGATTGGATCAGGAAAAAATTACAACAATGCCACTTCCGCCAGAAGGCCTGGCGGTATAGGCTAATTTGTACCTAATTATCCTGTTTTAGGGGAAATTTTGAAAATTAGGCACTACCGCCGTAGGTTCTGGCGGTAGAAGGTCTCTACCGCCACCATAGGTGGCGGTAGTGCTAGTTACCTAATTTTTTTCAAAACAGTGTTATTTGCTGAATTATTTTCGAAAAAGATGCTAAAAAAAAAACTCCTTGATTTATGTTGAACAATATTAGTTCATTCTTTCCTAATCTGAGGTTAGAACTCTATAATTGTGATTTCCTTGAGCAATTGCCATCTTTTGGCATGCTTCCTAATTTATATTACCTTGAAGTTGCACGTGCGTCAAAAATCAAGACCATTGGAAATGAATTTCTGGGACAATCTTTTTTTTTTTTTTTTTTGAAAAATTACGGAAAGTTTGATTGTCTCTCGCGTAAATCTATTGATCGAATTCTAGTTATAAACTATCATTGTCAATAGTTCTATGGGTTTTAAAGATAAAGAAAAAACGAAAAGAAATTAAATTGTACGGCCACAATGGCACACAAAATACCCGCACAGAGCCTAGGACAATCTTCTTCAAATCCATTTCCTATGTTAACCACTTTAATATTTTCCATCATGCATAATTGGATAGAGTGGGATTGGGATACAACTGCTTTTCCACATGTACAATCCTTGGAATTAGATTATTGTATATCTTTGAAATCTCTTCCTAGTGAACTAAAAAGGTTAAATCTAAACCAGTGTCTCAAGCTGAGAGAAATATCCGGCTTTCCATTAGTAAGAAAGCTAGTTTTATTAAATGGATTTTCCCCATTCTATGGCTTCCCGAGATTGGAATTCATAGTTCTTGAGGATGAGTACATGAATTCCCTTCCTCAGTGGATTTCTCAAGCACCTCCTACACTCAGAAAATTATTCATATTTGCCAATTTTGAGTTATTGCAGAAATGCTTCAGGGACGGTCTAGATTGGCCGAAGATTCAATATATCCCTTGTGTGCATGTGCAAGACAGAAATCATTATGTTTGCAAGAGTCCTTGCTTAGCACATGCACAAGTTGCTCAAGTTATAGAGGTATGCTTTTTTTTTTACGACCGACGGTATATATATTATTTTTTTACTTTTCAATAAAAATCTATATAATATTTTTAATGTTTTATATAATATTTTTATTCTTTATGTATTTTTTACTTTTGAAATTTGTATATACTATTTTATTTTTTTATATTATTTTTATTGTTTATATATATATATTGTTATAAAAAATAAATTATATATATTGTTATTACTCTGTTAGTAAACTGTATATATTATTGTCGTGATTTTGACATATTAAAGTACGTCGTGGCATATCAATCCTTTATTTTGTTTCTTGGAACATTATTAATACGTTCTAAAGTTAAAAAAATTTACCTTACCATAATTAACCACGTCACTCTTTAATCCTGACCTTATATCAAGATATTCAAGGGCTGAGATTTAGCCACATAGCTCTTTGCTTTTTAAGCCAGGTGTAATTTTGGCTTTTTACGCCTGGTAAAATATCTCAGGCGACAGAGACCTCTCCATTCCCCACTCTCTCTTTGCCTTCTCTCTCTAACTCTAAAAATTCAAGCCGGGGCATATCTCTTAGAACCGATTCTCCAATTGTTACTTCTTGAAATAGCCGCTCCGATTTGTCAATACTCCCACTTCTTTCAAGGTAGACCAATTATTGAGAGAGCTTACTTGGTGACTAATATTGCCACTTACACCAAATTTGTCCATGTTCGTGACAAAACCTTGTAAAATGTTGAGATTTTTTCGTTATTCGATGCCTTGTGGTATGCCTCATAAAGATCAAGACACCTCAATTTTTTCAACTTCAATATTCCTTTAGGGAGTTTGCATAGGTTTTCACATCCTTGAATCCATAGAAATTGTAAACATACAAGATCACTGATGCTCTCCGGTATCTCGGTTATGGTTGTATCAGTGAGTACAAACAACCTGAGGTGTATCAAAAAACCCATGGATTCAGGTAATTTATTAATACTTGACCAACAAAGATCCAATACACGCAAACGTGTGGCAGAATTTACTAAATACTGGAGATCCTCGTCATACATTTTTGAGCTCCTCAAGAGTAGGGTTCTTAAGTGAGTGTCCTTCTGTGCAAAATCGAGCATCGGTTTCATCTCACCGTCAGATATTCTACTGGACAATCTGTTTTGGAAAAGAAATTAATATAGAAGGTCATGTTAGTAAAACAAATTTAGGGCTTCTCTGGATGAAAAATAAAGTCATGGTTTAGTGTACATATAAGAAAACTAAAGGGTATTTTTCAGATATTGTGTTTGGGCATATGTCAGAAAAAGAAATAAAATTTTTTTATTGGAAAGTTGTGGAAATTATGCTTTCGATTAAAATCCTAGAGATGCTACAATCCTCAAACATAAAAAGCTGAAATAAACTTCTAAAATGTTCAAATTACAATACCTGCGATACTCCATTGGGATGAAGCTGCCCGAACCTTCACTTGTATCACGAGTTATCCAGCTTTTGTATTGCACTTGAACCAAACTCTCGCTTTGTGTCAAAAATTGAGCAAGTGTTTGGAGTAGATTATGAACTCTACAAGAATCAGAATCATAAGAAAGATGATCCGGCTGTATAAGGCCCCTCCAAAGTAGATCAAGGTAGCATTCTTCGCCTGATTCTTCTAATGTCTGACCGACTTGAATCTTAATGAATCCTTCAGCAATCCAGTACTGAATGAGGCTTTGCTTATTGAGAAAGGGTGCTAAAGGGAACAAGCAAATATAGAGAAAGCACTCCTTGAGATGAGAAGGCAAGTCTTCATAACTCAAATACAATGCTGCATGCACGCCTTCAGGAAAGCCAGTAACAGACCAATTAGAGTTGTGAAGAATAGCGTCCCAGTCCCTCCTTCTTTTGGCCTTATTGGATATTACCCCACTAATTGCTTTTATCGCTAAAGGCAGACCTGCGCATTTCTTGATGATCTCCGTGCCAATATCTCGAAGGCTTTCTATTTCCTCCTCCTTCCCATTAAAAGCCACCTTGCGAAGCAACACCCAACCATCAACATGAGACATTAATCGCACCATACAAATATCAACATCCCCAATTTTCTCTGCAACCTCCATATTTCTTGTTGTGATAAGAACTTGGCACCCTGGCACGCCACCTTGCAGTGGACTTTGAAGCAACTCACACCAAACTCCTTTATTCCAAACATCATCTAACACGATTATGAACCTTCTTCCCACCACTTTACATTTGATTGTTGATAAGCCCAAGCCGAAAGAAATAATAGTTGTGTTTTTTCTATATAAATTCATCTAGAGAACTGTAATACATGTATCCACCATCTAGAAATATGGATCATGTACTTAGATAATTGTGTGAGTGTAATGTTAGGGTTTAATGTGATTCATGTATGCATGAACCATTTAGCCTATAAATAAAACCCATTTTATTTTGTAAGAGACAAGAAGAAAGAAATATATTAAGAAAAATTAAGAAAAGGAAAGTTGGTCTTCTTCCATTAAAATTGTGAGTTTGTGAGGGTAAATCCACAAATTGGCATCAGAGCCGATGGCGAATCCCGGGACAATGTCGTTTGGGGGTATGTCACTGCCACGATTGACGAGAGTTAACTACAACAACTGGAGCATCCAAATGCGAGCACTACTCGGGGCCCAAGATGCATGGGACGTAGTCGAGAACGGCTACACCGAACCAGAGAATACCGACGATATGACAGTAAGTGAAATCAAGGCGTTGAAACAAAATCGAATGAATGACAAGACAGCGCTATACATGCTGTTCCAAGCAGTTGATAAGTCAGATTTTGAAAAGATAGCAAGCGCGGTAACGGACAAGGAAGCATGGGATACATTGCAAAAAATTTTCAAGGGAACCGACCGAGTAAAGCAAGTAAGACTCCAAACTCTACACGGCGAGTTGGAGTGTATGAAAATGAAGGAGTCAGAAGGTGTATCTGACTACATCACACGTGTGCAAACCGTGGTAAATCAGCTCAAGTGTAATGGTGAAACTCTAAAGGACTCGAGGGTCGTGGAAAAAATTTTACGGTCGCTAACCGACAATTTCGAGAATGTCGTGTGCGCCATCGAAGAACCGAAGGACCTAGAGGAGCTAACTATTGACGATCTCGCTGGGTCGTTAGAGGTACACGAGCAACGCAAGAAGAAGAAGAACAAGTCGCTTGACGAAGCGCTGCAAGCCAAGATGCCTATCAAAGACAAAAAGGTACTCTACACTCAAAACTTTCGTGGTAAAGGGCGTGGCCGTGGAGGTCGCAGCAATGACCGCGGTGGTGGAGGCTGCGGTCGAGGTGGATACTATGAGGAGAAGGGACAGTCAAGCCAACAAAATTGGCGAAGTAGAGGACCTGGTCGTGGGAGAGGCGGCCGGTCAAATCACTATAATGTCGAGTGCTATAAGTGTGGCAAATATGGTCACTATGCGAAGGACTGCAACTCCGACAAGTGTTACAATTGCGGCAAGGTCGGGCATTACGCAAAAGTTTGCTATGCCGAAAAGAAAGTGGAGGAGAACACCAACCTTGTCACGGAGGATGAGATGAAAGATGGGTTTCTCATGATGGCATACAACGATATCAACACCGATGGCGATACAGTCTGGTACCTCAACACCGGTGCAAGCAACCACATGTGCGGGCACAAGCACCTATTCAAGGAGATGCGAGAGGTTGAAAATGGACACGTGTCATTCGGAGACGCATCAAAGATCTAAGTAAAAGGTCAAGGTACGGTTCACTATTTACAAAAAGGTGGTACGGAAGGGTCAATTGAGGATGTTTATTACGTACCTGATCTTAAGAGCAATATTTTGAGTATGGGACAACTCATGGAGAAGGGATACTCGGTATTCACGAAAAACCGGGTACTACAATTAAAAGACAATCAAGGACGCTTGGTAGCACAAGTTGAAATGGCCAAAAATCGGATGTACAAGCTCAACTTGCGAAATGTGCAGGAAAAATGTCTACAAGTCGATATGGAGGACAAATCGGTATTGTGCCATCTAAGGTTTGGTCACCTTCATTATGGTGGCCTAAAGGAGTTGGCCAAGAAGAACATGGTCCATGGGCTACCAGACACGGACTACATCACCAAGTTTTGCGAAGGATGTTTATTCGGCAAGCAAGCGAGGACCTCATTTCCGAAAAAGGTAAAATACCGAGCAGAAAGACCTCTCGAGTTGGTGCATACCGACATATGTGGCCCAATTACACCCAAATCGTTCAGTGAGAAAAGATATTTCATCACATTTGTTGACGATAGGACATGGGTTTATTTTTTGAAGGAAAAATCCGAGGCTCTCGAAGTGTTCAAAAGGTTCAAGGTTTTAGTCGAGAAGATGACCGGGACTTACATCAAGGCGTTACAGTCGGATAGAGGCGGGGAGTACATGTCAACCGCTTTCACGAGTTATTGCGAGAAGTATGGGATTAAGCGATTCTTGACTGCACCATACTCTCCTCAGCAAAATGGTGTGGCCGAAAGGAAGAACCGGACCATCCTCGACATGGTTCGGTCGATGTTGAAAAGCAAGGGTATGCCAAAAGAATTTTGGGCCGAGGCGGTACAATGTGCCGTGTATATACAAAACCGATGCCCACATGCGAAATTAGGTGAGATAACACCCCAAGAGGCTTAAATGCCGACTGTATCACATTTCAAAGTATTTGGTAGTGTGGCTTATGCACACGTACCAGATCAAAGGAGGACTAAGCTCGACGATAAAAGCAAGAAGTTCGTGCTCATTGGATATGACGAGAAAACAAAGGCATACAAGCTCTTCGACCCAATTGGAAGGAAAGTTATGGTGAGCCGGGACGTACATGTGAATGAAGAGAGCGCGTGGAATTGGAATAACAAAGATGAGATGACACATGATAAGGCCGAGTTAGATGAGGCTGAGAAAGGAGAATCACCGGCATCAACCTTTGTACCGACTAGCCCCGTACCATCTGATGTTGAAGATGAGCCAAGACAACCAAGGATGCGAAGCATGCAAGATTTATACGACTCGACAAGTGAGGTACATTTAATTTGTCTTTTGACGGATGCCGAAACAATTACATTTGAGGAAGCGGTACGAAATGAGAAGTGGCAAGCAGCCATGAATGAAGAAATAAAAGCAATAGAGCGAAAACAAACTTGGGAGTTGGTTCAATTGCCAAAAGGAAGTCAGCCCATAGGAGTAAAATGGGTATACAAAAAGAAGATGAACGCTCAAGGCGAGATAGAGCGGTACAAGGCAAGGCTAGTTGCAAAGGGTTATCGACAAAAGGCGGGGATAGACTATGATGAAGTCTTTGCCCCAGTTGCAAGAATGGAGACGATTCGCCTTCTCATAGCTCAAGCAGCTCAATTAAAATGGCAAATTTTTCAAATGACGTCAAGTCAGCATTTTTGAATGGCGTGCTAGAAGAAGAGGTGTACGTAGAGCAACCACCTGGGTACATGAAAATCGGGGAAGAGAAGAAGGTGCTGAAATTGAAGAAGGCACTTTACGGGTTAAAACAAGCACCTCGAGCTTGGAATACTCGCATCGACACTTACTTCAAGGAGAACGGGTTTACTCAATGTCCATACGAGCATGCACTATACGTAAAAAAGAATGAAGGCAATTTGCTTCTTGTCGCTCTTTATGTTGATGACCTCATCTTTATGGGGAACAATGGTGAGATGATAGAGGAGTTCAAAAGCGTGATGACTCGGGAGTTCGAGATGACGGATTTGGGCTTGATGAAGTATTTCCTTGGTCTGGAGGTTAGACAAGGAAAGACTGGGATTTTTGTGTCACAAGAAACATATGCAAAAGAAATTCTGAAAAGGAACAAAATGGCGGATTGCAACCCGGAATTGACACCGGTGGAACCCAGGGCGAAACTTTCTAAGTTTGACGGTGGCAAACGAGTAGATGCGACCAAATACCGAAGTCTAGTTGGGATTCTCCGCTATCTCATATGCACAAGACCGGACATTTCTTATAGTGTTGGAGTTGTAAGTCGATTCATGGAGGAGCCGGTCTATACGCATTTAAAAGCGATAAAGTGAATTTTGCGGTATATTCGAGGAACTGAATCGTTTGGGTTATTCTATACCAAAGCCGAAGATTTCAAGCTAGTGGGATATTCCGATAGCGATTGGTGCAGAGATGTTGATGATCGTAAAAGCACATCGGGGTATGTGTTTTATATGGGAGACACGGCATTCACATGGTCCTCAAAGAAACAACCAATAGTGACATTATCGACGTGCGAGGCGGAATACGTAGCAGTATCTTGGTGTGTATGTCATGCAACTTGGTTAAGGAACTTGTTGCACGAGTTGAAACTGACGCAACACGAGACGACCGAAATACGAGTCGATAATAAATCCGCAATCGAGTTAGCAAAGAACCCAACACATCAAAGCACATTGATGTGCGTTTTCATTTCATCCGAGAGCAGGTGAAGAAAGGTGATGTGCGAGTGAGTCATGTGGCAAGTCATGACCAAGTGGCTGACATATTCACGAAACCACTTCCGACGGCGTTGTTTGAAAACTGTAAGGCGATGATCGGGATGAAGAATAGGCTTGCGCTTAAGGGAGGAATTTGTTGATAAGTCCAAGCCAAAAGAAATAATATTTGTGTTTTTTCTATGTAAATTCATCTAGAGAATTGTAATACATGTATCCACCATCTAGAAATATGGATCATGTACTTAGATAATTGTCTGAGTGTAATGTTAGGGTTTAATGTGATTCATGTATGCATGAACCATTTAGCTTATAAATAGAACCTATTTTATTTTGTAAGAGACAAGAAGAAAGAAATATATTAAGAAAAATTAAGAAAAGGAAAGTTGTTCTTCTTCCATTTAGCCTATAAATCCACATTGATTTCCGGCATAAGACACTCCTTACTCACATTTGGGGCAATTAAATCAGTACCAACATGCAATTGTTTACCCATTGACCTCAACAGATCCATGTCTGTGAAGTCTTGTGTGACACTAACCCACAACTTGATAATGAAATGTGCGGTTATTCTGTCATCATTGTATATTTTTTGTGCAAGTGTGGTCTTGCCGATTCCTCCAATTCCAACAATGGCACACACACAGGGCTTGTCATGCTGCCCGTTTTTGGTCAGCAGCTCTACTTAAGTTGCTTGTGTCCTCCTCAATTCCTAGGCCCACTATATTTGGATCTGTAAGATGTGATGTTTTGCGGCTAATTTGGGGTGGAGAAGAGGTGAACTCAGTTATGAAACCAAATTTTGATCTCTCAGATAAGATTTCACCCATCCTAGCATTAAGATTTCGGATTCTTCTTTTTATTTGGTAGCCCCAAGTAATTTTGCGAAAATAAGGAAGAGGAGAAAACCTGAATCGTGATGTGGAAGAAAGTAGTTTGTAATTTTCAGCCTTAACACGGCACTCATCGAGGACATCATCTGCGTCGTACATTAGATCCTTTAGATCCCTGAGCCATTTATTGACAGCTTTGTTTTGGCTCCTTCTCCGATCAGCATCAGCAAGAACAAGCTGTATGGACCGAAAGGTGTCTTCAAGGCGCTCAATCTTGGAGGCTGCACCTGAGAGTGAAACCACCTCATCCTTCAGCAAAGCATATGCTTCCTCCAGGAGTTTGGTAATGATTGATTCCCCAATTGCAGCCATCCGAGGTGAAGGACAATGAATAAATGGAAGTGTTTAAGATGGAGAATGGAATATGAAATAAGTATGATTTTATTTTTTTAGATATTAAAGTAAGATGTTTCCAATTTCAGATACTGTAGAGTCGAGAAGGAAAAAAGAGTGTAGCCTCCCCCGCATAGGGATGTTTTAGAATGAATAAAGAATTAATGTAATACTTTTTTGGCTGCTTTTTTATAGCGAGTTCCTATACCCACTTTTGTTCATGTCTTGTTGCATGTTTAAAATTGATTTAAAAATATCATTAGTATATTATATGAAAGTATCCTTATAATGTAACGTAGAGCAGAGAAAAGTGAACATCAGCCAGTCAGCATTGACAAGGACTTGTGAATGAGTCCTTGGTGTTTATGTATATATTTTCTTCTTTTTTGCATTAGGGTCCGTTTACTTTCTTAAATCAAGATAAAGGGTATATTTTCAACAAGTTTTCTTTCAAAATGACAAACAAAATTTACTCAGCCTAATAGTTTTGTACAAATGATCAACTGTGTCAGAGCTCATAGGACTGCTTAAGCTTATCCGGGTGTTGATGTGTTGATTCAGTTAGGTGGTTCGGTTGATTCGGTTTGAAAATTGGTGTAGTAGATTTTGTGTTAAGAAATATAACAGTAATTCTAATAGCCAATCAAAAAAGGGAAATTCTGGAAACAACTTGAAATAATTCAAAAATATATAAAGTTGACCTACAAATATCCATCAAAATATCTCACCTCTAGTGATATTCAGAAACTTCCAAGTTCTAGAAATCTCTTTAGAAATATTTATGGTTTAGACTTGAGAGATCTCATCAGCTAGTACAGAGTTCATTAGTCCTCATTTTTACATCTAGTCATAACAAGCCATAATTTAAGTACACTCATTGAGTGAAGTCCGTATATGGTCTCTAAACCCTAAACATTTAGACTCCAAAGTGCTATATCACTCTACGTTGGTGATATAATATAGTTCACTATTTGCAACACCCCTTGTATACATAGAGAGATGGAAAAACCCGACCCGACCCGGAAAACCAGCCCGACCCGAACCCAAGCAACCTGAAACCCAATATAATCCGAATCCGAATGACCTCAAACCCGAACAAGGTGATCTGAATGACCCGTAACAGGAATGACCCGAAACCCAAATGATCCGCCGATTTGACCCAAAAATAACCTGATTTCTATATCATAACATCAGAAATATCTCAAAAATGAGGATTTTATTATTTTTTTCTAACATAATTTACTTGAACACTGATTATAATGATCCAATCCAAGTGACATAAATTATCAATTAGGATGACTCGCAGTTCCTAATATGAGTGAAATTTGACGAGAACCTGACTTGGGACCTAAAATGAATTGACCCGTGACCCAAACGAACCGAAACTAGAAATGACCTTAACTCGAATGACCCGAAACCCGAACGACCCGAAACCCGAATGACTTGTAACCCAAACGAGCTATGTCCCGAACGACCCGATGGGATGAATCACACAAAGTTTCTTTTCATGGTAATTGTGGAGAACATCTTGCATGCAATATTTGTTATTAACTCAATTGCTCAAATTAACACCACAAATTTCACCCGATAAATACAATATGCAAGAGATCAATCACAAATAGACAAGAAAGAAAAGAATAAGCAAAACTTCTTTGTATTATTAATTTCAGTATAAAAAATAAAAACTTCTAGAGTTTTCAATACATAAAATAACTAGATAAATTCATCACATATTCAGTGGATTACAAGCACTTGGAAGGTCAACAAAAGGAATCCAACTACCACAAAAAGAAAAAAAGAAAAAAAAAGGAATCCAAAGAAGAAAAGCAATGAGAACTTCCACCATACCATTTGTACGAAAAGGTAATATGGGATTACCAAACTCGTGATATAGAATTTGTAAAACCTGAGACCCGAACGATCCGAGACCCAACGACCCGAAACCTGAAACCTGAAAAACCCGAGACCAGAACAACCAGAAACCCATGGCCCGAGACTCTAATTTCCCACCCGAATGACCTGAACCCAATCCAAACCGCCGATTTGCCACCTCTAGTTTTTATCCACATATATGCATTTATGCAAATAAGCCACCAAAACTTTTTGATTGCAATTCCATGGCTCAAGGCCTAAATAGCATTTTTCTTTCATTGCTCATGAGGAAAGAGTGAAAGACCCGGCAATTAGATAGGAACACTAAAATGAGGATACAATAAGTACCTAATGGATTTTTTTTTTGAAAGTTTACTCAATCAAGTAATGCAATAGCAGATCACTTTGAAGACATCTAATCTGTTCATTCAATCTAGTTTTATGGAGAAAAAAAAAGCTTCATGAATGCAATTGCAAGTCAAGCAGCCATCTCAACTTTTTCTTTCGACCTCTAAAATCGGCAAGTTATCTAAGACTAGAATTCTAAAAATATAAGAAGAAAAACAAATCTTTAACTAATATCTGAAATCTCAGATTAACTCGTAACCTCTTGAAGTTGTTGTTGCTCTACATTTTCTCTTGAGAGGAAACTGAGAATTAATTCGGTTACTTTTTCCGGCTTTTCTACATGAGGAATGTGACCGCAATTTGGAATCCAACACAAAATTGAATTTGGAATGTCATTACACAGCTTCTGCATGATTATCAATAAGATATATGTTATTGGATTAGAGCTGAATCAGGTGATTAATTGATAGAAGAATTTTAATTTAAGTATAGTAAAAAGTGAAAATCATACGAATGCTAATTCTTTGCTGATGATTCTATCGTCTTCTCCCCATATGATAAGAGTCTTCTGCTTTATCTACACATTACAAACAAAATTTTAACTCTCTATTTTATTTTCAAGCTATCAATCAATAAAAATATTCTTACTTGTTTAATTTGATTAATGACATTATAGCCCCCATTAATCATAAAATCAACAGTTGCATCTTCCCACCATGGTAATAAGCAGTGCAATCTACCAATCTAAAATAAATATTCTTCTAATTAAATTATTTCCAAGGAAAAAATTGAATAAAATGATGTTATGGACTTACATTAGTCCAGTCCAGTAAAGAACCGTCAGGAATTTTGTTGAAGGCCAATGTACTTGCATAACGTCTCAGAAGAAGGCTCTTCAATATAAACACCTGTTTATGTAAATTTCTAACAAATAATTAAATCTCTGAATTTCGTACCATTTCAGTTCAATCTTACTGCTGCACACTAGATAAAATTTCAGATATTAGTATGGGAAATTTGTAAAAAAGCCCTGCATTGCCAAAATTGCAAAAAAAAAGTTCCTACATTGAAAATTGCAAGAAAGCCCCTGCATTATTTCCAAAATTGCAAAAAAAATCCATACCATTAGGGTTATTTCCAAAATTGCATCAAAGTTACAAACGAACACTGTTACTTTTTTACTCTAATTAATTATTTGAAAAAAAGCTTAAAATTTTATAATTTTATTAATCTCTTACACTTGAAAAAATTCCTAAAATGTAAATAAAAGATTCCTAAAAAGTCTGAAGGTTTAATTAATTTCTCTCACTTGAAAAAAATTATTAAAAAATCTTAAAATTTAATTGAAAAATTCTTAAAGTTTAATTAATCTCTCTTTCTTCTTAATTGAATAAAATTCTTAAAAAAGTTCTTAATTCATTTTAAGAAATATTATTTCAAATAAGATGGAGAGAGAGAGAGAGATGTTAATTGACTTCAAAAAATTTAATGAGAGAGAAATGCTAGTTAATATTTAGGCCTCTTTTTAGGTAATCAAAGTATGAAAATTAACAGTGTTAATTCCCAACTAACGGTAGGGGCTTTTTTTACAATTTTGACAATAACGTAGGAGCTATTTGCAATTTCCAAAATGCAGGGGCTTTTTTGCAATTCCAGTATAACGTAGTTTCTTTGTTTTTGCAAATTTCCCTATTACTATTTATTATTTTATCTTTTGTATATAACTTACTCCAGCATAAGCAAAGAACTTGGGTAACTTAGTCATATTTCCTGCTCCTTCAGCATAAACACTTGCATCTATAAAAACCAACTTAGAAACCTGTAACATGATAATATCATAAATTAACATACAAAATACTTAAAATATAATTTTTGAAAGTATATAATCATAATTTATTCTAAAAATTTCAGTACCGCTTCAGGATGGTTCACAGCAAAATCAATAGCAACAGCTGCACCAAGGCTCGGCCCAACTAATACCATTGGCTTATTAATATATAATCTCCAAAGCTAGTAATATAAAATATAATTTATATGAGAAAATATAAAACATTACATAGTATGAGCAAGAAGAATTTAATAACCTATACTACTATACCTTGTACAGGTGCTCACGCTTGGCAGCCACATCACAGGGCGGAAGTATCTCTAGTAAATGAAAATCAATGGTCTTGTAAATTCCATACATATATGTCTTGTAAATTTATATGATTCCATGCAAATTTAATCTTATAAATACAAAATATAACGAAATAAGACTGATGAAAGAAAATATGCCTAAATCAGAGAAGCCCCAGCCAAGTATATCTACAGCCCAAGTCTCAACTCCTGCTTCTTCAAGTAAAGGATATGTGTATCTCCATTCTAAACAAGAACTGTGGGCAAGTTCAAAAAGAGAGATAATAAGTAGAAAAAGAAATCAAACGAGAGAAATGATCAAATATCATTTGTACCTGTCAAAACCGTGGAGCAGAACAACTGGTTCCTTGCTCAAATGATGCAATGGCTTGACACAGCTAGTCATTATGGGTGTATTTGTTGATTCAATCTGAAAAAGGAGTAATAATTGTTTAGAAATTCCATCCATATATTGTCATCAATAAGGTGTATGTAAAGTGTTCGATGAAAGGCCCAAGTGACATGAGGTGTAACATACATAATGTTTCATACCTTTACAGGAACCCTTTCGATTCTCTTAGCCAATTCAATCGCCTTCCTGTCTTTGATCCTCTCAATCTCCTTCGGCAGAAACGGCGGAAACCTACCAGCCCAAACCCTAACTCCAAACCCCCTTCTACTCGTAATCAAAGGTTGAGTCGCCATTGATGAGGCGAGAAGGAGAGGAGGCATTTCTGGCGTTAGTTTCTCCAAAGAGACTAGTACAACGGAATTAAAGCCGATAGTACCATGAATGTATCAAAGGACGAAGTACTGTTTGTTTTGTTGCGCGGAGGAAAGGAGCATGCGTAATTATGTATGTACTCCTCTTCCTTTTAACGGCTCTTTGAAGTTGTAGTCCTCTGTTTTGTTGGTGATAAGGGGAGAACTGAACAGTCCATAAATATTAGCACACTGTGCGATGCCACGTCATCAATTTGGACCTCTCTTGGGTCTAGTTGGTTTTGACATCTTGGACCGTATCACTTATTTTACTGTATAGACCCGTCGATGTGGATGTGATATTGCATGTGAACGTCATGTCGTTATTTTTTCAATCCTAAAAAAGAGTGCCGATCCTGTATTTGTTAAGGTCTTAAAATTTTATTACTATCATTTGAAATCAGATAATTAATTTGAGTTTAACAAAATTAACTTGTAAAAGTAAATCTTAATATATTACGAGAGAAATTCATTAAACTTGAAACAAAGTCAAAGACCTAATAAATGGATTGAGAATTTTTTTCTTATTTATAATTTATCTTTTCTTTTTTTCTTATCTTTCTTTCATTTTTTTCATTTTTCTTTCATTTACATTCCATGCAATAATGCAACAGCAGATATATGGGCCGTTTTGTTTTAAAAGCAAAAAAAAAAAAATCTGTAAAAAGTTTTTCTACAACTTTTTATACTAACAGTTTGGGCATCAAATAAGACAATACCACATTAGCAATAGTAAGAAGTTGTTGAAATAAGAAAGTGTTGTTATACTCTTTTTTTTTTTCTTTTCTTCCTCAAATTCATCTTTTTCAAATTTTCACCTTCATGACAATAATGAAAAACGAAAGTAACAAATAAATTATGAGGCCCTAATTTTGAGAGGCATTAGGCGGTTGCCTCTCCGGCCAAAGCCCAGAATCGGCCATGCTAAAAAATATAGCATATACTTTATAGAAACAATATATTTTGTCTTACTAAAACTTACATAAATAAATAGATTAACATACGTTATTTTTTACAATAACCCATACGCATACATAACATATCGCATACATCCCACACACCGAAAGACTGACATCTCTATATGAAAATTTCTCTAAAACTTCTATAAAATTCTTGTAGAAACGGGATTTGATCCCCTCGCAAATGGAAAAACAGACTAATAATATACCACTAAACTATCCTAATCGTGATGTTTTAGATGTCACTGATTAGTCAGATGTCGGTCCCCCACCGTCCCGATTAGATCATGTAGATTGCAAAAGTCGGTCAACCCGACTTTGACCAACATCTGACCAACTTTGACCTGACGATGGGCCGAATTATAAAAAAAAATTGTTTGGCTATATTTGAGTTATGATTATTTGAACTTTGAATTATAGTATTTATATTTTGATTGAACTTATTTGAGTTATGATTATTTATTTTTTATGTGCTATGTTTTATTGTTATTAGATTTTAAAATTTCAAAAATGTTATTGAGAACTTATAATAGTGTAGTATTTGAGGAAAAATGTCTGAAAGTCAAATTCGATATTAACCGACATGCTTCCGATTAGTCGCTGATTAATTACTATATAACTAATCGGTAAGGTTTCTGACGCGTTCCGACATCGGACATTTAAAACATTGTTTAGTGATAGTTAGAGATACATTACTTTGAAAACATAATATGCATTCTTTTGGAGGGATATACATGAGTATTGAGCTTTTCTACTAGGCATATACATATACACTCTTTTATATTATAAGAGATATTTTGAAGGAATCTTGAAAGTAAAAGAATTTTTAAAAATATTTAGAAAAGTTAGCGGCTTTTATAAATTTCATTTTATTAATCGTTAAAATCTAATTATACAGTGATGGCCCATAATCCGAATTATAGAGTATAATGCTTGTGATACTACTATTGTAGGTTCATATTCTTTCTTTATAATAACTGTGGAAGAATTATTGTTATCAGAAAGATCCAATTATACTACTGAGTATAAATTTAAATGAAACATGTACAACTCTGTTACTCAGGGGCGGAATTTGGAATTAACGTTATGGGGGAGGGGGGGATCCACCGGCTGAGACCGAGACTAAAACAAAGACCAGTATTTTTTTTAACAATATATTATAATTCTTAGAAAAAAAGATTCAGATGCATTATATAGGTAGTTTATTTTACAAAAATATTATGCAAAAAATAATGTTGACTTTGATATGATTAAGTAGTCCAGTAACCTATATATTTTTACTCTTACAAAATGTATTATTTTCTTTCATGAATCTATCATTGTTTATGTACTAATTCACAGTATATAACAAATTTAATAAATTATTTAATCACATGAGTATTGCTATTAACAAATTTAGCTTTAATAACAAGTGAATTATATATATTAATATTTAATAAATATTTAGCAAAATATTTTAAGCTTATTATCAACATTTTTAATGAATATAATACCCTTTATTATAATTTATATTGACTCTATTACCTATTGTAAATTGAGGCTTATAAAGTAATATTTTTCAAATTAATTAAAAGATGAGATTAGTATTATTCTATTATGTTATTATAAAAAATATCAGTATATATCAAAAGTTATAGATATTTCAATTATATTGAAAGTTAAATAAATAAAAATATATATGTGTGTGTGAAAATGAACATGATGTATTTCATGTAGCGTTCTAGTATGGAGTCAAAACAGATCAAATGGCCCATATATAAGTCATTGTTGATTTAATACACTAATTACTTACACTTCTTAATGCCACCAAGAATCCACATTAGCATTTATCACTTGGCCGACTATGCATCTTCTTTCCATTTAGCTTTCTATTTTTACTTACACTAGGATAATGCTCGTGTTTTCCTACGAATATTTAAATTTATGTATAAATTACAATTAAAAAAAACCTAAATAAAAGTTTGCAATAAATTTTGAGTACATAAATAATATATAATAATTATGTTATGTAAGTTGATTATGTTTAAAATTATTTTGAATTACATCATAAGATATTTTATTCATTTATTATTCATTCAAAAATATTTTCTGTATCACATCTAATTTTATAAGGATTGATAACTCTATACAAATAAATTTACAAATAAGAAATAAAATAACATAAATAATAAATTCATAAAAAATAATAATAATCCAAAAAATAATTTGGATTATTAATTTACAATCATAATTTATGTTTGCATTCGATTTCTAAGATTAAAATATCATCTTTCTTATCTCTTTAGTTTTCTTCTCTTGTTATCTATTGGCATATAATATTAGAAAAAAAATCAAGTATTAATCAGACAATGAAGGAAACCAGAAAAACTAAAAAGACACGATAATATGATATTTAACATGATTTGTAAAAAGAAAATATGATATTATATATATGAAAAAATATTTTAATATACATAAGAAAATGTAACATGACTCATTTTCTTAAAACAAAATCGTCACCAGTATTTTCTTATTTATATTTTGTTAGTTGTTAAAATGATACGATTATCCGTAATACATTAAGTAATATAACATAGTTTTTAATACTCTTTATTTGATATGATAATTCCATGTAATTGAGATATAACACGAAACATTAATCTAACTCGACCATGTGATATTGTGGTAATAATTTAAATGAAAAACTAAGATTTGAAAAAAAAATTGATCCAACAACCTAAATAAAATTGACGATAGGTCTCTTGAGAATACTCAAAGATAGATGAAAAATAAAGTATAAGATATGATTTAATGAACATATCATTTTTGTACATGTTCTTTTATATATTCTTTATTCACATATTTTAGCAAGAAAAATAAATAAATTAGAACCATAACAATGCAGAACTCAAAATAAAGAGAAATTCCAATAAATTTATATTTTATGATTTTAACATAAGAAATAAAATATTTTATTAAGAATTATATTTTTTTAAAGCAGAAAAGAAAAATTATTTATATTTTAATGAGAGAACTTTTCATTAACTATTGGTATTAATAATTGAACATAACTTTGAACTATGATATTAAAACCATCTGATTAAGATCTGATGGTCAGAAATAAATTTATAACGGTTCTCACTAAATCGGGGATGGATCACAAAACACATAATCAATCAATCATACAATTATATTTTAATAACCACAAACATGTTGTCATAAAATATAAATAAATTTGAGAAAATGAAAGGTTAAGATTTAAAAAAAAAATTGATCGAACGGTCAAAATAAAAGTGATGATACAGTCTTTTAAGGAGCCTCAAAAGTAGATGAAAAATAAGGGGTTGGGGTTAACTAAAAATCACCTCTCTCCGCTTCGGATTTTAATTTGATATCTTAAATATTTTTGAGAAGCTAAATGTTAATAGTAACATAATTATACATGATAAAGTTAATATTAAAGTTTTATTGATTTTATGCATGTGATGTTTTGTGTATGTGCCATATGATAATTAGAACTAGTGGTAATCCCGTGCGTTGCTGCGAGTATAAAAATATTAGTAAAAATAGTCAAATTTTAACCATTTAAAATACAAACATAAAAAAGAACTTTAATAAAATCTATTTTTTTATTAAAAAAAATTGTCAAACATGTAAATTTCCTACCATTTTTTATTGTAAGATTGAAATAAATAGGATGATTATGCACTGTCTTTAATCCTATAATGTTCTTAAACATTAATAAATGGGGACATTGGTTAAAATGTGGTTGCATGGCGTCCACTTTTTAGAAAATAATAGTAAAACAATGCTTTGAATTTCTTCTTGCTGCTACCAAACTCAAGGTAAAGTTTATTACATAAGATTCAAATTGTGAAAGTTATTTTATTACAATTCAGATATATGAAGAAAGAATTAAATGAAAAATCTTACATGGATTAAAAACAATAAGCAAAAAATATCTTTCTACTCAACAAAAGCATGCTCTAAATTCTAAAAGATAATTAGCCGCTAATTGCTCATTTGGAGCACAGGCTGAAAATGCCTCCATCACTATGGTCCTCTCAATCTCATCTTTTTAATCTATTCATATATATAAATCACAATTTAATATTCTAAAACTCTAATTACTTCTTGTTAATTTCTTACATTTCTTAAGCTCCTTCAATTCAGACCCATACACACACCGCCATGATCATGTTCCAGCAAGCCCTGCGAAAATCAACAAAACATAATTACGTAAAAAAATTATGAATCCATCGAGATAAATAATATTAAAACTATTCATCCATACGTGCATACTTCTTTAATCTTTATCGAAACTTCATGTTTTATACTGCAAAGCTTCTCAAATACCGGCTTTGCTCGACAAAATATAGGCCTATTTAGAAATAAAAATAAAATAAAAAATAAGAATTTTTCTTTTAATTTATTGAGCATTGCCAAATGAAAGATACTTAAATACTTTGAGATATTTTGTCGAACAGTTAGCTTACCATTGTAAAAAGAGCAAGTCCTTGTCTTAGCTTCATAATGAATGCACCATTCATCATGACAAATCTACCTGAAATTCAATACATAAAAAAAAATATAAAAATTTTGACAATTAATATAAAATTCAATCATAAATTCGTCATTTTGATGCATATTTGTAGGTTATCAGGATTGTCGGAAAAGATATCCAAAATTCATATATTGTTGAGCAAAGTATTCCATAACTTTAGTGTTGACAAATGATTGAAATTTCTAAACAATACAACAGTAACATTTTCATATATTGTTGAGCAAAGTATTCCATAATCTCTCATATTTCATAGATTATTGGCTAACGAATGCTAACATATTTTTCTGGCAAATTATATAAGAACACCAATTTTATTAATATAGGATTATTTTTGTACATGAGTTATTCTATCACATCATACAAAATTATTTTCAAATTGTCTATCTTCGTACATAACTTTGTTATTTTACTAAGATAATATAATTTACAAAATAACTTGGTATAAACAAATAAAATAATTAAATATTTTTCATTTTTGAATACTAAAAAATTGAAAAGCTCTCAAGAGATGTAATTTTCCTCCTCAAAATGCGTAACCAAAGTTCCATGCTCAGCAAAAAATTTGCCTAAAAACCCAAAGTGAATCCAGAATTAAAAATAAAAAACCCAAAATTCAAAATTCAAGACTTGAAAACAAAAAATGGGAAATTGGCAAATTATTCATTGCAAAATCATAATTTGTTCCTATTGTGATTCCTAGTTCTCCTTTATTCCAATTACAATTCGGATTGATTCCAGAAAAAAAAAAACTATGTACCTGTCTCCATAGCGGCTCGATCCAAAAGCTGCCACTTTCTCCCCTTCCCACCATGAATTCTGGTTTCGGAGCTGATGGATGTCCAATAGGCGGCGGCAGAGCTGTTGGGGGTCGAATGGGTTGCTTCGGCGGATCTAATGGAGGTCGAACGGGGTCGACCGCTTTGTCGGCTACATTGGACGCGGGCCCCGTCAGCGATGGAGGAGGTTATGCGAAACGGCTGAGTTTTTTTTTTTTTTTTTTCTTTTCGAGAGATGGATCTGTAAAAAGGAAAGAAAATGGGAGAGAGAAATTAAGAGGGGAATGGGAGATCCTCATTTCATCTTGTTTTATTTTGATATATAGGTCTACCATAGTACTTACTGTATATACCCAACCATTCGAAATATGACACGTGTGAATAATAAGGTTGGTCTATATTCATCCTCAATACACCGGTGGAAAATAAGTTTGATGACGTGGCCTCACCTAAACAGTCGAAACAACTCCAAAATATTAAGGGGTATAGATTATAAACGGATACACTTGATATTTTGATAGATGCATAAATGAAATTGTGTTTGAAACAAATTTGCGGTCTAATGTTACAATTAGGAATATTTTCTATTTCACAGGAATAGAAGTAATAGTTTTCATGTGATAGAATGAAGTATTTTTTTTCATTATTTTAAAATAATGTAAGAAAGAGTATTTTGTCAATTTTGTGCCGCATATTGATTCACTGTTAAACAATATAGAAATAATGTAAAAAAAAATAATATAAGAAAGATAATAATTTAGAGAACCAAAAACATCCAAAATTGATCTTATTCCGAATTTCTATGTTGGGCTATGCATGATGATGGACTACTTGAGCCTTTTTTTAATTTCTTTGCCTCGAGATAATATCATAAACCTAACAACAACATAAAAATAACAAACTTCAGCAGGCTTCAAATTTTGTTCATCACCGCTGAAGCCGAAGGGCAAGGCCACTGGAGCATGCATCATTTGCTGTCTTTATCTTTCTCTTTAACATATAAGAATACTGGTCCTGAGACAACACGTGTTAGATCCAGATGAAAATATTGAGCTTTTAACAATACAAGAGATACTCGCGCTTTACACGAAAATTCCAATCTTTTTATTCTTATGAGCCTCAACAAATATGAAAAAATGGATGCACTAACAGTATGTTAAGGTGTAATTTTTTATATTCAGTGACATGATAACAAAATGACTAATATAACATGAAATGTATCATCAAATAGTTTGCTCTTTTCAATTTGCATGATACGATTTGAACGTTGTGAATAGTACAAAATAACATTATTGTAGAATTTTCGTTTTCACGACATTACCGATACTATCATGTAATAAAATTCTCACACAAAAAAAAAGACACTGAGAATAAACATCACACGTATAGCACCTCATATTCACATAATCATATTTATGATATTTTATCGAGATAGTAGGCTAATAGTCTACTTAAAGTTGTATTAAAATAGAACAAAATTTGTTTACATAAGAGTATGGTGTTTAACCTCTAAAAGTTAAATAAATTAAAATAAAAAGTAAAAAGATTAAAATAAATTTAAACAAAAATAAAAAAAGATCATCTTAGAATAATTTATCATGCCTTGTGCCTCCATAAACTTCTCAGGTCCATGCTTCTGTCATAATTGGTAAAAAAAAGGTGGATGAGAGAGTGGTCCACACTTGTGAAACAGGCCCAAATGAAACACTTCATACATTATACAAAAGTGGTATAATTTTGTTGTATTTAGTGAAACTGTCGTTCACATGTCATATGATTAATATCCAACAGTAGAAAAATTGGGGTGACGTGGAGCTTTTGTGTGAGAGTACGGTAGAAAAATGGGTTATATATATATATATATATATATATATATATATATATATAGGGTGAAATCAGTTTTACCAAGTCTTGATAAAATTAGTTTTTGAACCGTTGAATTTGCATCAAGATGTGTGCGAATCGCATATCTCATTTTCCCCTCTCCTCCCTTCAATCCGGTCCCTCCCCTCTCTCTCTCTCTCTCTCTCTCTCTCTCTCTCGTCTTGTGTCATTCTGTCTCACTGGACCGAAAAGAAAAAGGAAATAAAGTAAAGAAAAAAAAAAAAAGAAAAGCTCACTTTTGCCCCCTGAATTTTTCAAAATTGTTCAACTTGCCCCCTCAATTTTTTTTTGCACACTTTTGCCCCCTAAACTCTTCCAAATGTTCAACTTGCCCCCTCCATCCAGTTAAATGCCCAGTCAGCAGTTAACTGATTGCGTGGCATGCTGACGTGGCAAATATATTGATTTTTTATGCCACGTCAGCAGCAGCCTCTTCCCTTTCTTCTCTTCGCTCCTAACTCTTCTCCTTCGCTCTCTTCTCCTTCGCTCCTTCGCTCTCCTCTGTCTCTGTCTCTCCTTCGCTCTCTTCTCTGTCTCTTCGTGCCCCACTCGACGCCGCACGCCCACGCCGCCGCCAACCCTCAACTGGAACTGACACTGGCGAATCTTGTTCGGAAAATTATCTTTCGTATCGGTTTTAAAAAATAACCGATATAAAACACACATAATCAGCAACGGTTCTTTCAAACAACCGTTACAGAATAACTTTTCGTATCGGTTTTCCAAAAATAACCGATACAAAATAGTAACGGTTCCTTCTAAAGAACCGTTACAGAATAAACACTTTTCGTATCGGTTTTAAAAAAATAACCGATACAAAATAGTAACGGTTCCTTCTAAAGAACCGATTGTAACTCTGTAACGGTTCTTTAGAAGGAACCGTTACTATTTTGTATCGGTTATTTTTTGAAAACCGATACGAAAAGTATTTATTCTGTAACGGTTCCACAATTTATCAAATAAAAATTTGCTTAGCATTTGAAGTAGGGCTGAAGCTATTTTTGAGAACCCTTTTTTCAAAGTAAAAAAAAAAGATAATTGTATAACATATTTACCTAGAATAAAAAATATTTAAAATTTTAATTACTTGATTTCATTACTAGATTGTGGCAAAGAATAAGTGGCTGTAGATCACATCACTACATGGTTAGTCATTTACAATAAAATATTTCTTTATATTATTATTTTTTGTTTTATAGGAGATTTATTTATTTATTTATTTTTGTCTTTCATTTTAATACCTGTTATATGATATTACTAATTATGAATATAAAAGATATTAAAAAAAACTTCATGTCAAATATTTCAATATGCTAATTTTTTTTTTAATTTGAACATTTTTGTTTGTAGGTGTCAAGAAAAGTGTTTGAAGATTACGCGAAAAGAGTGTTCTTAGAAAGTCTAGATCGTGTCGGTTTTCTAGACACGCTCAGGCTGTTTCAACTCTCATTCAATCAAGGTACTTGCTTTATTTCTAGGGTGCTTGTTTCTTGTCTTGTGTTCTCTCTTTCTTCTCTAATTGGCGCTATTTTTTTTAATCAATTTGGCCTAATTAGGATCAACGAGATATGAATTGGAGTAATTAGAGTTGAATTAGAATGATTTTAACTTAATTAGGCCGAATTTGATTAGTAATTGTTGAATTAGGGATCAATTTGGTTAATTAGTGTTGATTCTGGTTCAGTTAGGATTAGTCAGTAATTCTATTAAATTAATTTTTGAATATATCAATAATGAAAGGGCTTTTTTGCACAAAAAAATAAAAGGGTTTTTTTGCAAAAAAAATGAAAGGGCTTTTCACAAACTTCTCATCTCTGTTGCGCGGACACTTCTAAAACCCGGCCGTGTCCGTGTCGGACACCGTGTCGGATACGACGCTCCTCGGACACTCCTCGGACACGTGTCGGACACACCACGTGGCGTGTCAAATATTTTATTATTAAAAATCGTCAGGACACTTCTCATGACACTTCTCGGAACACTTCTGAGACAAGTGCATTGGGTTTGTTAGCGCAATTATTGCACTATTTCATCATACTCGTATTTTAAAGACTAGTTCATCTCACATTTCTATTCCAGTAATTGTGGGACTACACATTTAAAGTGAATTTTGATTATTTAGTTTCAAGTTTCCATACATAAATATGTAAAACATTAAATATCTTGTATGCACGTATAAAAATGCAACTTCAAATGTTATATATATTGTAACAATTATAAAATATTACGTATAACTTTCTAATTATATGATAAAAATATTATGTATAATTCTTTAAAATAAAATAAAATTGACATAAATAATATATACAATAATTAAATTATATATTTTATTCATAAAAATAATATAATAATATATATATTTAACGTGTCGTGTCCTGATGAATTTTGAGATTCGCCGTGTTGCCGTGTCCGTGTCGTATCGGACACGACACCCGTGTCCGTGTCCGTGCAACATAGCTTCTCATAAATAAATAAATTGCAATATTTCATATTTTTCTTAATGAAAATAATATAATAATAATGACACGTACTACAAGATGGGAGAGCTGGACGGTGAAGCAATAGGCAAGATGGTGAATTATGCCAACCTGGCGGGCTCAATCAAGTACCTCTCTTTAGATGCTGAGATAGTGTAATTTCTTGAAAAAGCTCGAGATTCTAAACTCCTTACAACAAGACGGGTTTGAAGTCGACCCGCTAAGAATCCGTTTGCCGGTCATGTTGGAAAGAGGAGCTGAGTCAACGTTGTGGAGACAATAATGAGGTGTTGGGAAACGTGGATAGGACCGCAAATACAGAGGGGCTTGTAAAAAATGACAAGTATGTGGCTGCTTTTCCGCTGGTTTTGGGGGATAATTTTTCTTTGTAGATTGGTACTTGTAAAATGACATTGTAAATTGAAATTTTCTAATACAGTGACATGTTTTTTATTGGTGTTGTGTTTTTGGATTTTTGGTTGGTATTATTATTTGTTAGTTTTATATTTTTTTGATTGGTATGAGATGTGTATTATCTGTTTTAATATATTTTGATTTGTTTTTATTGTATAGCATGGACATCATGTTTTCAATTAACTTAGTTTTATGTAGCAGCCGAAATATGTTCTCAACATAAAAGGAAAAAGTCATTTACAAATAATAAACAAGCAACTAGAACACAAAATAACTCAGCAAAGCCTGCCAAGCAACATAGGAAAACAATATAAAAATAAAACATAACATAATAATTTTGCATCTATATTCTAGCCAAGCAAATTCAAAAACTTACAAATGGTCGACAAAACAACATACACATACCAAATGAACTTACAACTCCAAATTCTAAGAACTTTCCAACAAATTAACATATCATATCAAATGAACTCCAATACTTCAAATTTCAATAAATAGTCCACAATATAAACCCTACAATTTTTCATAATCACAATCAACAAAAACGAAAATCTATCCCAATTCACATATCCTCTTTCTTCATCATATTTACAACATAATCCATCACAATTTATACATTGTACTTACAATTTTTCATTACCATTTATCAAATTGTCCATAAAAACCCCAAATAAAATAACAAAACCCCCAAAAAACCCTAATTCAAAAACTAAAGCAAACTCTCTAAAAACACTCTTTTCGCGTAATCTTCAAACACTTTTCTTGACACCTACAAACAAAAATGTTCAAATTAAAAAAAAAAATTAGCATATTGAAATATTTGAAATGGAGTTTTTTTAATATCTTTTATATTCATAATTAGTAATATCATATAACAGGTATTAAAATGAAAGACAAAAATAAATAAATCTCCTATAAAACAAAAAATAATAATATAAAGAAATATTTTTTTTTCATAAATTGTAAATGACTAACCATGTAGTGATGTGATCTACAGACACTTCTTCTTTGACACAATCTAGTAATGAAATCAAGTAATTAAAAATTAAATTTTTTTTTATTCTAGGTAAATATGTTATACAATTATCTTTTTTTTTTACTTTGAAAAAAGGGTTCTCAAAAATAGCTTTAGCAATACTTCAAATGCTAAGCAAATTTTTATTTGATAAATTGTGGAAGGCTTAAAATCTTACGCACAAATTGCATTAAATCAAATCAACATTATATTACAAAATTGAACCCTAATTGAACACTAACTAAGCAAATTCAGCCCTAATTGAGTTGAAACTATTCAAATTAACTCTAATTAGCCCGATTTATATCTTAATTAGCCCTAATTATGCCAAGTGTATCCTAAATTGGACCCAATTAGAGAAGAGGGGGAGCGAAATAAGAGGGAGCACAAGACAAGAGAGAAGCACCATAGAAATAAAGCTATTAACTTACTTGAACGAGAATGGAAACGGCATGACTAAGCGAGTCTAGAGAAACCGGCACGATTTAGGATTTTGTGAGGCAAGAAATGGAATGGAGATGAGATGGGAGTGGCGGCGGGTTGGAGGGCGTCGTGCTGGGTCCGGGGGAGTGCTAAGTCCGGCGGCCGGTTGAGGGGAGGCGGAGCGGAGGAAGAGGGGCGGAGCTCGGAGGAGGAGCGGCGGAGTTTTTTTTTTTTCTTTACTTTTTTTCCTTTTTCTTTTCGGTCCAGTGAGACAGAATGACACGAGACGAGAGAAAGAGAGAGAGGAGGGAACGGATTGAAGGGAGGGGAGGGGAAAATGAGATGTGCGATCCGCACGGATGTCGATGCAAATCCAACGGTTCAAAAACTAATTTTATCAAGACCTTGATAAAACTGATTTCACTCTGTACAGACTCTTTCTCTCTCTGTGTATATATATATATATTTCAATTATATATATTTTGATGATATATAATAATAATAATATAATATTCTGATTATTGTGAAAATTAATCTACAATATATTCAAAACATATATATTAAATCCGTACGGTTAAAATTTAAATTTTTGATGATACGTATAATTTTTTGAACCGTAAGCAAAATTTTCAATTTAGCATCTCCCTATATATATATAATATAATTACCCTCTTTTTTTGTTTATTAAACTCTCCTCTCTAAATGTGCCAAATAAAGAAGTCAACTTATAGAACCAAGGACTAGAAATAAATTCCTAAGGACTGTTATTGAAATTCAGATTTTGTAAGGGGTCTGGGCCCCTGTCAACCCCCCACTACATCCTTCCTTGCTGTTACTCTAATATAGTGAGAGATCAAATCTGAATATGATAATTGACATGTAATTAGTGGCTGAATTTGACTGAAAATTTCAGAGGTGTCAGAATAGTTTCTTCCTACTGATTAAAATTATACAGATTTTTTGAATAGAAAACAAATACATAAAAATACAAATATTTTAAAATTTTCTTCAATAAAACGTGACTAATATTATCTCGTCAAAATTTTGAGGTACCATGATCCCCATGTACGGAACTAGGAAGGTGTTAGCAGGGGCCTAAGACCCTCCCTATATATTTGAAAAGGGAAATTCTTCAAAAACTCCCTAACTTTTCTGCTATTTATCAAAAACCTCCTAACTTTTCAATATTCTTCAAAAACTCCCTATAAAGTGAATTCAATTTTTTTTTGGCCCCTATGGTGTTAATCTCAACTTTTCCATCCAATTTTGATTTGTAAAAGACTAAAATACCCCTCATATATTTATTTTCATATTTTATTATATTCAATAAAATAATAAATAAATATATTATTTTTTAATATAATATTTTACGATGTTAATTTTATGATATTTTATGATATTATTTTATGATATGTTAGTTTTTATTTTATGGTGTTATATTACAATTTTTTTATTATCCTATATTTAAATTATAATTTTATATTTCGTAAAATATTATTTTCGTCATTACTATTTATTGTGATTTTGTCTATATTGTAGTCATTAATTTATTTAAATTTAGTGTAAAATATAATTTTTTTATTTAATGCAATAAAATAGACATGAAAATAAATATATGAGGGGTATTTTAGTCTTTTACAAATCAAAATTGGATGGAAAAGTTGAATTTAACACCATAGGGGCTAAAAAAAATTGAATTCACTTTATAGGGGGTTTTTGAAGAACATTGAAAAGTTAGGGGGTTTTTGATAAATAGCAGAAAAGTTAGGGGGTTTTTGAAGAATTTCCCTATTTGAAATTATATATAAGTACTTGAAGGTTTAAATTTGGCTCCTTCAATTAATAACTTCAGCTCTTATATACACTATGAACTACAAAGTTGGGGTTATTTACTAAATAATAAAAAGACAAGGTTGTACAAGCAAAACAAAAAGTTTTACAATGTGAAAAACCGTAAAGTGGATATTCTTTTGCAAGGAACAATAAATAAAGTTCAGATTTTATGTGGTCTTAAAAGTGAAACGATATAAATAATACCAGTGTTTGCTGCTGCAATCCATTTTTTTTTGTGTGAATCCCACTGATTCAAGATCATCAAGAATCCAACCAATTTAAAAAAATAAAGGAAGAACTTACTTGCTTCCATTTTCTTTAGGGTGATCTTACATCTGCTTATCTAAATTTTTGAATTAATTATATATAGAAGATTCGAATTTGAATTTCTCACCATTGAAAATGTGTCGTGATATCATACCATTATGCTATCTTACTGGTGATAAACAAATCAATTATTTATTTAAACATGTTATATATATGTGTGTGACTTTTGAATATATTTTTAATCATTCCTTAGGGCATTTTTCAACAAATTATTTATAAATTATAGATGATAGTGTTTTTTCCCAAATATTATGATGTGATAACAAAACAAAAAAAAATTAATTTGCACTTGCATTATGCCCCGTCTAAAATTATTTCCTGATTCACAATATAATATTGTTTGTATGAATCCTAAAAAAAATACTAGAAAAAAACTTGACAAAAAGATAAGTTTTCAAAGTTGGAGCTTTTGTATATAAAATTAACTAAAAATTCCCTAACAAAACTCTACACTAGAAATTCCTAAAATGCATCCAAACATGCATTTTCAGAAGTTGGAATTTTTTTCTAATATTAGATTAAACCAAAGAATTACTAGCCATCTAAACAAACCCTAATTGAGAAAATGGACGCATGTTCTTGAGGATTTCTAGCCTGACTATTATTCTCCCCCACCAGGCCCATTACCCAAATTAGGTTTGTCTTTAGATTTTTTTTTTTACCATTTTCATCAAAAAATAAACCAGCAAATACCACCCCTTTCAAAATAATGTCTATCTACCATTTCTGTCACTACGAGTAGTGAAACACATATGTTCCGCCACTGCTAGTGGCTGAACATGTGAATTTTCAGTTTTTTCAAAAATTTCTCATTTGATTGTCTAAACATGATTAATTAGTGTAAGTGAACATTGTTCCGCCACTGGTAGTGGCGAACAGAAAAAAAAAATCCTGAGAAAAAATTAATTTTTTTTCTTGTTCCTCAAGTGGAAGTCGCGGAACACGTAAAATTTTCCCCTGTTCCGCCGCTACTAGTGATGAAACATGTTTTTTCATTAATTAATCCCGTTTTTGAAAAATTATAAAATCTACATGTTCCGCCACTACTAGTGGCGGAACAAATCTGTTCTGCCACTAGTAGTGGCAGAAATGATAGATATCCCATTATTTTGAAAATAGTGCTATTTTCTGGTTTATTTTGAAAAAAAATGGTATATAAAAAAAAGTCTTGTCTTTAGGGGTGAAAACGGTCAGGATAGTGGTCATCCCAGATCCGTATCCATATTTTTTTTCCGGATATGGATCCAGATCTGAAATGTCCCGGATCCGGATACGTTTCGGATCTTAAATGGATACGGATATGGATATGGTCCGGATATTTTGGATACGAAGACAGATCCGGATTTTATTCGGATAATTAAAATTGATATTTAGTACTTAATATAAATATTTATTTTATAATTATCAAATATCATTATACACAAAAAAATTTGAATTTTAATAACAAAACATATTTTTACTGGATAAAAATTACAACTATTTGATAAAACTATATAAAATATAAAAAAATCGTTAAAAATATATGAATATGTAAGAAAAATATCATAATTTTCATTTATATAATATTATATTATATTTTTAAATTAAAAATTATTAATTTTATAGCTATTTGAAGATCTTGTATTACTAAATTTATAGATATTCAATAAATTCAAAATTTGGGTCAAAAAATGAGTACCGTATTTGAAAATATGGATCAACAAACGAGTACTCATTTTTAAATAGTATCCGGATCTGGATATTAACTGGATCCGAATCCTACACCAAAATTCAATACCGTATACGGATCTGTATCCGAATAAAAGACCCGGATCCGGATCTCAACGGATCCGAAATTTTCTATTCGGATCCGTATATTTTTGGGATCTGGTCTGGCCGAAGTAATATCCGATCCGTTTTCACCCTATCTGTCTTCCCTCACCCTCGAATCTCTCTGCGTGATTCGCACGGTTTCTTTCCTATCTAAACCCGATTTACCATCACATCACAACATCCTCGCCATTTCCCTCTTTCACTCCCCAATTTTCAAATTATCAATCATTCAGAGCGACTTGTTTTTTAATCAATCGCCATGGAGACGCCGGATCGGCAAGGACAGCAGGAAGAGGAGCTTCTGCGGAGAATCAGGATGCAAGCTACGCCTCGCGCCGGGGCGCAAGCGCAGCAGCAGCAGCCGGCCGATTCGATCGGCGCGATAATCCTCATCGCCGTCTCCATTATCTTTGTGGTACGGTTGATGATTATTTCTCAGTGGATGGTTTGCTGGTTTATTGTTTTGATTGTTGAGATCGGCAATGGAATATACCTGTTCTTTCCGTACATTGCTTCAGGAATTTCATTTGACTGATGAATCTGGAGATTTATGATGAATAATTATCTTTCATTAGCCCATTGAACAATCTTAGTAGCATATTCATTATATTACTACAAGCTTCATCACAAATTGTTAAGAAGACTTAAGATCGGCCTTATAATCTCCAAAATATTTGCTACTATGATATGTTTGCAGATTTATCTAAGTCAGGCAACTTATTAGTTTTCTTTCATTTGATTGATTCTTTTTTTCAGATAGCATTTATATCAATGTCATCAACAAGTGGAAACTTCTTGGTTTTGCATCAAGTGCCTGAAGGTCATGTAGGTGTTTATTGGAGAGGTGGCGCCCTTATGAAAACCATCACTAGTCCAGGTATATTTTGTAAAATAATAGCATTTTTGTTTAGCGTTTAAGCTCTTATTTTTTTCAACGAACTTAAACTTTGGTTTATGTGTACAGGTTTTCATTTGATGTTGCCTTTTATTACCAAGTTTGAACCTATACAGGTTACTCTTCAGACTGACTTGGTAAAGCTTTTTCTACTCAAATTCACCTTCTTTGAAACTTTGAATTATTATAACCTTCTCTTTTGCATGATATTTTACAATGCGTTTTGAACTTATTTTGTGTGCTAATTAGGTGAGAGATATTCCTTGTGGTACAAAAGGCGGTGTTATGATCAGCTTTGATAAAATAGAGGTACCCAATTAGAAATGTTTATAGCCATATTTGTAAGGATTTTTTATGAACATTTAATGAAACTTCTATTTCAGGTTGTGAACCGTCTAAGCAAAGATTACGTGTATGAAACGTTGCTCAACTATGGCGTGCATTATGACAAGACATGGATCTATGACAAAATTCATCATGAGATAAATCAATTTTGTAGTGCTAAATCCTTACAGCAAGTCTATATTGACATGTTTGATCAGGTAATTTCAGCTTCTTTAAAAATAAAAACAAAATAACAAAAAAAAAAAATGGGTCTCAAAATAATTTAACTAAGAGTTTTATGTTTTTGTTATTTTCAGATAGATGAGATTATGAAAGAAGCTATACAAAGAGATTGCACTCAATATGCACCAGGAATTGAGATCATAAATGTTAGGGTTACAAAACCTAATATTCCTGCCAATATTAAGAGGAATTTTGAACTTATGGAAGAAGAACGCACTAAGGTTTAAAAATTGCATGTTTTTCTTTAAAAAAAAGGGTGATTTCATGTAATGCAAAATTCTTAGAATATCACTTATTGTCCTTACAAAGTAGGAAATATCACAAATAACCCTTTAAAATTTAGGAAGATGACATATACCCCAACAAAACATTCAAATTCCATGTATACCTCTCTTCTCTGTATTTGCTTCATAAGATCCCTACTTATGAAGTTGTTTTGACATTTTTATAAAAAAATAGGAGATCAAAAGGTGTTAATGATATTTCTTCATGTTTTGTAAGGGACATTCGTGATATTTCATGTTTTTGAGGGTTGGTTATGCTTGATATTTTAAGGCTTTGTACTTTGTAATGCGTTTAGGGCAATTTTCATGTTTTTCTTTGTAATTTTTTTTTTTGTGAAATAGGCGTTGATAGCCATTGAGAAGCAAAAGGTGGCCGAAAAAGAGGCAGAGACGCAAAAAAAGATAGCTTTATCAGCTGCAGAGAAAAACTCCCAAGTGAGTCGTATTTTAATGGAGCAAAAACTCATGGAAAAAGACAGTTCTAAACGTCAAGAAGCTATTGAAAACGAGATGTTTGTCGCTCGTGAGAGAGCCCAAACTGATGCCAATTTCTATCGGTATCTCTCTCTCACTTCTCTCTCTCTAAAAATCTCAAAACTTTTATTGGGTTGTCACTGTACTTTGATTGGGTTGCTAGTTAATTGATGTACCATTAGTTTGACATGCTTGGTCCTTGTGCTTTATGAAAATATGCATGCTTACTCTCTCTTAGTTAGGGACCAAACATGCCGAATCAATAGTACAGGTACTAAATTGCAATCCTATTAAAGTACAACAGCGTGCATTTATCCTTGTCTCTCTCGCTAAAATATAATTTTTTTCATTTTTGTTGTTTTAGTGTGATGAAGGAAGCAGAGGCAAATAAACTCAAACTTACGGCGGAGTTCCTTCAGCTCAGATTCATTGAGGCAATTTCCAACAACACTAAGATTTTCTTCGGTGATAAGGTAATGTTTTTTATGTAATTTATAAGTTGATTAAAATGTTATTGTTTTTTTTTTTTTGAAAGTTTGAGCTTAACAATTTGAAAATTGGATTTAGGTGCCGAGCATGATAATGGATCAGAGACTGCTGGGCAATTACTTGAGCAATATGAAAAGAAAAGACTGGGTTGAGGATCACTAGATCAATTATTAGTATATTTTGAGTTGCTTCACTCTAGAAGATTTTGGTACTCAAAAACACATTTCCCTTTGTTGCAATTTCATGCTTATCTTTTTTGTGAAACGAGCTTTATTATGATTTCTGCTATTGTAAATAATGGCGAGGAAATATTTTGTTTGGCACATGTGCAACAAAGCGCTTACATTTTGTATTGAAATATTTGTGAGGTTTGCAGAGTACTTTTAGGGTATTGATATTGCAAGGTGGGAATTACCGTCATGCAACATGACGAATTTATAATTCAGTTATAAATTATTATTTTTTATAACCCAGTTATAAGCTATAATAACCTGAGAACTAAAATCTTTTTATATATCACCCAATTTTTTATTGTATAAAATCTGAGAACTAAAATTTCAAGTTATATATTATCCAAATTCAAATTGTGCATTATCCAAGAATCAAAATTTTGGGTTACATATAACTCGTGTTGTTTGTAGAGGTGGATTATGCAACAAAAAGATGTTCATGTTTGATATATTATGATCCCAAATCAGGTTGTTGTCATCTTGAGAAATGTGATGTTAGTGAAAAGAATATTTAGTTATCACCAGCTCTCAAGAGATTTGCTCAACTTCCCTTGATAACGTATAAATTTCATCTAACATACAATTCGAAAGTTGCCTGATTCTCTTTTGTTGAGTACCAAATTGTATTTTCTAAATTTGGAATAAAGGGAAGGAAAAGCTTGATTCCATTTCAGAGATCTGAAGGAACTGCTCAAAGCTCAACTGAGAATTTATGTTATGGTAGCAATTGTATCCATACAATGACAAACAATCAAAATTGATATTATTTTTCTGAAATGGCAAAACTGATACCTTTATTGCAACAATAACAACCAACAATCAAAGTCTGACATTCTTAAGGGTTTTACAGCATTCTTGAAGTGTCGATTAACAAGTAACAATAAACAAACAAAAAAATACCAAATTGAAGCATATATATTTCCCAATTTACAAATGAATCGAATGCACTTCCAGCTTTTAGATTTCTAACTTATAGCAGAATGATTGAACTCAAAAAAAAGCTTATAAACAAAATGATTAAATCAGTTAACCTCATTATAGCAAAAATGATTACATCCTAAAACAAACTTGTCCCTTACAATCAGTTGATAACCACATTAAAATAGGTAAACTTACTAACATTGCACAACTCTTTTCACTGATAATAATCTAAAAACCTTTTTCATGGCCCAGAAATATACAAAAAGAAGAAATTAAATCAAATTCAGATATCAAAAAGAATTCATGTCCATACAAAAAGGATTAAGCACATCAGCCGTTATAAAACACAAACAAAAAGAAAAGAACAAAGAAACTTATTGGCAGCTCCTATAAACTCCAAAAATAACAAGATCACTAGAACCCATCAAGTATAAACTCAATTGTTTCTTTTGTACTTTGAGAAAGTCGCTTTATCAGAAAGTTCGTACTTCTATCTGATTCCGAGTATGTCAGCTCTACTGTCTTAATGCGCTCACAACAAAACCTTTCACTTTCAATTTGCTCTGAATTCTGATTATTTTCTTCTATGCCATGGCCATCATCATTCTAACAAACAAAACATTATCAAGCTAAAATCATACAAATCATAAATGAATAAATAAAAAATTAAGTACCTGGCAAAAAGAGTCGATGGCGTAAATCAAGATTTTCCAAATTAGGGCAGTGATTAAGGAAAGACGACAAGTAACCATAAGCACAATTCATGCAACAATCTCCAAGGCTCAAGTCCTTCAACTTCTTAAATTTCGGTAATTCTCCCATCATTTCCTAAGACAAAAACAACATTTAATTTCAATATGCTAATAAAGAAAACAAAAGACAAGAAAAGTGATTTGAGGAAAATAAAAAACTACACACCGTAAACGACTCGCTACGAAAGTTAAGATTCTCAAGACCTGAAAGGCCGCTAACAACATCAGAGTAATAACCTTTATCAAAATCGATAGAAATCCACGCCGCCGGTAAATCCGACATGCCTTCGAATACAATCTTCATATTCTCATAAACCAAATAAACTTCAAAGTTCAGATATTTAACATTAGGAACACAAACTACATACACCATCGGAGCTGATTTCTCACCAATCAGATCACAGCCCTTAAGCCATAATAGCCAAAATTCTGAGATGAAATGTTGGTCATCTTCACATAACAATTGATCAATGTAAGACTCTTAAGTACCGGGCAACCAAGCACGAGCATTTCCATGCAATTGCTTTGAGATAAGAATCATGGAAATGAAATTTTTTTTAGTTTAGGAAGCGATATTCTAATTGGTTTAACCTTCACTAAATCATCCTTTACGCACTTGACATCCCAATCGAAATTTTCTAGGTTTTGGAAACGAAAAGGCGGTCGGGTATTTCAATCGGTTTATGCAACGATAAACAAATAGTAAGATACTTAACATTGTGGTTTATTGCGTAAAGGATCCATGAGGTGACGTGATCAGAGTTTATGGTGTCAGATCGAGACTCAGAACTGACATGACAGTCAACATGAAACTAGTTAAGATCTATAAAATCGTCGCGAGAACGCAAAAACATACTAATAAAATTGCGAAACTGATCGAGTTCTCTTTCTGAAATCACCTTGATTTTTAGGTCTGAAATCCCAATGTCGAAATTGAGACATGACTGAAACCCAGAGTTTGAGCCATCTCTTTGAGAGTATACTTGTTTCAATCACTTCTCTTGCTTCTAATAAGGATAAGATATCTGTAAGGACAGAATCAGGCAAACTGCTCATTTTGCTCATCACTTGGCGTTTCAGGGTTAAGAATAGTTTCCTTCTCTTTATCCATCACAAGGCCTTCAGGTTTATGGTATATGGTTTAGGGTAACTGCAAAGAAAAGGGAATGAATTTACTCGAAAAAAAGAAGAAGAAAGGTTATGAGAATGTGAGAGTCAGATCAGATCAATTAATTGCAAGAAAGGACCAATTTGGAAAAAAGTAAATTTTAGGGATTTATTTAGTTGAAAAAGAGCAAGAACTTAAATACATATTTTCATGATTGTCACTATACTTGCACATAATGTGCTTGTGGAAAGACATAAGAGTATAATCTATTGTAAAATGGAATCTAACATCACAAATTTTACAGTTAGAGCTTCGGTTTTCTCAGAGTCCTTGATAAATAAATAAATGTTAAATACCCATACACATTGATTGAGTTCTAATTATTACAAAAAAATAAAAAATAAATAACAGAAACGAAAATGATAATAAAGAATGAATAATCAACAGAAAGAGGGAGAAATGAATGGTAGCAATACTCACACAGCGAAGGAGAGGGTCTGGAAGAGGCGGCTCGGTTTGATCCAGCGAAGTTGCTCGGTTGTTCAGAGAGGTGGAGAGCGAGAGGAAAAGGAAAGAAAGGGAAGAGGAAGAGGCGGGATTAGCTTAGAATAAAGCATGTCTATGTCTATGACTGCATGAAGTATCCCAGATTAGATGAACCAGGGGAAGTCTAATTTTTTTTTAGAAAAAGGTTGACACAAGGATGTCCCAACCATACCTTGATGCCGTAAGCAATTATCCAAATGAGCAATAACGGGATCCACTATGTCAGGAAAAATGATTTTCTCAAATGCCACATCTACGATTTTATATTATCGAGAAAAGTCAATTATTCCTTGAATGTACAGTGCGTGTGAACAGAAGCTCAATAATTAACATAAGTGGTACAGTACTTATTGAGAGGATGGTAGCCTGTTGTGCTGTTTAATCGAATTGAATTAGGTACTACACGCCACATATCAATAGTACCTCCAAGTTATACAAAAAATCTTAATGTGGTGGTAGAGAAGAAGAAACCTGTTTCATTTCATTAGAAAAAATCTCATTAATGGAGCTTACCAGAAGAAACTGAAGGTATTAAATTTTGTTCAGATTCATAAATTTTTTTATTATGTGGAAAAATGTCGTATTTATGGTTTTTTGTTGTCGTGTTAATTATTTTTGTGTTAAGGTATCTGTTTTGTCACCTTTTTTTTTAATTCTATACTTTTTCCTAAACCACTGTCTTCATTGAATGTTCATTTACTTACAATTAGTGTGTATGGTAAGTAGTCAGTATGTCAAGATGTCTTCGATTATTTTGTACTGATTTAATTTCTTGGTTGAGTCTGACTGTGGATTCTACATTTCATTTGTTTCAACAAGACATATTAGATTTGAAATATATTATGATAATTTGATTGTGTAATTCTGTAATGTGTATTTTTTTACACATTTTTAGAGTTTTTATCATGATAAATTCAATCATAATTCACATGAAATATGTAAAAAATACTCATAATTCATAAAACATATTTTGAAACCTCTTAATACGTTTTTGTGTAATTTTACAGGTGAAAATGCCATAAAATGAAGAATTGGACCAAAACGCAAATAATGGGTCAAAGATGACCAAACTCTCCCTAAAACCCTTAAAAACCCCATACACATACTTCTCCAACCCTAAACGATGGAAAACGTTGGTGGAAAAGAGCAAACATTGGAACGAGTATGAAACAACCACAAAACGTTATGAAAACGTCCACTGTCTCATGACGTTCCTCAGCCAAACCGATACGTGAACTGACCACGTTCGGTCCCAAAACAGAGAAGAAATGTCCAAGTTTCTTATGATGTTTCGTATCGGAATGTGACGTTCCGATCAAATGGATTCTAACCATCAATTTACACCTCAAAATAAACCTAGCAGCGAAAGAATAGCGAAAAAATGACGAGTCAAAATTCTGGTCAACCGTCGCAGTCAAAGCCAACTATTTCCCTCTCAAAAGCGCTGATTTTTCGAAATGCTCGGAATTGAACAAACTCACCACCATTTGACTCGTCTTGACAAGACAAGCACAACTGTATCATTCATCATCGTTGGCACCGCCGGAATTGACCGGAAAACGCGAAAAACCTTCCATCAGCCCAAAAATAACCAAATTCGAGCTGCAGTATTCTCGAGCTCACCATTTCCTGCAAAGACCTCGGTTTGTCATAATTCCAATTCTATTCTCTTCTCCTTATTCCCCTCTTTCCAGCCATATAAAGAACTCAAATAGTGATGAAGAATTGAGTGAGATAATCGAGTTTGAACTCAGTGTTCCATGAAATTGAATTCTGTTTTTTGCTGAAATAACTCAATTCGAGCTGAAACTTATCAAGTCCATATCTCACTCCACAGGCATCCTTTTCACGCAAAATTAATTCCATTATCTTCTTCTCTCTTCCATCTTTCCATGGATATCAAGAACACAAAAAACTATGAAGAAATGAGTGAGATATTTAAGTTTGAAATGATGCCACTAAACCGTTCAACGAAATTCCAGATTTCAAAATAACCGCCAAATACTAAAATTCAAAATTCTCCCTCATTTTTCAACGGAATACAACGAAATTCGAACAGCAGGTCCTTCACACATGTGAGATTGGATCTGGACAACTGGAATTCCCTATTTTGTCCCTGAAATTTCAGATCAACCACAAACAGAGAATTCACTTTTTACACCCTCACTCTCTATTTAAACACGCTTTTTCATCCATTCTCTAAAAAGACTCATTCTCCCACTCTCTTTAACTTATACACCACTCTCCATTCATCTTTTCTAATCTCTAGAACAATCATTAATTTGTTTCAAGCTTTCTTGAGCTCTAATTTTCGTTTTTGAGTGAAATCGCGCAATTTGGGTCTGATTTGGGAAAATTCAAATTGGTCGATTCTAGCTTGAATCGAGGTGCAATTGGAGCTTCAAATCGACTAGAGGGTGGTACCGACTGGTCTTCCAACTCTCAGTTTAGTCCAATTCTCTTTTAATTGCTTGATTTGAATTTTAGATCTCAAGAACTCAATTTGTAGTAATAATGATTAAATCTTGTGAAATTCTTATTTTTGTGAATATGTGTGAGTAGATTTAGATAGGGAGGGAAGTTTATGAGTTGTATACATGAAATCTTGCTTTAATTTCTTGTAATTTTGCTGAATTTTAATGAATAGTCATGAACACACATATTTTTGAATATATTGGGGAAAATTACTTAGCTTAGTATTTTTCATCAATTGATCTATTAAATCCAGAGTTTATTGACTTGTTGATCACTTAGAAGGCTTAACTTAGTATTTTGTGTGATTAATTTGGAGTTGTGATTGATTTTGGACCAAGTTTTGTTTTGAAATGGCTGTTTTGAGATGAACTAGTTCTTGAATCATTTTCTTGAGTAAATCTTAGCTTAGATTGCTCAAATCCATAATCTAAATCTGTAGAATTATATCCTAAGTAGTTAATGACTGTTACATCACATAAATTACCTATTAATCCCTATTTTTAAACCGAAAATCGAACCTTAATCCAGTTCTGTTTTGTTGCTGTTCTATCTCTGTTTTTCAGTATTTTTCTCTTAATTTCGACTCTAATTCAGATCTGAAAAATTAAATAAATATTTTTACAATTTAGTTCTCATTTAGTAGATAATTTTCAAACCAAATTTGACCCAATTCCGATTTGTAATCTATGAGATATTAATTTTCTAAATTTGTAATTTTTCTGTTTTTGATCTTACTGTCTAGATTTACTGTTTCGTTCCTTTTGAATTTTTAAAAATATAAAAATAAATACTAAAAATACAAAAATAGTCCTACTTGAAGTATTTTGAAGTGTAAAACCCGAATCTGAATTTTAAAATAGTAGTTGTTAAAACCTATGTTGCACCGATACGGATACGCGCGTCGTATCCGATACGATACGGACACGGCGATATGGCAATTTCAAAAAATTTGTGGACACGATACGTCTAATATATATATTATTATATTATTAATTATACATCTAAATATTTTAAAAATATAAAAAATAACTAAATATGATAAAGAAAATGAAAAAAAAGAACGAAAGTGAGAAATTAGAAAAAATCATTTTTTTAAATAAAGAAGAGATATGTTATCGTCTTTAGTTATACTTCTCATGAGTTATTTTCATTAATAAAAAAAGAAAAAAATAATATTAAAAAAAATAGGCTTTAAAAAGATCATTTTTAACAAAATAAATAAATAAATAAGCGAAAATGGAATTATAGAAAAAAATAAAAATTAAATTGGGATTTAAAACATTGGGCCGTGTCCTCAGCTGTGTCCCGCCGTGTCCTGCCGTATCGGTGCCGTATCGGAGCCGTGTCCGAAAGTCAACATATATTAAAATATTCGGATACGCCATGTGGCGTGTCCGAAACGTATCGGTGCCGTATCCGTGTCCGATACGTATCCGATACGCGTAGGGCCGATTTTTTGAAGTATCCACGTAACATAGGTTAAAACAGATCAGGAGATATTATAATTTCTGTGAGAGCTGGTCTGTCAGAACTAGTTTCTGATCCAGATCTGAGTTTTCATTATAAATCTCAAACTACAAAACATAATTGTACCAGATTTTAACATCTAATATAAAACTTTATAATTGAAGTTATGTAAGAATTTTTGGATTTTTAAAGCTTTGGTGATTTTTCTATAATTTTCTGAAATTGCTGCTGAACTGATTTTGAATCTGAGATAAGTTCTGGACTGAATTACAAATAACTCGAAAATCTTTTATAAAATAATAATAACAGAAAAAAACCACATCGTATATCTCTCTTTTTAGTTTCCAAGGGTATCTCGTGAGTTGGATTCGGAGTTTATTTGGTCTAGTTACGAATTAAATTACCAAAGTGTGACGTGCTGAATTTTTAAGACAAAACTGAAAATTGAATTTAAACTTGGAAATTTACCTAATAACCCTTGAATTAGTTGAAAAGCTGCCTACAGGTGACCTCTGCCCGACTCGTTCTGCCAGTTTTGGCTCGACAAAATCTAAAAATATCGTGCAATTACGACAAAATCTAAAAATATCGTGGATTGATAAAGAGTGGCCGGAAAGAATGGAAGAAGAGAATGCAAGCAAGTCTGACCTTGAAAGATAGCTGGGTGTGAATACCAGTTATCGTGCCCACGGTAAACGCTGGGTAGCCAAGTGCGGAGCGGATAACTGCTGATCTTTTTTTTGCTCCGCAAGGTAGCCAGAGCCAGCCAGTTTTTCATCAAATCACTCAAACAAGTTTGCTGGACACAGAATACAATGACTAGAACAAAAAAGACCCACCTCGCAGTGTCCCGCCCCCCCCGAATGAGGGCTTAATAAAGTAGGAAATACCGTGTTGCCATACTTTCCTCATATACTGAATACAAATAACCTCCGGCTTCTAAATATGCAATTGTTGTGTTTGTAATGACCGACGCAACTGATATTTTGGACGATGACTATTCCGAAGATGATGAGTGCTGCCTTGAGAATGGTGAATCTGATTGTTTGCACACAGGTTCTAGCGGCAAGATGAAAACACCTGCACGACCCGGTATTTTGAGCGACGATGACCCAATAATTGAGCCCAAAGTTGGAATGATCTTCAATGGTCGAGATGAGGCGGATGCATTCTGGAAGTTGTATGGTCTACGCATTGGGTTCTCGACGCAGAGGCGTAGCATGTACCGCTTTAGTGGCGATCCCTACAATGCTCTCTTCATTTGTAGTAGGGGTCGCACTCCTAAAGTGGGTATGCCACTGAAGGATCCTTTAGAAAATGGTAAACAACCTCTTGAAGGGTTTGGTCAGAGACAACAAAGTGAGCATTGTACCCTTTGCCTGGCACGGTTTGTCGTCAAAGATTTCATGCTCCATGATGTATGGAATTGAGTTGGAGCACAATTATGACCTGGACCCTAAAACGGTTCGTTTCTTCAAATGTCACCAGCAATTGCCTCTTTTTGTTATGAAGCTGCTAAAGATTAATGATGAGGTTGATGTTCCACAAAAACAGTCCATAAAATCAATCGTTGCACAATGTGGCGGTGCCGAAAATTGTTCCTTTATTCCTAAAGATGCGTACAATGAAGTGCAGACCCTTAGAGCTTTGAAGCTCAACGACGGTGATGGAAATGCTCTGATGCAGTATTTCATACGGCATAAGGAGGAGTCGCCGAATTTTTTCTATAAATGCCAATTTGATCCGCGAGGTACACTCTCAAGGATTTTTTGGGCACATGGTAGTTGTAGGGCTGCTTACCAGTATTTCGGTGACGTGATCACTTTCGATACCAATTACCTAACAAACAAGTAAGTATCATGTCAGGGTCCAAAAATTTAATTTTTACTTCGTATGTACTATTATCGTATCAATTTAGGACACTAAGTTTATTGTTTCTTTTTAAGTTATGTTATGCAATAAAAACTACTATTCTGATGATAATTGTTGAGTATAAGTTAAGTCAGCAAGTTATATGTTGGAAAATTAGAATTCTGATGGCCTTTTAAAACCAACAAGTACCCATTAACTAACAACAAGGATTTTTTATTCACAATTACTAATATTAATGTTCAGCCTTAAACTCAATAGGTATGGTATGCCTTTTGGCCCATTTGTTGGTGTTAACCAGCATGATCAGACCATTTTACTTGGATGCGCTCTTCTACCTGACGAAACAACAGAGACGTTCGTATGGCTTATGCGGACATGGCTTAGTTGTATGGATGGCCGTGAACCTCGCGGTATTATCACCGACCAGTGTGCTGCTATGGCAAACGCCATCGAGCAAGTGTTTCCAAATGCTCGTCATCGACTATGTTTGTGGCATATAATGCAGAAGATATCACAAAAGGTTGGCAAGGGTGCACGCCGTCAAGCTCTTATATCGAGGGCTAAGTAAATCGTTTACAATTCATTTACTATTCCCAAATTTGAGGAGAAGTGGTCACAATTCATGGATGAGTTTCCACCTGGCGACTTGCGACGCGATTGGTTCACATTTATGTATCACATACACACGAAATGGGTCCCCGTTTTCCTCAAATAGTTTTTTCTGGGCGGGGATGTCGACAACCCAACGTAGTGAAAGCATAAATACTTTCTTCAAAGGTTTTATAAATTTGAGGACGCGGATTTGTAACTTCGCACACCAGTATGAGGGTGCTTTGATGCGCCGTTGGGATACAGAGAGGTTGGAGGATTTTAGGAATTTCAAGCAATGTCCCTTCTTAATATCTAGCCACCATTTCGAGCAGCAGGTTGCGTCAACATATAGCAATAGGATGTTCTATGTGTTTCAGGCCGAGGTCAAGCAGTTAGTGAACATGCATTTCGATATTATAGATTCTCATGGTGCGGTGACGATGTTTATAATAAACGATAGCACGAAACTATCGCAACCGTCAAACATATCACGTGTGAAAATTTCCACAACCAGGCAAATCCCCCCTGTGGTCCACATATTTGTTAACACTACTACATATGAGTTTGGTTGCCCATGTAAATTATGGGAATTCCGCGGTGTTGTGTGCCGCCATGCCTTGTGCACTTATCGCCACTTGGGAATTCACACTATACCTCAGTGCTACATCCTCCCATGATAGTCCATTGATCGCGACAGGATTACGTACCTTCAGTCCTTTGTAATCCCGAAAGAGGTGAATAGGCACAAATTATACAATTCAACCTACAATCATGCTAGTGTGTCACTAGTATCTATGGTTGACATGACTTCACGACGCGTTGAGTTGTCGGAAATGCTCTTTTCAAGGTTAGACAATTTAGAGCAAGAAATTAAGACAAGGTTTGAGGAGTTGGGCAGTGATGGATCTGAAGATGAACATGGAGAACCAGCTCCTACGGACAACCTGGACCCAATCTACGCCAAAAGTCGGGGAGGCCGCATAGCAAGAGATTTAAAAATCCACGTGAGAAACCTGCTGGTAATCAACCCAATAAACATCAACCATCTATCACAAAACAGGTAACAAGCATTCATGATTTTTACATAAATACACTACTTCTGTTTTTCATTCAATTATTTTTTTTTGCTAGAATGTTTGTCATTTAATTGTGCTGACTTAGTTTTGCCCATTGTAACTCAAAACCTAAAGGGAAAATACCAGAAGAAAATGCCGTCTATACAAGCTTCTCTTTCTATTGACCAGGGTATTATCCAAAATATTTTTAATTTATTCTTAATCGTTAAATTTTAAATAAAATAATTGAATGCTCCCTTTCTTACTAGTCGCCTAGCAACTGCTTCCCAGTATTCTCCAGCAGCCCACTTACAAATGTTGATTTACTCCGTCAGTTTGACGCCGCCTCTACTGGACCTCGGTGCGACTAGGGTTATTACTAATTTACTTTTGATGTGTTTCGAACTTTTTAGTGAACAATCACATAAATCTCGTATTTTGTAAGCGGTTATGCTAATCATTATATAATGTATTTTGTTGCGGTTGCAAAATACACATAATGACCACATTACCGTCTTTATTTTATTATTCCCTTTTTTTGCAACGCGTTGTAATCTGAATTATATTTTTATTATTTCCACTTGAATTACCACTACAATTATCATAAAATCTTGGTTATTACGTCTTATAAGGGGGGCAATTGTACAATATCGCAACTTATTCGTATCTCCCATTAAATAATTTTAATTATACAAGCCCATATTAGTTTTACATCATGTCCCATACGAATTATTGAACAACCCATTCATGCCATACATTTAAAAGTTGTTTCCATGTCACGACGAAATGATTCCTCAGTCAGTCCTCCCAACAGACTTTCGATTCCCTCCAAATACTGTCATCCTTTGGATATATCAACGTTTCATATCTAAAATAAAGTTGCATTTATTTCCATCGCCACTTCCCAAGAAGCTACAAGCTCTCTCTCTCATCACCTCTAGCGTGCTACAAGACATCTGCACACCCATCATGCACACCTCCATCACAAGTCTCTTCACTCGCCATCTTTTATCTTCAAATTAATTTCCCCTAATATCTCTCTTTCTCCATTTTCAAACACCAACTTTCAAGTACGCCAACCTCACCGATGCCTCCTCGGTCGACCAGATCTGCGAAAAACAACAAGCAAAGCAAGGCGAAAGGGAAAGAACCGGCATATACAGACACGCCGGTGAAGGCTCCCAACTCGCCATCAGTTATGACGTGCTGTTTCCCTCCTAGGTTCCTAAATTTCTGCAATAATTCGTGCATTCAAGGGGTCACTCCAGCAATCGAGCAAGTTCTGGCAACATGGCCGTTCAGGCACTTCCTGGTGATGCCTGAAATCAACCTTCATCACGGTTTTCTCATAGCTCTTATGGCCAAGTGGGACATCTCCATGAATGGTCTCGACTTCAATGGCACCTTTCTCCGGCCAACTGGGCATGACCTATCTATCATCATGTCCTTACAACAAACGGAGACCCTAGTTGATGTCTCTTTGTGAAAACCCAAGGACAAGGAAACTAAAATCGAGAAGAAATTTTTCCCAGGACGTAAGAGCATAATTGAAGCGGAGATGAAGAAGGTTCTTTACGATGAACTATACGTCACGAAAAATGCGTTTGCCGAAGAGTGAGTTTCTCTACTCACTATGTACCTCTTCTCAGTTATGCTTTTCCCCATGAAAACGACAACATGCATCTCTGGCGTTACGTCGAAAAACTATCAGATATCTGGGATTATGCATGGGGGACGGCTGTATTTGATTACCTTAATCGCCACTTTCCCGATTTGGGGTACATGACCAAGTTTGAATTGGGTAGTAACCCCAGATTCAATGGGTGCTCGTTTGGATTCCTGGTAAGAATTACATTTATCTCAGTTATTAGAAACAATGTCCGAGCGCAATTTCAGTTAACATGTAATTAATTGCTTATGTAGACATGGTTCTATGAGCATGCCGATCCTTCTGATAGGAGGAAGAGCCACGACGCTTGACCACGCTTCCGGAGATGGGGACTGAAAAGCAATGGCCGCAAGTCTGCGTTCAATAGTGCGATGACTTCAGTTGATCCTCAAAATGTAAAAAATGACCTTCTAATTCTAACAGAACACGAGAGGTGGGTTTTTGCCGAAACATCGGATGAAGCTCGTGCTGGATTTATTGCATCCTATGCGACATGTCAGTCTTGTAACACGATTTCAATACCACCGCCGCCTTCGCCCCCCCGTCGCCGGCACTCTCCTGCAAAATGCACCCCCGTTAAGAAGACCGTAACACCCAGTAAGCTATATCCCTTAACGCAGTTCAATATAACGCATTTCACTTTTCCAAACTATATGCACTTCAGTTGTCCCTTACTATATTTCAAGGGTTAGGATGCCTCTCTCATCGAAGAAACCACCTGGGCCAGCTTCAAAGAAACAGCAGGCTCCAATTGCATCACCTGATAATTCCTTCTTTCAATATATATATATATATATATATATATATATATATATATATATATATATACACACACACACACACACACACACACACACACACTTTCCGGAGCATTCACTGACTAGTACAATCCTAAGACTAATCCAAATTCAAAACCGAACTCAGGGAACACTAAGGGTTCTGTCACAAAACGAAAGTTGGACGAAATCGACGATGACTCTGTTGACTCACCCCACCGTATCATGCCAACACGTTGGCAGAACGGTGTCCCCATATTCACGGATGGTGCGCTTCGCAATTGCTGTACACACATTTTTGAAAAAAATACAGGTACCACATCCACAATCCAGGATGTCAAGCCATCGGACAATAACGGTAACCTGTACATCCACTTATAACATATTTTTTACTCACTTAACACTTATTCGAGCATCTTATAATATCCACCAGACCCGCCATCAAACGGTTCTTACTCTAGGCCGGCCTCGCGTTCTGCCACAATCGCTTCAACGCCTCTATCAGACAATCCACCTGATGAACCGGCTTGCACACATGCCAATCCACTACGACACTCTTGCTCATTTCCACATTTTCTCCACTGCCGTTCCGCACCCACTTATATATGTCTTAATGCACAGTTCGTTATCCAATTTTCAGGAGTTGACATTGACATGAATAACATATGGAGAGTGCATGGTATCGAATCGACCCCTGCAAACAAAGTTCGGATTGGATCGGGGGTAGATTATTCATCCCCCATTGGAAAGATGTCCGATTTAGAGGAGCACGCAGACTTACCAGGGGCCACCACTTAATTGGTTGCCCCACCAGTCATATCATCGACTCGCACCAAAATCAACATTCATCATCAACATGCGGAGTCCATCAAGACACACCCAGACCCCGCCAGTAATCCACCGGCCGTGTCATTAGGCGCTTCCAGCAGTACCACAAATACGCACTCCCTACTACTCCAGTCCTTGCACTCCCCGTGTTTGACACCACTCCAAACAGTAATGGTGAGTCCCATTGGTAGCCTTTATAATACTTGCACAAGCTCATCTCAGCAAATATCCATTATATTTGACAGGCCCTAAAGTGGCAAGCATGAAAGTTGCGACAAAGACCCCAGTTATAGGGATACCCTGCTACTCCGGCTCAGCTGGGTCGGGCCTACAAAATTTGGCCGGCAACCATGTTCAGGTGGATGTTTCAAACAGGTATAATCAGAAACAGCTATCTAACCGGTATCCCAAACTACACGGCCTCACCAGGGAAATCTAGCTCCATCTTTCTAGTATACTAACATCAACCAAATCACATGTCTATATGTTATATCATCAAGCTTTTTAGTGAATACTAATGTTTTCAATCTGAATCACACCTGCAGGAACTCCACATGCAGTTACCGCATCTGCACCCCCTCCTCACCGGTCCTCGAGCGAGTTGTCAGGATCTTCTGTGCAATGTGATTCACCTTCGCCTGTAACCGGTTCGAATTTCTTGCTGCCTTGTGGATATAGCACCAGTCCATTCACCGAGCAGGAAATGCTACACCGGGATATACACTACTGTTACGTGGATATGTTTAACTACAACCAACAAGGCTTCAAATTTTGCTACGAGGGTAAATACTACATCTCACCGTTCATGCAGCATGTTATATTTGCATGGTACAAGAGATTAATTTGTACAGGCCAGGATATCATTTTCCAGCATGGTCCTTTCCGTGTTACCCGCGATGAGGCCTACGGCGTACTGAGATGCCTATTCGTCCCCCCCAAAAGTAAGTCCATGCCAACTAAAAATTCATTACATATATCCTTTTACATTCTTTACAAAAATACAAAAAATAAAATTGCGCTAATCAATACTCTTAAATTTGTGGATTTACCCTCGCAAACTCACAATTTTAATGGAAGAAGAACAACTTTCTTTTTCTTAATATTTCTTAATATATTTCTTTCTTCTTGTCTCTTACAAAATAAAAATGGGTTCTATTTATAGGCTAAATGGTTCATGCATACATGAATCACATTAAACCCTAACATTATACTCACACAATTATCTAAGTACATGATCCATATTTCTAGATGGTGGATACATGTATTACAATTCTCTAGATGAATTTACATAGAAAAAAACACAAATATTATTTCTTTTGGCTTGGGCTTATCAACAAATTCCTCCCTTAAGCGCAAGCCTATTCTTCATCCCGATCATCGCCTTACAGTTTTCAAACAACACCGTCGGAAGTGGTTTCGTGAATATGTCAGCCACTTGGTCATGACTTGCCACATGACTCACTCGCACATCACCTTTCTTCACCTGCTCTCGGATGAAATGAAAACGCACATCAATGTGCTTACTCCTCTCATGATGTGTTGGATTCTTTGCTAACTCGATTGCGGATTTATTATCGACTCGTATTTCGGTCGCCTCGTGTTGCGTCAGTTTCAACTCGTGCAACAAGTTCCTTAACCAAGTTGCATGGCATACACACCAAGATGCTGCTACGTATTCCGCCTCGCACGTCGATAATGTCACTATTGGTTGTTTCTTTGAGGACCATGTGAATGCCGTATCTCCCATATAAAACACATACCCCGATGTGCTTTTACGATCATCAACATCTCCGCACCAATCGCTATCGGAATATCCCACTAGCTTGAAATCTTCTCGCTTTGGAATAGAATAACCCAAATGATTCGGTTCCCCGAATATACCGCAAAATTCTCTTTATCGCTTTTAAATGCGTATAGACCGGCTCCTCCATGAATCGACTTACAACTCCAACACTATAAGAAATGTCCGGTCTTGTGCATGTGAGATAGCGGAGACTCCCAACTAGACTTCGATATTTGGTCGCATCTACTCGTTCACCACCATCAAACTTAGAAAGTTTCGCCCGGGTTCCATCGGCGTCAATACCGGGTTGCAATCCGCCATTTTGTTCCTTTTCGTAATTTCTTTTGCATATGTTTCTTGTGACACAAAAATCCCAGTCTTTCCTTGTCTAACCTCCGCACCAAGGAAATACTTCATCAAGCCCAAATCCGTCATCTCGAACTCCCGAGTCATCACGCTTTTGAACTCCTCTATCATCTCACCATTGTTCCCCATAAAGATGAGGTCATCAACATAAAGAGCGACAAGGAGCAAATTGCCTTCATTCTTTTTTACGTATAGTGCATGCTCGTATGGACATTGAGTAAACCCGTTCTCCTTGAAGTAAGTGTCGATGCGGGTATTCCAAGCTCGAGGTGCTTGTTTCAACCCGTAAAGCGCCTTCTTCAATTTCAACACCTTCTTCTCTTCCCCGATTTTCATGTACCCAGGTGGTTGCTCTACGTACACCTCTTCTTCTAGCACGCCATTCAAAAATGCTGACTTGACGTCCATTTGAAAAATTTGCCATTTGAATTGAGCTGCTTGAGCTATGAGAAGGCGAATTGTCTCCATTCTTGCAACTGGGGCAAAGACTTCATCATAGTCTATCCCCGCCTTTTGTCGATAGCCCTTTGCAACTAGCCTTGCCTTGTACCGCTCTATCTCGCCTTGAGCGTTCATCTTCTTTTTGTATACCCATTTTACTCCTATGGGCTGACTTCCTTTTGGCAATTCAACCAACTCCCAAGTTTGGTTTCGCTCTATTGCTTTTATTTCTTCATTCATGGCTGCTTGCCACTTCTCATTTCGTACCGCTTCCTCAAATGTAATTGTTTCGGCATCCGCCAAAAGACAAATTAAATGTACCTCACTTGTCGAGTCGTACAAATCTTGCATGCTTCGCATCCTTGGTTGTCTTGGCTCATCTTCAACATCAGATGGTACGGGGTTAGTCGGTACAAAGGTTGATGCCGGTGATTCTCCTTTCTCAGCCTCACCTAACTCGGCCTCATCATGTGTCATCTCATCTTTGTTATTCCAATCCCACGCGCTCTCTTCATTCACATGTACGTCCCGGCTCACCACAACTTTCCTTCCAATTGGGTCGAAGAGCTTGTATGCCTTTGTTTTCTCGTCGTATCCAATGAGCACGAACTTCTTGCTTTTATCGTCGAGCTTAGTCCTCCTTTGATCCGGTACGTGTGCATAAGCCACACTACCGAATACTTTGAAATGTGATACAGTCGGCTTTTGACCACTCCAAGCCTCTTGGGGTGTTATCTCACCTAACTTCGCATGTGGGCATCGGTTTTGTATATACACGGCACATTGTACCGCCGCCTCGCCCAAAATTCTTTTGGCATACCTTTGCTTTTCAACATCGACCGAACCATGTCGAGAATGGTTCGGTTCTTCCTCTCGGCCACACCATTTTGTTGAGGAGAGTATGGTGCGATCAAGAATCGCTTAATCCCATACTTCTCGCAATAACTCGTGAAAGCGGTTGACATGTACTCCCCGCCTCTATCCGACCGTAACGCCTTGATGTAAGTCCCGGTCATCTTCTCGACTAAAACCTTGAATCTTTTGAACACTTCGAGAGCCTCAGATTTTTCCTTCAAAAAATAAACCCATGTCCTCCTTGTATTATCGTCTACAAATGTGATGAAATATCTTTTCTCACTGAATGATTTGGGTGTAATTGGGCCACATATGTCGGTATGCACCAACTCGAGAGGTCTTTTTCGCTCGATATTTCGCCTTTTCGGAAATGAGGTCCTTGCTTGCTTGCCGAATAAACATCCTTCGCAAAACTTGGTGATGTAGTCCATGTCTGGTAGCCCATGGACCATGTTCTTCTTGGCCAACTCCTTTAGGCCACCATAATGAAGGTGACCAAACCTTAGATGCCATAATGCCGATTTGTCTTCCATATCGACTTGTAGACATTTTTCCCGCACATTTCGCAAGTTGAGCTTGTACATGCGATTTTTGGCCATTTCAACTCGTGCTACCAAGCGTCCTTGATTGTCTTTTAATTGTAGTACCCGGTTTTTCATGAATACCGAGTATCCCTTCTCCATGAGTTGTCCCATACTCAAAATATTGCTCTTAAGATCAGGTACGTAATAAACATCCTCGATTGACCCTTCCGTACCACCTTTTTGTAAATAGTGCACCGTACCTTGACCTTTTACTTGGATCTTTGATGCGTCTCCGAATGACACGTGTCCATTTTCAACCTCTCGCATCTCCTTGAATAAGTGCTTGTGCCCGCACATGTGGTTGCTTGCACCGGTGTCGAGGTACCGGCATCGTATCGCCATCGGTGTTGATATCGTTGTATGCCATCATGAGAAACCCATCTTTCATCTCATCCTCCGTGACAAGGTTGGTGTTCTCCTCCACTTTCTTTTCGGCATAGCAAACTTTTGCGTAATGCCCGACCTTGCCGCAATTGTAACACTTGTCGGAGTTGCGAGTCCTTCGCATAGTGACCGTATTTGCCACACTTATAGCACTCGACATTATAGTGATTTGACCGGCCACCTCTCCCACGACCAGGTCCTCTATCTCGCCAATTTTGTTGGCTTGACTGCCCCTTCTCCTCATAGTATCCACCTCGACCGCGGCCTCCACCACTGCGATCATTGCTGCGACCTCCACGGCCACGCCCTCTTCCACGAAAGTTTTGAGTGTAGAGTGCCTTTTCGTCTTTGATAGGCATCTTGGCTTGCAACGCTTCGTCAAGCGACTCGTTCTTCTTCTTCTTGCGTTGCTCGTGTGCCTCTAACGACCCAGCGAGATCGTCAATAGTTAGCTCCTCTAGGTCCTTCGATTCTTCGATGGCACACACGACATTCTCGAAATTGTCGATTAGCGACCGCAGATTTTTTCCACGACCCTCGAGTCCTTTAGAGTTTCACCATTACACTTGAGCTGATTTACCACGGTTTGCACACGTGTGATGTAGTCGGATACACCTTCTGACTCCTTCATCTTCATACACTCCAACTCGCCGCGTAGAGTTTGGAGTCTTACTTGCTTTACTCGGTCGGTTCCCTTGAAAACTTTTTGCAATGTATCCCATGCTTCCTTGCCCGTTACCGCGCTTGCTATCTTTTCAAAATCGACTCGTCAACTGCTTGGAACAGCATGTATAGCGCTGTCTTGTCATTCATTCGCTTTTGTTTCAACGCCTTGATTTCACTTCTTGTCATATCGTCGGTATTCTCTGGTTCGGTGTAGCCGTTCTCGACTACGTCCCATGCATCTTGGGCCCCGAGTAATGCTCGCATCTGGATGCTCCAGTTGTTGTAGTTAACTCTCGTCAATCGTGGCAGTGACATACCCCCAAACGACATTCTCCCGGGATTCGCCATCGGCTTTGATACCAATTTGTGGATTTACCCTCGCAAACTCACAATTTTAATGGAAGAAGAACAACTTTCTTTTTCTTAATATTTCTTAATATATTTCTTTCTTCTTGTCTCTTACAAAATAAAAATGGGTTCTATTTATAGGCTAAATGGTTCATGCATACATGAATCACATTAAACCCTAATATTATACTCACACAATTATCTAAGTACATGATCCATATTTCTAGATGGTGGATACATGTATTACAATTCTCTAGATGAATTTACATAGAAAAAAACACAAATATTATTTCTTTTGGCTTGGGCTTATCAACAAAATTCAGGTTGTTGACTCACTTCTCCACATACTTCACTACTTTGTCCAACCCCCAGGGGCTAGATGGCATTTTGTCCTGGCGGATAATGTGGTAATTAAGCGATAACAATTTAAATACCATCACAAATCATTTACAACCTTTCATTTTGTTGCTACTACTACAAGATTAAAAAAAAAATTGTCCAATTTTTTCAGCTGGTTGTTCTGAACTTACCTCGTTCGGTTCTGAAGTCACAGGAATACAACCAATATTCGTAAGCATCACTGCGAGGGAGTACTTGGCTATTCCTCCCAATTTTCCCTAGGGAAGAAAATTGGTTACTGCTGGTGGTTGACTTCCAAGAAAAAAGGTTCAAGTATTACAATCAAAATCAGACCACTGACGAGCACAAGATCTGGTGGCCCTCATAGCTGTTGTTTGGAAACCGTTCCTGAGAGACGTAATGGGGTACACAACTATATCTAATTGGGATTTGAAGGAGATGCCGATAACTCGACACGTGCGGGGTCGCAGGGACTGCGGTTGTTTGCATCGTAAAGGCCGTTGACCATATCATCCCACCGTACAGTCAGCTGGCAACAAGACGTAATCATCGGAGATCGAGGCAGAATCGTCTACAACTTTATCTCCACCAGTTTTTCCCCTGACTCCTTCCCAATATTAGCTTGTTAGCCATTATGTATTCGGCTTTATACCAAAGTGGGGTAGTTTTTGGTAACAATATGTTTCAAGTTGGTTGTATTGTTTATTTCAGTATCATGTACCTTTATTTACCTAGGTTATGTTTTATGTTTCGGATATTGCCCTTTGTACGGGGCCATTTTGTGGGGTTTGTATGAACTTGTGTTATTAAATTGGGTTATGCTATTCTATATGAAACTAAAACATATCGTCTTTATTTACCTAGGTTATGTTTTATGTTTCGGATATTGCCCTTTGTACGGGGCCATTTTGTGGGGTTTGTATGAACTTGTGTTATTAAATTTGGTATGCTATTCTATATGAAACTAAAACATATCGTCTCATTGTGGTTTGATAAGTGTTTACCGCTAGCAAACATGTACGTCCTACAACTATATCTTGCCCTTCTTACACATTAAATTACGTGCTCTTAATCCCCTCAAATTCAATCCCATAACACGGAATATCAACATACTCAACACACTGCTATTAAATCATTATTTAATCTTTCTCAAAGAAATGCAGTGTAACTCCTATTGCATAACTCCTATTGCAGTGAACACACACTTCATCTACACTAATAATCATAAAAATAAATCCAACCAAACACTTGGTTCATACCGTAATTATGTAGAATGTGCAATGTATTTTTAGCAATATTTTATTGTTATATCCATATATTCCCATACACTGCATCTTAAATAATACATTCCCAGGACTTATTTTCCAGTCATTTTGTTTCTTTAAGCGGGAAAATGAATGTTAATATAGCTAATTTGTTTTTTCAAACAATGTATTTCATTCAATTCACACTGGTTAGTCTAAACACAAAATCAACACAGCTAATTTTTTGGGGCCAATTCAATTAACATTAAACCACATATTGAAGGGTACAATTCGTAGTGACCCCCTCCAACAACATATGGAAACAATTAAGTCCTGCCATGATACATTCTACAACATTCCTACACAAACTAAACACAATACATTACAACCTTACAAGCAAACACACTAATTCGACATTAACATCCATCAAACTTAATCCACAAAAAGATGACCACTACAACAAAGTTGTTCTAATAGTCCCTTCCCATTGGGGGGGCTAGGCCTACAAGCAAACATCCTAGACTTATAATAATCAAATGCCTTCGCATAGACCTCACTATATGTGTATTTTTCACCATCTACATCCATCTCAATGTAGTGGTCGAAGTCCTGCTCTAACTCAACCGAAATCGTGACCTTTTTCATATAAAAATAGTCATAGTAGTAGTTTATGGTATGGTCAATTATCTTGATGTCAGGACAATCTATCAACACATCAAGTGCGGATATATGATTCTCCGCCTTAATTACATCTATATCTACGATCCTACCAAATGCCATTACTAGATTACCAGCCTTCAAGTTATAGTGGTGCTCTAGTAAGTCATAAATCCTAAGCCAGGCCTATAAAACTAAAATTAAATGTTAGTTTCATTATTTTCAAATATTAGGGCAATTACTAGCAGTGATTACTCCAATTGAGTTTTCTAACATACAACACTGTCAAAATTGAAAAAAGTTACAATCTAACCTTCTTTTTAAGAATAAAAGGCATGGAACCCAAATTGACCTTCCAGGCTTTGAACTGGACCCACACTCCCTATATGCATGATTTTACCTCGTCCTCCACGAATTTGTTTCTCGAATGCTTGTTGGGGAATATGAGTAAGAATTGGTGGTAACTCCCCCTTTTGTGGCTGAACTCGGTGGTAAGCATGCTAGTCTCTTTCACAACATGCGTTATGATGTTACAGATGTTGAACTCCACCAGGACGGGGTCCTCTATTTAGACGTATGCACTACTCTCGTACATCCTCTCCTTCCTTGTCTCGCCAGTAGGGTTAGCAAAAACCTGTCACAGGGCTATAAAAAAAATTCAAGATAATTTATTCACTATTTTAGCAATTTTAACAATTAAAATAATGTAAGTAACATATTGAAACTACATCAAAACTCAATGGAAACTGCATCGTAGTAATTGCACCGAACAAAGTTAGTTTAATGATACAAATTAAATAGCAAAAATCTTGGTCCATTTGTTCCAGTAGCCATATGGTTGATTTCTTATTTTTCCTTTTTCCGCTTACCACTAGGGACTATATACGTGCGAGCAACAACATCAATTGATTAGAAATAATGTGTGCGTTGTTCCGTATATATAGAGGTGGTAGCCTGCAATCAGAATCCCCCCCCCCCCCCCCAAATTTTTTCACGCCCAAACTATTTTTCAAAATTTGAATCCAACATGATTTACAGAAAGTCTGGCTAATTAATGATAAATATTCTGATATGTACCATTCTATAAACTGTCTCAATCAAAAGATATAATCATTACTATGCACCCTTATAAGTACATAAGTCATTAATACTTTATGTTGATTGAACATTTAATTTAAAAAAAAAACGGATAACACATTTGAGGAATTACCACCTGGTTTTGGAGAACGTGCTGCTGACAACATCGGGGAGGATGGGGGGCATCCTTATGTCTTGGTAGAAAACTCTTTTTTTTAAGAGAGCGGAAGAGGAAAGAGGTACAAACTCATACAAATATACATATTTCAATTTTTTTAATATTAACCTAGATATATATATTACTTTGTTCAAAATCTTAAAAAAATCATGCTCTCCCTAGTCCCTATAACTGTAAGAAGTGGCAATTTGTCGGATCGGGTCACTTCGTGTGTGGTTCAATTATGGTTGCGGTCAATCGTGTCATGAGTCATTCCGATGGCAGATCAATCGGGTTTCAGATCGTTCAGATTGTGGGTCATTCACGTTTCAGGTTGCTCGGGTCTCGAGTCGTTCGGATTTCAAGTCATTCGGGTTTCGGATCATTTAGTTTCAAATCACGGGTCAATTGAGTTGAGTTCAAGGTCAAAGTCGGATTCTGGTAAAATGTCACTAATATTAGGGTTAGTGATTCATTTGAACCATTATGGTCAGTATTTCCATGTCAATTATGCTAGAAAAAGTCATAAATTCTTCAATTTTGAAGTATTAAGGTAAAGAAAATTAGGTTATTTTCGGTACAGATCGAGCGGGTTATGAGTCATTTGGGTCACGAGTCATTCGGTTTGTGGGTCATTTAAATTTCGGGTCATACAAATTGCGGTCATTTCCGGTTTTGGGTTGCTCGGATTTGGGTCGAGTCGGATGAGTTTTTCAGATCGAGTCAGATTTTGTCAGCTTTAATTCAAGCCATAGCTTGTTAGTTCAAGAACAAGCGACTGACCATTTGGTTAAAAACTACTTTGTGATTAAAGTGTTGGGCCCTATATATGAAGACTGGTTCCGCCCCTGTAATTTTATTTTTATGTACAACGTTAGGGCCCCTATATGAAAGCTGGTACGTCCATGGGGAAATTATCTTCTTATGTATAAAATTTATGACTTGAGTATTTGTTGACATGTGTCCATTTCTTAGATTTTTTATATCCATATTATGAAGAAATTAATATGAGGTGGATCATATCCCACCTATTTTAAAATTCCAGCAATGGCCCTGTCAAGTCACAGACAAAGGGTTTTTTTTTATATACCATTATTTTCAAAAATAAATCAATACCTGCCACTGTTTTGAAAATAATGGGGTAACTACCATTTCCACCACTCTCAGTGGCGGAACAGACTTTGTTCCGTCATTATTAGTGGCACAAACATATACATTTTTAATTTGGCCAACATCGGTCCATTTGACGAGTTAAACATGATTAATTAGTGTAAAAAAAGCCTTGTTTCGTCACTACTAGTGGCGGAATAGGTTAAATAAACTTTTTACCTACACTAACAGCTAAACATGGCTCATGGATGGGCAATTAGCCTAAAAATTGAAGAATTAGCCTGTTCCGCCACTATCTCTGGCGGAATGAGTTTATATTTACCCTGTTCTGCCATTATTAGTGGCGGAACATGTAGGATTAGTTCCCTAGGCCAAATGTATTTGTGCTAGGAAATGGATTATGTATTAAGACATTATTATTTATTCAATAAAGGTTGTTTCTTATATATCTCTGTGTATGGGTTGTGAATGTAAATATCTTATATCAACCATGAATGACACTTCGGGTTCACGTCATCAGAATAGGAGATTCTGATAGTAGAATTATGAACCAACGAATGACATTCTAAACTATCCCTAGTGATATGTAGGATGTTTATAGAGATAGACATACTTCAGGTCAGAAGCTACATATTCACACTAGTATATTCGCAGGCTGGATGATCTTGTTCTGCTGATCATGGACATAGAGATGTCATGTTTGGAATATAGGTATGCGTTAGAGAACACGTACTGTCTGACCACACTATGAGAATATGCATGGTATATGTCATTAGCAATTCTCATATGAATAGTGTGCTTGTTTTTACGACCTGAGGTCACCATGGATTCCTGTATGTGGAAGTGCATACTTTAATATGATCCTACGTCATCCGTAATGGGATGATCATTAGGATTATCATTAGGTATGCCCTAAATCATGACGTGGAATGTAAGTGACCAAGATGGATTTGTTCCTCTTGTTAAGAGAGAGATATCTCTGGGCCCCCTGATGAACTAGGACCGAAGGAAATGCATGGCTATGCTCAAAATGGATTAACATGTGTTGTTAATATCATTTTGTATTTATTCAGTCTAATGCTCGATCAGGAAAGAGACCTTGATCAAACTCAATGATGACATATTACCGTGCCTTGTGATCAAAATATATATTGTAGAACAAAAGGAATAAGCAAACGTCTATTCAGATAGGTTTATGATCACTGATCATTTCATTTAACATGGGTAGTCATGACATCAGTCTAGAGGTTACTCATTGTTGTTCCCGGTTTGATGATGTTTAAAATAATTCAGTAATTACTAATCTTGTTTGAGAATGTCTTATTAGCTGAGAATGACACTCGTTAAGTTTTCGAAAATGGAGATTTCATCGGAATGGAAGCATCTCCCTGATCTCGGGAATACTAGACGTCGTCATGCTTTTAAAGGATTTCAAGAGAGGATTTCAAGGAGTGGGAGCAAGCTTCTTTAGTCTTCTAGTGTGTTGTGTGATTTAAGTAATTTAATTTGTACTAAAAAGAGAGTAAAATCCGCAATCTATTTAATTTCTGCTAGTTCTATTGGCAACAGACCTAGTCCATTGGCAACGGACCTAGTCCATTGCCAACGGAAGTAGTCCGTTGGCAACGGACCTCCCCCGTTGCCATTCATTTTCTCCTGGAGTTTTGGCTGAAAAATTGTTGCGTGAGTTCCGTTGGCAACGGACCTAGTCCGTTGGCAATGGAGGTCCGTTGGCAACGGAACTACAGGAACATAGCCGTTTGATTTGAAATCCTCATTGATTTCCTTCTATTTTTGCAATCCGTTGGCAACAAAACTGGTCTGTTGGCAACAGAACTGCACAGGTTTCCATTTTTTGAGGGCGGATCTTTCCTCCTTTAAAAGAGGCACCGCCCTCCTCAAGTTTTAAACAAGAATTCCACATACAAAAAATAGAAATACTCTCTTCTTAATACTGTTAAATTGCTCTAAATCTCAAGAGAGACTAATCGAGTTGTTGAGCATGTTGCTCGTTGTTGGTTGAGATCGAAAGATATCGAGTTTGTAAGTTGATTGTTTCACCGGACGTCAAGTTTGTTGTAAGGTGACGGTGGATCCTGGTTTTTTACTCAAACACTATCGGAGCCGCAAGGCAAGTCCCGGAGAGTTGGCAACTCGTGAACGCGGTAAGGGCTGCTAGCGAGTAAACGGGTGGTTAAGACTAACGCAACCACCTCGCCGAACTCCGTCATCAGATCATGTGTTCGGTATCTCTTTACTTTTTATATTTACTTGAATTTCTTATTTATTTATCTTTCTTTGTTAATTAGTATTCAAACAACCATAAAAAAAGTCTAAAAATAACAAAAGTTTAAAATCCTAAAAATACATTATTCACGTTTCCGCACTTTAAGCCTTTTAAACCCTCCTATAGGCCTCAATCGTTCAACACTCATGACTTACGATCAAACTCCATTCGTACGTGATGAATATGCCTCAAAACAGTTATACATATGATGTATAAATTGGTGAACGAAATAATCAATTATTGGATAATTTATTGAACAAAACAGTACCATTTCATTGGCAACGGAATAGTTCCGTTCCCAACGGAATAGATATGGAAACTATAATAACCTTAGCTGTCAAGTATTCCGTTATGGAAATATCTATTCCGTTGGCAACGGAATAGGCACAGATTATGATTTTTAGTTATGGTAACTGAGCAATCGTTTGCCTCTCTCTCTCTAGTATAAATAGAAGGGCAGGGTCTCTCTATTTGATACACAATTCTCAAGCTTTAGAAGCCGCCTAATACACAAAAATAGTGAGAGAGAGTGTTTTGAGTTATTTTCGGAAAGTATTTCCGGACTCGTCTAGCCGAGTCCCGTTATTCCGTGTGTCTACAGTTCGACGTAGATACGAGTAGAGGTCTTCTGCTTTAAAGACTAGCGAGCGATCAGTTTCTTTACCCTAGGAGAAGCAAAGAGTTCGTTCGAGTCGATTTTCAGGAAGGAGAAGGTTGCACGTCCGAAAAGTTCAAACCTACATCCGTTCTTCGTCTCGCGGATTAGGAAGATCTATGGTATAAATTTTAAGAGTTAATCTCGTACATTTATTACCTTAACGATGATCCTAGGGAGGGTTGAATCCATAGGCTCCGCTACGCATGTAATGTACATGGCTATGGATTCCCCAACAGAACAGGCCAAATTTTTTTGTTCCCCCTGACTGAAAAAAAAATAAAAAATACCCCATGTTCCGCCACTATCTCTGGCGGAACAACTGCAAGGGATATTTTTTGCTTTTTTGAGTCGGGGAAACAAAAAAATTTGGCATGTTCCGCCACTAATAGTGACGGAACAGGATAAATATGAACTTGTTCCGTCAGAGATAGTGGCGGAACAGGCTAATTCTTCAATTTTTAGGCTAATTACCCATCCATGAGCTATATTTAGCGTTGTTAGTGTAGATAAAAAATTTATTTAACCTGTTCCGCCACTAGTAATGGCGGAACAAGATTTTTTACACTAATTAATCATGTTTAACCCGCCAAATGGGTGAATGTTGGCCAAATTGAAAATGTATATGTTCCGCCACTAATAGTGGCGGAACAAAGTCTGTTCTACTACTAAGAGTGACGGAAATTGTAGTTACCTCATTATTTTCAAAACAGTGACAAGTATTGATTTATTTTTGAAAATAATGTTATATAAAAAAAAAATCCAGACAGCCGTTGCCAACTCAAGCGGCCCATAAAAAAGTGAATGTTCGTAATAATGCAATGTTTAATTTCTATATAAAGATCTCTATTTCAATAGAATATTTTTGGTGGGACTAACCTAAATATTGATAACAAAATAAAGGAATCAAAGATAAGTCACAGAAGTAGTTAATTCTCATATTTTAGTTCGTATTCAAAAATAAAATGGTGGAAACGATTTCCTCAAGTTTGAAATTTCGAGAATTTTGATATTATAAGAATCGAAATAATGTAATGTATTTAGTCAATTGATGTTAAATATTGAAGGCAATGCAGTTCACTATAAAAAATCGAACTATAAGTCATAGCACTATAAAATAAAAATATTGTCTAATCAAATATTATATTAATCACATGGTATGAACTAATTATAGTTAATTTAATAATTATTCAATTAAATGTTAAATTGAGAAAAACATTTTGCATTCCAACAATAAATAATTATAATTATTGTATGTTTTCTAAAATAGTTTGTATAACCGTTTGTTAGTTATACATAATTGACTCATAATGATGATAAATTGATAATGTATATTGAGTGAACTAAAGTAGCCGTATTTATTCAATCAAATTTCACTCTTATTTACCTGGAACATTACATGATATTCTTATTTTAGGAATTATTTTTACTCTTATTTATTGCGCTTCCTAATTTTTTTTGGTTCAATCAAATACATTGTTGGTTTAGTTCAGCGATGCGCTATGCAAAGTTTGATAGCGACTGAATCAAATGGTGATGGAATATATTATTAAAAACTCAAAATTATTATAATTAAAATAGATTCTAAATCTTTTATATCAAGGTATCAAACAAGATAATATTTATAAGACTTGAGGGACGACCTGGTTAGGTTAGAGTTGGTTTTGATTGACTGACTTTGGATACATCACATCAATAAAGAATAGGGTTAGCTTTCATTGACTGACTTTTGGATACACGGCATCAATAAATAGAAAGAAGAGAGGACTTTGCGAGGATCAAGTCATATCCCTCATCAAACCTCAGGAGCAACATCCCCTCAACGGCAATATTTCCTTCATGGGACCAACAATGTTCATGGTCATCTCCACTATAGTTGTGGTACGTTATACATTGCTTTATAGTTCGTAGATGATTTGGTGTTTTTTCTTAATTGGTCATTTAGGTGGAGTTTAAGTGCTTTTCATAGATAAGACCTTGTAACTTTCAAATATACACATGAATAAATTGAATATTGACCCTGTGACGGGTGAAGCTCGAGATTGTGATGAAAATTTCTACTTCATTTGCCCATTGAATAATCTTAGTACTATTCAGTATTTTAGTGATTTTTCAGATAGTAGCAATTATATCAATATCGTTAAGGGGAAATTTCTTAGAACTGCACCAAGTGCCTGAAGGTCACGTTGGTACTTACTGGAGGGGTGGTGCTCTTATGAAAACTATGTCTAATCCAGGTACTTATATAAAAATGTTAGCATTCTTTTCTTGGTCTAGCACTTAATAACGTTTATTTTTAAATAACGTTGCTTTATGTGTTTAGGTTATCATTTGATGATTCCTATTATTACCAAGTTTGAACCTATACAGGTTACGCTTCAGGCAGACCAGGTAGATATTATCCACTTAACTCTACCTAGCTAAAATATCAAATTATTCTGACTTTTCTCTTGTACATGTAGTACATTGAATTAACATATGTTATACCATAATTAGGTGAGAGATATTCCATGCGGTACAAAAGGTGGTGTTATGATAAGTTTTGATAAAATAGAGGTATCCAGATAAATAAAATTGCTTATATGAGCCATATTTCTAAAGATTTTTGTTTTGTTTTTGTTTTGTTTTGTATTGACATACATTTAACAAAGTCTATCAACCCATGAGTTTGATCTCAATTTTTTTTTGTGAACATCACTTATTTACTGAAAGTTATATTCAGGTTGTGAACCGTCTTAACAAAAATTACGTATATGAGACATTGCTCAACTATGGCGTGCATTATGATAAGGCATGGATATATGATAAAATTCATCATGAGATAAATCAATTCTGCAGTGTTCATTCACTGCAGCAAGTCTATATTGACATGTTCGATCAGGTAAACATCTGCTTGTTGATTTTCCTTACCTTCATTTATCCATGAAATTGTTGAGTGTTTTCATCAAATGTTGATGTGCCATTTTTTGTCCATGGGAAAATTATTGTAGGGAAGATTCTAAAAAAGATTTCTTATTTTTACCATTTGTGAAATTTAGTTGGAGGAAATGTAACTATACTTTGTCATATTTTCAGATAGATGAGATTATGAAAGAAGCTCTACAAAGAGATTGCAATAAATATGCACCTGGAATTGAGATCATAAGTGTTAGGGTTACAAAGCCCAATATTCCTACCACTATTAAAAGGAATTTTGAACTTATGGAAGAAGAACGCACTAAGGTTAAGAATAATAACATGTTTTGTTTACCAAAGGAGTGCAATTTCATATGCACCCTTGCAAAATATAGTATTCCTATAAAGTAGGAAATATCGTAGGCATCCCTACAAAATTTAGGGAATATCATCTAATATACCTCTACAAAACATAAAAAAGATAGCATATTTTCCCTCCTTTTCGATAATTTAAAAAAGATGTCCAAACTATTCTACATTAATTTTTATTTATAAACGAATAAATAAGGAAAAAAAATTAATAGTTTTGGCATTTTAAAGAAATAGAAGATGATTAATACATTTAATATCATATTTTTCATGCTTAACATGGGGTGTCTGTTGGGTACTTGGGTTCTCCTCATGCATTTGGGCCAAAAATCAATTTTTGGGTTTTTAATGTAATTTTGTAATAATAAAAAGTAGAGGGTCTTTTATGCAAAATGTGTTGGCTTTTTTGAAAAGCTAAGAGAGTGCGTGATGTTAATTTTGGTTCGGCCGAAAAAAAAAACAGGAGAAGAAGAAACGAAAAGAGAAAAAGCCCAACTTTGCCTTTCTTGACTATTTAAATATCTCATTTTTTATCCTTAATTTTTTGTTAGTATAATTTTAGTCCCTCAACTATAATAAGTCTATTTTTAGTCATTCCATCCGTTAAATATTTACGTATAAGTTAAATTTGACACGTAAGTAATACATGACATAT